>FJOG01000003.1:2089192-2135683 GCA_900073065.1 Phialocephala subalpina
ATCTCACAGGGTGCGATTCAGCTCAGATATAAGTAACCTTCTTCCTCAAAGCGACATAAATATCTTTCAAAGGCGTCTCTTGTATCTGGTAACTTGCCAAATGCGCCTCATCGTTCTTCAATGCGACCGCCATGTATGAGATCCATTGAAATTCTGAATTTCAACTCTTGTTCTTTGTTCGTACATTGACAAACTGGACGGTGCAATTTGTATTGGAAAGTGATCGCCTGCTGGCGCCTAAACTATCTTCTGTTGTAATTTGCGGTTCGTCTAGGTAGCTGAGAAGCAGTGCTAGATTTTCTCACATCTCTCACAAAGCTTCCCTCAGCTCCAGCTCCACTCACTTGCTTGCTTCTTCAGAGGTCATGACTTGGCGCTCTTCACCCTTGCCTGACTTGTATTGGCCTTGTCCGCGACTACTTGATTATTCGTCGACGAAGGGAGAGGTCGAGTGCGAATTGTGAAGACTTTGCCGATGACACCCTCCGGGTTTGCAAGTTTTGCTCTTGCAGCTCCGCTCCCCACATTCCCATCCATCATTCTCTTTGCTTCATCAACAAGATCTCCCACGCTTTCTTCTCTAGTCTCATCTACTTTGCAGAGCTTCTATTTCCTCCAATTCTTCAATTCATCCTCAAGTACGGTCTTATATCCTTCCGCTTTTGAATATCCGTCATCTGCCCACAGGTCTCCAAGGCCAACTCGATATACTCCAGCCCACAACCCGCCGTAGCGCAGCTTGCGAGCAGCGCGTACACGGAAACTCCGACCTCTATGTCGAAGTTGGGTCTGCTAACCAAAGACAGACATTCTTCGTGGGATGCTTCGAGTTCGCCGTCATTGAATAGCGCTTTTGCCTGTGATATGGTCAGAGTCAAGATCGGGCGAGGATACCGGAGGCAGCAATGCGCTGACTTGCATGGTTGAATTTGGTCCAGTCTAACGTCTATCTGTCTTCTTCGATTGTGGTAGCAACCATTGTTTTGGCGTTCTCCTGTTGCGGTTGCGCCATGATGTTGTTCGGTATTTGTTGTTAAAAGCTTTGGAAGTTTAACAGATAGCCGTGGACAGGTTCATATTTCGCACAAGGCCTTGGATCTTCGATTCAACTTAAACCAGCTACCGCCTCACGAACGTCGCCTAACGAAGATGAGGTGCTTCGAGGAAGTCACGATTTTCAACTTAGAGGATACTCAAGACTCAACTCCACTTGCTCCCGATTATTAGTTCAACTTCTCTAGGTTCAAAATACCGATGTCTTTGTGTACTTTCTGCAGATATATACTGCGCAAGGATTTCAAGCTCTACAAAAAAGAACGAGGTAGGAAAAATCCCAACTCGATGCGCCAAGACACCCCTTGCTTACCGCCTCTCTTCCCCCTGAGCAAAATGTCTTTTAGAACAACACAAAAAAAGTTCCAAAAGAGCGGCTGCAAGATAAAGAGTACAGAAAAAGAAATAAGGAGAGGCATAAAACAAATAAAACTATACTTTACCGTTCAATTCTGGAATTACTAGCATTATAGACCTTTTGGTCTCCCTTGGGCTGGCGTTGCCCAACACGTTGCCCATTGCGGTGACGCATCAGATTCGGTTCGTTCTGAAAACGGGTCGGGTTTGAATTTAGTCGCATCACCTGTAGACTTAGAAGAATAGTTGTTATTTAAATCTATAAAGAGGGTTATGAAGTGGTGGGGCTATGGCGAGGCGAACGGCGGGGCTTTGCGAAGGGGGATGGAGGAACTACTTGAGCCAGGGGTGAATGTCACGGATGTTGAGCATCAGCTTCGAACAGGCTTCTGGACATCCACGGACTTCCGCTATCAACATCATGCTATTCTTCTGGCATCATGGTCATGGCCAATCTTGGAAATTCACCTATGACCAAAGATATTCGTACGCTGACAAGACCAATGTCAGTTGAGGACTCGTAATCAGTGGCAGTGTAGTGGGGAAATCGGTGCATGTTGGCATGAAGCCGCATCATCAGTTACGCACCGTTTCATTAGGCGGTTTGGCATAATTCGGATGCGCCAGTGAGAGCACTATATCAAGCAGACATTTCAACTTAGCTAGACAGACAGATTTGACATCAATACCATACATTTTGCCCTGAACACTTCCGCAACTGATAACCAACAGTCAGAATCGTTTCAATCACCGCTCCAGCATTCCTCAATTCACTCTTCCAAATACAGAGATTCGCTGCCTCTCCATTCAAAACTCCAAAAAGACGCTCTTGCCGCGCTTTACACGCGCCACCTCCGGAGACCTCTTTCCGGCCTCTCAATCATCACATCACGTTGACAAAGCGACTGAGGCAGCACCGATCTATCAAGTCTAAGGCATCGAGACCCGATGGAATAGACGTCATAAATGGGACTACGCCGTTGAATGGTAACCGGTATGACAAGATTCTCAAGTATTCTTGACTGCATACCGATGGGCCCATCCCCTCGAGGCTTTCCAGGTCGTGCTCAAGTTTTTCCGTGTCGAACTCAGGTCTTTTCAGCTCAAGTCTTTTCAGGTCATGCTCAAAGCTAACAATAATCGCATTTATGTAGTTGCCCGTTCGGTGTTTGATCGTATTTTCGTAGTAGTTCTTCTTGAATATGTCGTAGAATTGCGCGCTGGTTGAGCCAAGGATTCGTTGTCCAGCCGGACCAAGGTAATCAAAGATCTAGCGATGGAGTTCTAGTGGAAGCTTGGTGATCAGTTTGCTGCTTTGCGCAACTATGGAATAGATTAATATTAGCTGTAGATAATAAATGATCGCACTGCATACCTCGTGATTCCTTGCGTTCACTTTTCGCCTTCTTCTCCTCGTCCACACCCTTCGGAACGACAGCGACAGCGACAGCGACACTGCTAGATACCGTGCCTTCTGACATGTTGATGATGCCCGTGATAACGATTGCACAAGATTTCCAAATGATTAGGATGCGCGTTGAAGATTTTGTGTCAGCCGTGGAGCGAGTTGCACTTTGCAACTGCTTTGGTGATTTGAGGTGGAAGACTGAGATGAAGGATAGCGAACCAAAAAGACGCGGCTTGCAGAACGGCAGATCGGCTCTGACGAAACTACTCAACTAGCTTGGTTCGATCAAGCATGATATTAAGCTGAATTGGGTTGGCGTAGGAGTCGAATCGGGTCGCCTTTTTCTAGCAGGTTTGCGCTCCGAAGCGCGGTTTGCAATTCAGCACCTTTCCAACACTTGCGATCACAGAACTTCCATGTACGAAGTGCGACCAAAGATTGGAAGAAAAACAATAACGTCTGCTATTAGAATGGTGTTCTGAAAGTATGGTTTGATCGTTTGACGTGTTGATTGCTGGAATGCTGTCCCCGTCCCCCATCGTCTCGGCGGCAACTTGAGCTAGCGAGAAGTGAATGTGTTGTATCATTGAGCTCCGGTTGACAACCTCGAGGGGCTTTCTTCTTTTCTTACACTTCAGCTGTCAAGAAACTCGAGCCCGAGTGGGTTCCTTCCCTCCGTGAGGACACGGAGAATTGATGCTCGCATTTCTCATAACCAAGACTATCTTACATATGAATTCAGCGGTTTTGTCTGTGTCCAGCACAGCTCAAGTGAGGCTTCCTCCAGCATCTCCAAAAAGGAGACCCCGATTTCTGCTCTACTCTCGTCTGTATCTAGCACAGTCAATCATCCTTTTGATGCCTCCCCCAAATCGATATCCCAATTACTTCTCAATACTCCAAAAAAATTTGTGCCAAAGGTTCCCGCCATGGCTGCCAAGTCTCTCCATACTTGAAAGCATCTTCTATTCTCTTTCGGCTCATGTGTCTGATCACATTGAAGGTGGAAAAGCGCAACCACGAATCCTAACCCCAAGATCTGCACAGCCACTTTAACATAATATCCAGGTACTGCGGGGTGATCGATGAAGCGCTTAAGTATTCCTCTAAATCCAGATCGTGCTCAAAGCTGATGAGGATCACATTTCGGTAGACCCAGTTTCCATAGTGAATGGTGTTCTCGTAGTAGTTCTCTCTGTAGGCTTTGTAGAAGTAGGTGCTAGTTGCTCCCAGTAGTCGCTGACCTGCAGGACCGAGACATCCGAAGATTAGATGATGAAGCTCTAGAGGGAGTGCGCTGATCGGCTGGCTAGTCTGTTTTGTTGATTGGATGATCAGCATCACATATAGATTATATTCAGTCCTGGTGTTGCATACCTTGTTGTTCGTCACCCTTCTTCTCCTCGTCCACATTCTTCTTGGTGCACGTAACGATAGCGACACTTTTGGATTTTGACATCTTAATGAGGGTCGTGATACACGCGAAACTTCAAATGAGGGCAGTCCGTGTTGTAGAGTATGTGCTGTTTTGCTGTGCGAGTCACCTTGGTGATCCGATGTCGGAAGATGGAGTTGGAGGAAGGAATAGTAAAGGTATGGAGGCCTGTTTTTGTGGAAGGGTCAAACTACCTGTGATAAA
This sequence comes from Phialocephala subalpina, assembly GCA_900073065.1. Lineage (NCBI taxonomy): Eukaryota > Fungi > Ascomycota > Leotiomycetes > Helotiales > Mollisiaceae > Phialocephala > Phialocephala subalpina. The sequence goes on from FJOG01000003.1 coordinate 2,093,650, forward strand.
GTTAGGAACTTAGTTCTGTTTGGGGGTATACTGAGTAGGAGAATTACGTGTGTGAATCTTAGGATCTCTGCGTGGCTTACTAGGTTAGTGGTACCCTCCAATCCTTGAGATCATCAACCTTAAGGATGAATTTCCACAACGACGGAATGCAAATGATGGACATTATGTTTGTGGATCTTTCAAGAATGTGGTCTGATCTTCTGAGGTTTTGAATGCTGCATCGACCCGTCTCGTCAAAACTTGTATACGAGGTCGTTCTCGGCTATTCAGGGGTAGCCTCACGGGTCACATGATGGCATGGGGCTCGTCCCGAATGCAGATGACGACACTACATTTGCTTTAGCTCATGCTAAAAATCTGGGGAAGCTGTATCTACCTTCACAAAGCTCATTCTTCCAATTAAAGCTCTCACTTGCTTCATCAAATTCAACATTCCTCCAACCCTTCCCAAGTCGATCAAACACAAACAAACAATGTCCTCCGCTAAAATCCTCCCCAATATCTGCCTCATGGCCCGAGCATTCCACCGCGTCCATTCCCAATCCTCCTCAACCTCTGTACGACGTCTATCCTCCTCCCCAGCCCAAAAATTGAAAGGCAGTAAACCAGAAGACCACATTACAAACGAAAAAGACAGCTACAATGTGAGATACGACGCACATAGAGAGGGACAAGCCGAGAGGAGTAAAGGAGATGGGAGTAGGGAGACAAGCGAGAAGGCGGGAGAGGCGAATAAGAAAGCTAAGGAGGAGTTTCCCGAGGCGCCGGATACTATTGGGATGCAGGATGAGAGGGGTGGGAAGTCTTGAGTGTGAAGTGTGAATTGGAGGAGAGGACGAGGAGAGGAGAGAGGCGAAGGGATGTATGCTTGTGAGATTTGCATAGGACTCCGTTGAAGCTTGGACGTGGAAAGTTGAAAGGAAGGCGGAGAGAACTAAATCGAATGCTACAAATATCGAGGTAGAACGAAACGAAATGAAAAGGAGAGAAAAATAAGTGAAAAGGATGGTTGTACATAGCAAGAAATATCCATTGGGAGTAGAGTCTATCTCAACTCCTTGGCTTTCACCATTTCCGTTATCGTCCTATTCCAGCCCGAAAACGCCAGTTGCTATGCTACCGAAAACCTTGTTAGACGCCTGCCATGAGAATTCAAGAGCAAATTATGCTCGTCCGACCTTGAACGAGAGGATCTATGATAATCAGCGCATTCTCAAGGTACGAAAAGTTATGAGGCTCAGAAGTGAGTGGAATAATAGGTCATAATGCTGGACATTAAGACTTACATCGTTCTTGCCCACCGCAACGAGATCATCTTCAGCAACTCTCACGCCACCAGCACCCTCCACATAAGCCAACGGAGCATCACCTATGACCTTCCTAGCCACCTCCGCAATCGTCGTATTCTTCTTCACCAAAACACAATCCCTGAAGACAGCGTCTGAATGCGAAGCTCCAGAAGAGAAAGACGAGACGTTCCTAACGGGAAATACCGGAACCAGTCCCAGCAACTCTGCCGCTCTTGAAAGCACCTGCACCACACCCGTAGATCCGAAGCGGTACAGCACCATATCTTTGAGGTTCTCGATACGGCCCTTGAGCTTCTCGTCCATTTCTTTTAGTCCACCGCCATCAGGGTCTCCGTCTGCGATCAGATCTTCCCTTGTGTCGACGAATTCGCTTCCTTCTGTGTATCTAACGAATCCTTGCTTAGCTAGCCTTCGTAGGAAGACTTCGGATATTGCTGAGCATAGGACGATAGACTTTGGATCTTGCATCTTGGCGATCTTGCTGATGTTCTTGTCTGCGTCTGCGTGATCGATTTTGTTGAGAGCGATGACAGTAGGAAACTTCTCGTCTGTGAAGGCGTTGACGACTTTGTCGATTGTCTCGTCAGACCAATGTTCCAGAGGCTCCTTCAGCCCAAGTCTATCCAACGCCTTCGCAACTACCGATGCTGTAGAACCGTATCCTGAGAATTGTCCTTGTAGTGTCTCGACTGCTGTAGCCTTTACCGCTACGTGCCGCCTCTTGATAGAGCCCCATTTCTGCATTAAGTTTCCACGAATCCATTGTACAATCTCGGAGCGTAGCCAAACGATATCTTGTGAGGGGTCGTAGCCTCGTGTTGCCTTGCCTTCGGCATCGGTCGTACCACTGACATCAACAACATGCACCAAAGCATCTGCGTGCCGCAGATCATCAAGAAACTTGTTTCCTAAGCCTTTGCCTTCATGTGCTCCTGGTACAAGTCCTGCGACGTCGAGAAGCTCGATAGGGACAGACCGTCGTCCGTCAACGCAGGCGCCATAATTCGGTTTACAACGATCGCTGAGGTTGTGTCGTTTGCATGCGCAATCTATTTGAAGATATCCGATGGCTCGTTGAGGGATCGATAGTAGTGAAGCTATTGGACTGTTTAGTCAATGTTCTGTGGACAAGTTGTTCTGTCTCTTACGGGAAGTTTGCCTGGACTCTTGTGAGCTCAAGTTCATACGAAGAGGGGTACTTCACGGACCAACTTTAGAACTGGCATCGGTCAAGCTGTTCAGAGTGGTGCTCTTGCCACTTGAAGGCTTGCCCACCAGCCCGATCAAGGGATCTCGAGGCATTGTGAGGTCTTAGTGAGGGCTCCTAGCGTCTTGCGCCTGGTGATCATTTCGCCTTGGTGTTGATCGATAAGAATGAAATTTGTACGGCTAATTCTCGGTTCGGCGAGCTGGAAGAGAGAAGAGGGGCAAGCCACCACAGCCACACTACGCCACATTCGCTATCCGTGATATTCAAGGGAAGGCAAATCGAGGAATTTGGCAAGTCACTGTTTACAACCCTACAAGGCTACCATGAAAGACAAGAATAGCTACGAGCCTGGATCATCTCTTGGAAATGGTGAATAGTGTTCTGGTTCTCGTGCCAAGATCGTGGCATTGTAGGTGATCCTGTTCAATGATGGTCATATGATTTCAAGAGCTGCATGTGAGAATGTCCCGGCCATTTTCGAACTTTTTGACAGGACAGGCCGCTGATTTGCAGCATTTGCTTTCTCAGCAGCTGGTTAGAACTTAGCCGCTCGGATTATTCGAATGAGATTGATTGATTGCATGCTCGGAAAGTTCGGTACTGCTTATAATCACACAAATGCAGCTTACCGCCCGGTATCCCGTCTGATTGTTTGAAATGAGGTCGAGGCCCAAAATGCGGAGGACCTAGAGCGAAAGAACAGTGCGTTACATCGGTTTCGAAAACTCCATCCTCAAGCAAGGTCCTCATCATGGAGATCTCCTGATCTTCTTAGGTTCTCCAGTGCCTCAGCCACATCTCAGACGCGTTGGCTCTGAAGATCAGGTTTAAACCGGGATCGAAATCGAATCAGTTGAAGCGTTAGACGTAGATCCGGATCTTTGCCTCTCAGTTAGGCAGTGACGCAAGGTGGGACACTGTGGCTGAAAGAATAGAACTCTTGGATACCCTGCATTTCTCTCCCATGCCATTAACCTGGAGCTTGCTCTCAGAGGTACAGTACCGTGCTTGTGTCTCGTCGTGCTCGCACTTGCGTTCTTGCTGAGTGGTGAAGATTGATCAATGGAAAATTGTGACTTCATATGTAATGGCCATTTGCGTGACGTTGAATCAATGTCCCTGCACTCGTCAGTGATTAAGGGATTATCGTGGAAGAAGATCAAGATTCTTACCCAAGAAAGTCTGGAGGCAATGATTCAAGGGGCAGTCTAGTGAAGGGAGGCAGGGTAGTGACAAGGCTGCGTGTCCAAGGTTGCCAATGAAGATGAGCTGATGCCCGCACACGTCATACATAGGTTCTGGAGGTTGGCGGCAAGCTTTTTAAATAAAGACCGGGACTCCACCACAACATTTTTCTTTTCCTATCACACTCGAACTCAACAATCGTTCACTCCTAAAGACTAAGAAACCTCACTTCAACTTACCTAAGTTCATTACTTCACCAATTTCAACATGCCTTTCACCGCAAGGTATGTTTCCACTTGCCAGCGCGAAGCTCAAAGCTCCCCTGCTAACATCTCCCAGCGATATCTGCAAGATCATTCTTGCCGTCATTCTCCCACCTCTTGGTGTCTTCCTTGAGGTAAGATTACCCCTTCAACCACCGTACCACATTGCACGAGACTGACAAAATGAACAGCGAGGATGCGGTGCTGATCTTCTCATCAACATTCTCTTGACGATTCTGGGTTACATCCCGGGTATCATTCATGCTCTGTACGCCATCACATTCAATGCTTCATCTCTGCTTCGGAAGTCGCGCTCCCAATGTCCCAAAACACTCGGATCGTCCCCAGACTCTGAAGCGGCGTGATGTCATCGTCTACCCCTGGAGCCATCGCTAACGATTTCCAGGTACATTATTCTCAAGTACTAAAGAAATGTTCACGACGCATTCCCTCACGATCTTCAATCCGACACTTCTCATTCTGATGAAGCCCGTCTCACATAACCTTCGTCTCTTTCTCAATGTCCCATTCACACCGGCGTTTAGCGCAGCATCTTACAACGGCTTGGTCTTGGCACGGAGTGTTCGGATTTCTCGGTAGTGGCCTGCGGTTGGCTGCAGCGCGAGCAACCCGGCAGAAGTTACCCAGAAGTTGGACACGAGGACATGGATCATTCTGCGGTCATGGTGTGGATACATGGTTTTTTTCTCGTTTGTTGTTCTGCGATGCTCTGCCTGCATGTCCACGGACTGCGGTTTTATGGAAATGGGATGGTCTACATGATAATTTAATGGAATCAACGATTCTCGATACCCTGAAGAATTTGCAGCTTGGATGATTTGTGATTGTGGTGACCTGAGTATGTACTGTACACCGCATCCGTGTGTTTCCTGGATCCGACCTGCTGAAATTCGGACATCAGCAAAGCGAAAATCAGTCTGGACCAAGAAAATATTCCGAGGCTGGAGGTATTCTGAGAGGAACACTTCCACTGACACTGCCCCTAATAGGAGGCGCATTTGACTTGATTCTTATTTAAGCTTTCAAGTGAATAGTTTCAATTGAGTCTTTATGAATGTCCCGAGTTCTGGTATTTTGATATGCCGCGTTGCTAGAACATTGTGAGATCGTCTTGAACTATCTATACTAGCGTTTCACTAGCTTCCAAGATTTGTATTACTCGTTCAAAAAAATCTCCGTCCTCAATCATGCAAAGAACTGAAGAAGATGATCTTCGATCCCCTCGGACAATGTACGAAGCACGTGATACGAGTGCTGCTTTAATATTTTATCCTTGGAGTTGCATCAAGAGGGCTGAACCAAGTTTGCACACTGTACTTGACAGTGTAACAGGACTAAGGACATCAAATATCAAATCAAGAGCTGCAATGAAGGGTTTCGGATTCAAAGCACGTGCAAGAGACGCTAGTCTCCTTTGCATGCTAGCGACCGCGAAGTCTTGGCGCCCACACAGAAACTCCTCGCGAAGTTTTAAATCTCAACCACGCCAAACGATCAACTCACACATCTCAACTCAACGACAGGCGCAGGATATTGACCTCTTTGCGACCACTCGAACCTCCATTCACAATGGCACCAACCACAGTATGTACATGAACCGCTTTGCTGTTGGCCCGCCTCGAAAGAGGTTGCGGCGTGATACAGTAGGCTAAGATGTAATTTTTTGCGCAGAAATCCACCAAGGGCAAGCAGGCCAAGGTTACCAAGAAGGTATGTCTCTCCCCTTCCTATCCTCTCTAGCCTTCATCTCTACGATTGGGATAGAGGGGTTTGATATTGGGAAAGTGCTAACGGAACAAAAGTTCATCATCAACGCTTCGCAACCCGCCTCCGACAAGATCTTCGACGTCTCTGCCTTCGAAAAGTTCCTCCAGGACAAGATTAAGGTTGATGGACGTGTTGGCAACCTCGGTGATATCGTTGAGATCAAGCAAGTTGGTGATGGAAAGATTGAGGTTATTGCGCACACCCAGTTCTCTGGTCGTTACCTCAAGTACTTGTGAGTACTTCCGCCAAACACTTCCACCTGCAATGGAGAAGTGGTATATATTCGAGAAGGACAGGGCTAATGATGTACAATAGGACCAAGAAGTTCCTTAAGAAGCAACAACTCAGAGATTGGCTCCGTGTCGTCTCCACCTCCCACGGTGTCTACGAGCTCCGATTCTTCAACGTCGTTAACGATGCCGATGAGGAGGATGATGAGTAGGGGTTGGTTCTGGAACAAATCTCGTCGCTACGTCAAAGACAGGTTTGGGGTGGATGTGATGGGTCGAGATGAAGATTAGAGAGCATAGTGCATGAAATGCAGCTACCTTCTGTCCCCGTCATTTTGGGTTGGCTACATGGCTGATTCCTGTGATGTTTGTGAATACTTTGGTGCTTCGTTCAATCATGGTGCTTTTTGGGCTGACTGCTATCCACATCTACGGACATTCGTTGAGTCTATTGAGATAGCTTCTGCGACTTCCGATGTTTGTAAACTCTTGGGTCACTCGTTCAGTGACGACAGACTCTCAAGTACAGTCATGAATTGGATAGTATTCACACTTCAAGACATTATTTCAAAGCGTCTATGAACTACCCGTAACAGTGCTCCAGGTTCAATAACCATCTACCAATCTCTCAACAATCCACACATCGAATATTATCTCACTCTTATCCCAGTACCCACGCAATAATCATTACATATTACAACACAATCCAATCCAGCTCTCGCTCCTTTCAAAAGGGACGTTTGTAAGATAAATAAAATGTAGTATCACTATCCACCACTCACACTATGCACCAAACTTCAATTACAGACCAAGCAAACATATCCTTCCCATACAACAAAGCTAACGTTAATGTTACATTCGTGAAGATGCTCTCTCGTGATATCGAGGAGATGAGAAGGAGGAGAAACGGTGGTTGGTGGATCGTTGGTGCTGCGGCTATGGGGGCGCTCACTGCTGCTGTTGGATTGGGTTTGGAGTTGAGACGGTATGTGGAGGGGATTCCTATAATTTGAAGTTTGGGTAAGGAAGAATTTTTACTTCTGTAGTTGTATGATGGGAGGTATGGTGAAAGGTGAGATTTATATTTGAGCTTGGAGTGGGACTGGGATTTAAGCTCTTTGGCATAAGCGTGGAATTCTGAAGAAAGTCAAGAATCATGCCTGTCATTCATTAAGGTGGGGTTCGTGGGTTGATAGCGATGTAGTTGTACCTTTGTCTTCCTTGGGCTCTCTCTACTTAGATACAATAGTGGTGGCTAGCTCATAAGAAGTCACTATGGCCGTGAAGAATTGGGATTGGTCTATTCTACTTTTACACACAATCATGATCATACACATACATCTACACATGAAAGTGGATATTCCCTGAACGCCACGCTGCACAACACTCTATCTCTATCCTCTATATCGCATCCAGTGCCCACGTATCTAAGGTAAAGCCCTCATGACACCCTCAAACGCCACCAGCGCCATAGCATTCGCAGGAAATGCTCTCAAAAAGCAAGGCACGAAGCCCCTCCAATACCCTTTCCATCCATTCTCCCTATACACTGTCTGAGCCGCCTCTCTCCAATGCCTGAATTTCCTTTCTCCATCTCCAAGTCCACCTGCTAGGGGATCAGTCATGATCCGTTGCTTCACCACGTCACTGGGGTAGCTCGTCATCCAGAAAACCTGTGCTGAGAGACCGCCGGCCCAGAAATTGATAGCAGGTGTACTGAGGTTTGTTCGTTCTGTCAAGAGACGAGTGAAGATGTCGTAGCTACCCCACCAGAAGAAGAAGAAACTTCTGAATAGTAATGTAGCTGATAATCCATGGTAGATTCCCGGTATGCCGTGGTATCGGTATATCTTCCTTGCACAATCTATTGGTCCTTTGTATAATCGTTCGGACTTCTTCGAGGAGTATTGGATTTGGAGTCGGGCTTTGATGTGTTCGACTGGTGCTGCTATGAATGATACAGTAGCACCTGCCATTATGCCTGCCATTGCATGCCCCAATATCGGTAACTTGTGTAGTTTGTCATCTGGAAGAGGGAGGTCTCGTCGTGTCCAGCTGGAGGGACTCGCGGAATAGGCGTAGGGATTGAAGAGGGTTCGGTGGAGGGTCTTGCGGTAGAATGTCAAGGAACCCAGCATAATACTGTCCATGAACATCCATCCCACCAGCGGAGGGGTAGCCCCTTTGTAGAGGCCTCGGAAGCCTTCCTTTCGGACGGTAAGGAGGAGACATTGGAGGGGACCTGAGAATCGAGTCGAATCGGAGGTTTGTAGGCGGACTTTGATAGTGTCGAAAGGATGGCCAACTGAGCATAATTGTTAGCAAATTTCAAAGCATTCTCTTGGGTTCGCAGATGTTCAAGTGAAGCAAGAGGTAGTGACTCGAAGCTCTTCAAGCTTGAAGCGTAGGGTAGAGAGCATGACGACGGAAAACATACCAGTCAACTTGGCGATGCCAGAAGCAACACCGGCAACGAAGCCCCTATAATTCTTGTCGCTCGCCGACTTCTTCTTCGTCATCGTTCCCTCGACATTTTGCGTTTTGTGAGCTGATCATGGAAGTTGTATGCTGTTGGTGGTTGAGATGTAGCTGACCAATCAACGCGTTGCTAAAGGATGCACTACGATTAGAAAAAGATAGCTTGATATCCCTGTAGATTCAGAGACAACGTCAACGAAAACCACACACGGAGTTAACGGTCATCCGTGGACTTCTTGCTGCTTCGGAAGTTCTGTAATGCTCATGTAACATTCGAGTCCGTAGCATTGGCATGTCTTTGATAGTAGCTAGTGCTTAACTTGAAGCCCCTTTGGAGGAGTCTGGACGTTCTGTCCAACTTCATAACCAATCTCCTCAAGCTACGATTCTTAGGATCCCTCATGCTCTCGTACAGTAGATCCGGACATGCTCTATTGGTTGTGGCACTATGCATGGACCGACTATGCATTGCTTTGGAAGATCAAAGCAGAGCTCTTGGGAAGGAGAAGCAGGATGTCGAGGGAGGGTACCGCTGCGAATATGGACCGCGAGTCTCGACGCTCGACCTAAACCTTGACGGTCACACAAGAAGGAAGAGAAACTCCGATCACCTTTGAGCAATTATGGTTGCCAAAATGTCTGTTCTAGGGATTTGAAAACTGAGGGGGAAAAGAGGAAACAAGGAGAGATGTGGTAGCGAGTGCTTCCCAGATCTGGTACAGTTCGAAAACGGCAAGCACGCCTTGCTGTGAGGGAGAAGCTCTTTCCCAAACAAGCAATCCCCATAGACCTCGCTTAGCTTTTGGTCGTTGCTCTTTCCGTTCGAGGCAGTCCTTGAGGGCTTAAATACTTCTCCCACCTCGTTCGAGGAATTGTCCTGACTTTACAACAATAACAACAACAACAACAACAACAACTCTCTTCGACCACACTCTCCTCCACCTTCCCCAATACACACTTGAACACTTCATAATCCTTCATCTCAATAGACCAATCAATCTTTGAACACAATCTCTTGTGCCAGAAGTTGCTTGCGTCATTCACGCACTTCACAGACCCTCTCCCGGTCAACTGGAATTGTCTTCCTTCGGCCAAATCTTACAACCTTCATCTACTCACCCAGGCTTTCTTCTTCTTGACAACCTTTCTGACCTTCAACCTCTCATCTTTGATCTCTCCTTTACGCCCAGTACAATCTGACTTATCTTTGATATTCAACTCATCTTCCCTTCCACGCCTTCTCATTACCCCTACAGCTTCGCTTTCACCCTCACAAGAGCTAAGGCACATACTTCCGCAGATACTGGATAGCCTCGACTTCAACACATCAAGGTACGCACTCTTATTTTTCGCCTTCGATTCCACCTTCTTTGGATGTCCTTCTTGCCAAGGGACAATCTTTGAAGTGACAATTGTTAGCACAGCACCTTCGTCGGGGATCCAACCGCATCCACTTCTGCTCTACTTTCAAGTCTACTTTATCTCGCTGACGCACATTTAGGTCAAGATGGATCGGTCATCTCTGCCTGGACTTTCTCAAGCCTACGCTGCGACCATCAATGGCAAGGCTCAGGCAGGTGTTAAAAAGCCCAGAGCTAAGGCAACAAAGCCGAGAGCAAAGCCAGCAAAGCCAGCGAAGCCAGCAAAGACGACAGCGAAGCCAGCAAAGCCAGCAAAGTCAACAAAAGCATCACGAGTGGCGGAGCAGATCAAGTCTGCGATCAAGGTCGAAGATAGCGATGATGAGCCAGTATTGTTCGTTGATCCAGAAGAGCCATCAAAATCCACAAAGAGACTTCCAACGCCACCTCCGGAAGAGCCACTGACGGATGCGGATATTACCTTGTCTTTAGTATGTTTTGATCCTCTTACTCAGAATCAAGTAGTTAACACTTCGTGTCAGAACTCCGAGAAGGATGAAGAAGCTCGTGTGCTTCGGAAGGAACGATGTGCCGAACTAGGTCTAGCCTCAGTGAAGCAATTGAAGAGTCTCTTTGAGGAACATGCCGGCTCCTACAATGGCGCCGCTAATCGAGTTGCAGAGTGTGGTGAGTTATTATTATTCTATGAGCACATATATATGTCACAAAGTCTCTCATATGTCTGACAATTATTGCAGACGAAATCCTCCAGCTCGGCGAAATCCCACGAATTCTGGTCGGGGTCTTGGGATACACTGGAAGCGGAAAAAGCTCTCTGATCAATGCTCTTGTGGGCTACGAATCTATCGTTCCCTGTAATGCTATGCGAGCAAGCACATCCGTTGTTGTGGAGATCGCAGGAACATTTCCGATGACCCCAGCGAAGCATTCAAGGCAGAAGTTGAGTTTGTAACTGCTGAGGACTGGGATGACGAATTCGAAATCTTGGCAAACGATATCAAGAACAGTCCAACCGCTGAGCTTGGTACCGAGGCGAGTCTGGGGCTCGCGAAGCTCTCTGCAGTCTATCCCGGAATTCCCATCAACAGAATCGTGGAATCAACTCCTACTGGTCTGGAACTGGAACGTGATCTCTCACATGTTCTCGGACAGTCAATCACTATCAAGGAATCCACAGCCTCGAAGTTCTCCGAGGCTATCAACGCGTACATCGACAGTAGCAATAAAGGTACTGGTGCTGATGAGTTTGCATACTGGCCATTAGTGCGCCTGGTAAAGGTCTATATCAAATCAGACCTGCTCAAGAACGGGCTCGTTCTTGTCGATCTTCCTGGTCTGGGTGATTCGAATTTGGGACGAAGTCAAGTCGCCGAGAAATACATTCAAAATCTCCGACATATGTGGGTTGTGGCAGATATCGTCAGAGCTATCGATGATAAGGTTGCGAACGAGTTGATGTCCCGGTCGTTCAAGCGTCAGCTATTGATGGATGGTCGATATCACGAGAATTTCGTCACCTTTGTGATGACCAAAACCGACCAGTTGACAACAGACGAAGTCATAAAGTCGCTGCACCTTGACCAATCTGTCTTGAAGAATGAGACTGCTGAGTGGACTAGATTGTCTGACGAACTGACAGAGCTTAAGGAGCAACTCGGCCGATTAAAGCGGAACAGAAAGCGCAAACTAGCCGAGGTCGAATTGGAGTCAGAAACCCTCAACGCAACACTTACCTCAAAAGACGACCTCAATGGGAAGATTTCGACGATCAAGAAGTCTATCGCTTCCTTGAATGTCAGGATGAAGACAGTGTGTATTCAAGAACGTAACACATACACCCAGGGACATCTCAGTCGAGACTTCAAGAGGGGCCGCGGTGAGTTGCTGGACGAACTTGATATCAAATCCCCAGAACTAGAAGGTAATCATACTTCCCTCTAATGTCCAACACGAGATTAACCATGGTCAATAGGCTCTAAGACTTCCCTCAACTCATTTTGCGTGTCTGCGAAGGCATATCAAAAGCTTAGCGGACGATTTAAGCGTGACAACTCCATCAAGGGCTTTCCGAACGTCAACGATACAAATATTCCGAGTCTCCAAGCGTTCGCCTTACAATGCACACTTGCCGATCGCGAATACGCCGCAGATAAAATCCTTGGGGAAATCAGTTTCTTCGAGTTGAATCTAAAGTCATGGGCAGAGAATAGAGGCGAAACACCCCAGCTTTCGAACGAGCAGAGACAACTGCTTATTCAAGAAGTGGAGAAGTATTATCTCGCAGTAAAGAAGGTAATGGTCTTTAACAATGTCCCAACAGTAACCTGTTCAAGTGCAACTATTACATTATTGATACAAAGCTGATGTCTTATAGGTCACAGAGAGAGCCAAGGAGAACGTTGTACAGAACATTCGGCGAACGGTCAAGGTTCACATTACTGGGAACACGGGAAAGTTTGCGGTCAAGGCGACAGACGATGCGTTAAAGTTGAGCACAAATCTCGCGGACAAAGACATCTCATGGGCTACTTGGCGAGCCATCTGCAACCGCAACGGCGATAAGTACTCCACTGGCAAGAAGGTCGAGTATCACTGGAACGTCGAATTCCATGCTCCGTTCGAGGAACCGTTAAGCAAGCCTTGGAATCATACTTTCAATGTCCGACTTCCTGCCCAGCACAGCGCATTCGCCAGAGCACTCGTCGAGGCTTTCCGAGGCTTCCAGACCTCCTTCCACAGTTCGGTAAATCGAATATGCGGCAAATATAACCTCGGAAGTAATATCCTTCAGCGGAAGCCGCTATTTGAAGAAGATATCCGACGAAAGGTTGATGAGGCTCTCAAGGCAGGCCAGAAGCACTCTCAAACAGCACACCGTACGGTTGCAGGAACTGTGAAGGGGCATATGCTCGCCTACTATACTGCCGCAAAGAAAGACACTGGTGAGTTGACCTTGTGACCCCGAGCCAAGGTCTGGGTTTAGAGCTGGCGTCGAATTAGGCAAAGGCGTAGGACTCCGCATGAAGAAGAATCTGGTGAAATTCGTTAAGAATAATGGCGGGGAGATGTTCAAGAACACTTCGACGGTCCTTGAGACAGAGTTGGAAAAGATGCTCAAAGTATTCAGAAAAGAGCTTACTAAAGCTGCCAACACGACACAAGGGAGGTTGAAGCGGGAAATTCTTGGTATGATTAAGGTTGCTGGTCTCAGTGAGACATCTCAGAGCTCTACTGCTTCAGTTGAACTTCGACGTCTCGTCTTGAAGGAATTGGTCGCTATGGACGAGACTTGGGCTAAGGAGTTGGTCGATCCGAGTGTTGACTTGCGTGCCCGCAATCCTTTCGCCAATGTGGTCAATACAGAGGAGGATGAAAAGTACCTTGATGGAGATGGAAAACCTGATGCTGAGGTCTCTGATGGTGACGATGATTCGGCTTCAGAATCAAGCTCGGAAGAGGACAATGACGACTCGGATGACGGTGACTATAGTCATTAATATGGGCAAAGTTGGACGGGAATGTCTTCTGGACGCTGGGATAATCGACGACTCTTTTGTTCTTCCTTGGAGCTACTCTCTTCAGATCTGTCATCTTGGCTAATGGCATGCAGTAGAGCAACTTCTTCTGCGTCGCTCTGGCACTTTCCGACATTACGACCTCTGGATTTGCGGCATTACTGGGGAAATGGGAATTTTATCTTAGGGGAGCTAGGGCAAATGGGATTTGATTTACGGAGTTTAAGGGAAAAACGGAAAAACTGGGAAAATGGGACATTATGAAAAGGATAGACACACATACTTCGGATATCAAGCATACTTAGGATAGCAGTTGCGGTGAGCAGTTTCCCGCTTATGGCAGCTTGCTTGCAGCATAGAAACAGCTTGCTCAATTGGCTCTGCTGATAGCACACAAAAGCCATGACTCTCAAAAGCTTCCTTTCCAGCAACGAATTGTGACCTCACCACGTGCTTGCTTATACCAATCACCTGCTTCAATGCCCACTTTGCCTTTGCATATGCAGCCTCACTGGGCTATTCTCGGGACAGCTCGATGGACATCGTGACCAGATCCGAACACCGGATAGATCCAAGAGTGTGGATTGCGAGAGAAAGATTGATAAGAACTTGAGAAGAAGTACGTCGTCCAAACAATGTTTCATCTGGGTCACGGCCTGCGTCTGTCTCAGATATTTTCGTCCCAGCCTGAGTTCAGATGGTCCGCCACTGTTTGCCCCCCTGAGATCGGTTACAGGGTCTCCGATTAGCAGCGATAGCGCCCCTGAGCGCCTCGCTAGGCCCTGACTTGCTCGCTAATCAACTCCCTCTACGGAGGTGCCGGGGGTAAAGAAGTGCACTCACCGCCCTTGGCAGAACAAAAACTGGTGGGAGCTAATGAATTGATTGGCGCGGTTCGTTCTGCCCAGTGAGGGCATATCTTTAGCCCCGGCACCTCCGTAGGCTCAATCATCCCTGTCATGACTCGCTGAAACTGCGATGACCCCTCTATTGTGGATGTGGTGGGGTTGTCGCAAACTTCCTGTGTTTGTAGCAAAACAAATATCTCTGACAGCGGTGATCATTTGAGGGAAGAGCAACGCGTACCTGCCAAGACGAGAAGGTTACATCTACAAGATGTTCTGCTGATAGTTGTTGGCATATTCTCCATCTACCTGTTCTTCAAGCTACGTCCACATCTATTCGAATCTACATGAAAGAGCTGGGACTCGAGCTTCACTGCATGTTTGGACAAAAGGACAGCATATCTACGCCAATCGCAAAGATGGGAGAAGAAAGGAAGAGAGTCACGGAGTCGAAGAAGGGTATGCATTCCCTCTCCCTTCAGCAGAGACAGGAGGAAAGCTAATTGACACCTGTACAGTCTGGACAACCCTCATAACCAACACCAACTACCTCGCCGGCCTCTTAACTCTCGACCACTCCCTCAAAAAATCCGGCTCCAAATACCCCCTCGTAGCCCTTTACACCGACACCTTCCCCGCCGAAGGCCACGCCGCCCTCGATGCTCGTTCCATCCCCAAACAACGAATCGAATACCTGCTCCCTACAAAGGGCAAAGACTATTCCGCCGACCCACGATTCTATGATTGTTGGTCAAAGCTAGCACCATTCAGTTTGGTGGAGTATGAGAGAGTGGTTCAGTTGGATAGCGATATGTTGGTGAGGAGGAATATGGATGAGTTGATGGAGATGGAGTTGGATGGGCCGGAGCTGGCGGGCGAGGGGAAGAGGGTTTTTGCTGCCGGGCATGCGTGCGTTTGTAATCCGTTGAAGAAGAAGCATTATCCTGCTGATTCGGTACGTCCCCCCCCCCCCCCCCCTTTTTCCATATTTGTCATGCCTCGCTTGAGATGGTTGGACAAAGGGTCGGTGTTGAAGAAAGAGGCTGATGAAATTCAACAACAGGATCCCCGAAAACTGCGCGTTCACATCCCAGCACTCCACCCCCGACATCGCCCAAACAACCGGCCCAGACCCAGCAGTCGGCCCCCTCGGCTTCATGAACGGCGGTCTCCAAGTCGTGAACCCGTGTACCGCCGTCTACAACCAAATAGTCGCCTTCATGGAATCCGACGCCTCAAACATGGATTTCGCCGACCAGAGCCTCCTCTCCGACCTCTACAAAGGGAGATGGGTTCCATTGCCGTATGTTTATAATGCGTTGAAGACGTTGAGGTGGGAGGGAGTACACCATCAGATTTGGAAGGATGACGAGATTAAGAATGTGCATTATATTTTGGCGCCGAAGCCGTGGGATGAGATGGATAAGGAGGGGAGAAATATTGGGAAGGATTTCACGCATCAGTGGTGGGTGGATATGAATAATGAGAGGTTGAAGGCGGAGCAGGAGAAGGGTATTAAGAAAGACGGGTTCTAGATGTGGAGAGGTGTACGAAGGTAGATTCGGGGTGCTGATATCTTGAATGTGTGGTAGACTTTTGGACATTTGACCGAGATTCGTTTGATTTAGAAGGAAACGGGGCATGAGCGAGGCGTAGCGGTAGACATGAAGACGAATGCAAGTTCAAGTTGATGACGTTGAAGTGTGGTTGAGGGTATCATTATCTTTTATTCTCTGCTCCTCCAAAGCAACCCATTTTATAAACGCCATCGAATGCATCAGTGCACATTCAGTCCCATCTATATCTTACATCCTGCTATCTGCCTCCACCAGCCATGCACTGGCAAGTGACTTTGCTAGTCCTAATCTCAAGATCCTCAACAGAGTGTCTCCAGACGTGCCTGCCGAGATGCTTTGGCGCCAATCCCAACCACGCTTGATGTTACCCTTCACAAGAACACCACTGCTGCTCATGGATTGCTTCAGCTGCGAAGCTAGCATTGAGCTCCCTACCATCGAGAAGCTGCTTGTGCCACTGACGTTCGATGTAGACTTTCTCAACATGTCGGTTGGTGATGAACCCTTAAGACCCTGTCCTGAAGCTACAACAGTCTGCAAGAACTCCGTGCAGGCCGAGTATACCCGTGGTCCGACCGACTGGAGATCCTCGATCGCCTTTAGCAGAATATCGATCTGTGAGGTTGGAATTGTAAAGTCTGGTTGGTTGACGAAAACCATCGCCTCTCCTAGCAATGCAAGCAGGAAGTCAACGCTCACGACTGCGCCACGCTCCTCGTCATATAGACCACCTCGAATGTTATCATCTGAGCTGGTGATCACAGCCATTAGAGCTGATGCTGCCTCGATTTTGTGTGCGATCCGACCTTTTTGAGGTTTGCCATTTGTTGGTTGCAGGACCTCTGCATCTCTTAGGTCGTAGAATTTCCTCAAAGTTGCATAACCGCTGAGCATCTTGTGAAGTAGCTCAGCAGCAGAGCCATCCATTTGAGATAATTCAGTCAAGGCGGTCTTTGGGGTAGCAATGAGGTGTCGAAGATGATCGTCTAATTCGGACTCAGGGGGGTAGGCAGTCGACTGAATCAAAGAGAATGAGATCAGGAGATCAAGGACATCCTTGACCTTTTGATTCTTGTGAGACAAGGCGTAATACCATAATGCTTCACCATATCTGTGGGAACCCTCGGCAAGAGAATTGGCATATGACTGAGACAATTAGTATGGTTTCTTTAAAGTGGGGAGGATTGCCTCACCTCTGCAACCATTTCAGCATGGCGGCCCAGCCCGATGTCATTGAGAAGAGTCCATAACTTATCGACCGTGCTTGATGAGTCTGAATCGAAAGTCTCCAGAAACGTTCCGACCATCTCCTCGGATCGCTGAGCAGAATCAAGTCTCCCAAGCAACGCGATTGATATTTCCCAGCCTTCACGTACAACGTTCGGTCGTCTCAATTCGCCTCGTCGTGCCAATGATTTAGCATAGGCGATGAGCGTCTGATCTTTGACTCCGTCGGCCTTGGATGGTGACGAATTGTAGCCAAGCAGGTCCATATCATCCTGATCCAAGCTTCCCATATTGATTAGACTTTTTTCCTCCACCTGTGGTAGCCATCCACCAAGAGATGCCACTTCGGCCACCGCAGAAGACACAGGTCCGGACCAGCCACGCAGAAATCCAATGACAGATGCATAGTCACCCTCACAGAGTGATGCCAAAGCCACTTCAACCTCATCAGCGCTGTTGACTGCGAAATCAGTCGTCTCACTCGTTGCCGTCTCGAAAGCTCTTCGTAATTTGCGTCGGAAGGCGTTCTCATCAGTCTCTCGCGAAGCAGCACGGTAGACAGTTTGCGAACGACCCATAGCCAACCGTCGGTCCTCCTTTCCCTCATCCCACCATACGACCAGGCCAATTGTTGCTTCGACCCAATCTTCCGAATTTTCAGATATTGCACTCACGTCCCCAAGCACTAGGCTATACATTGTGACAAGGTTCTGGTAGATGTGCCAAGGCACTTTGCTCTCAGCCTTTTGGGCGGTCTTGCTGTATGTCCCAGAGCGTCCCATAGATTCGTTGCTGTCCCGATTTCGACCCTCAGCGAAGGTTCTAAGCTCTTCCAAAGCTGACGATGCCCTAAGTCGGAACAGTGTCCAGTCGCTGCTTCTGATATTCCAATCGCCTTTAGCGGCAGGACATAGATTAAGGGTATGGACGGCAACATTCACCACCTTCTCAATGTTGGCAAGAGCTACACCAGAGAAGCCAATAGGGGCAAAGGCTTGTCTTGGTGCTTCGGTATCATTCCTAGCGTGTTCCCAGCCAGCCTGTTTCAAGATGTTCAAAACGGACGAGACCTTGCCACGAATAAGGCTGTTGAAAATTGTATCCCAGAATAATTGATGATTTGATGGACTCGGACTGTGCGTCCAAACCTCGTCATATTGCGTTGGGTATGGATTATGGTATTCATCCATCCATTCGAGTAAGATTTGTGGGAGAGGCATGACTTTGCGGTCAAAGGATTGATGCGAGATCTTCTCTGGATGTTGAATTTGTAATGTGAGACCAGCAAGGAAGTTCGATTTCGCAAAATTGTTTGCTCTGGGACCTGGGCCGATTGCTGCAGCGTATTCGTCTGAATTGGGCTTCTTAATTTTGTTATGATACTCCTCCCACAGAGTTATAAGTTCACCGGGAACCACTGACAACACTTCTTGAAGCTGGTCATCCTCATCAACAGCACCGATGCCTTCGTTGTAAAGTCGGGCGATTATGGCTTCCGTTCCTAGGATAACATCATCCGCTTCATTCACAGCTGGTGCGGGCATTCGGGTATATAAGCCTTTCGCGATAGACTCGAACATGGACGGCTTGGGCTCGTTGGTGGATTGCGTAAAGGAGTCTTTCATCATGCCTCCTCTACTTCGCTTTAAATTGCCTGGTGTAGCAAGCAAGAGGTCTGAGTCTTCGTCCTCATATACAGGCGCATTGCTCCTCCTAGGAAGCTCTGATTCGTAGTCGTCCATATTTTCGTCATCTTCGTATGATCCATCCTCTTCTTCCATGGCATCAGGGCCCTCTTCCGCGTATCCTTGATTTGTGTTATCCTCCTGCTCGTAGTCCTCCATGTATTCCTCTCCTTCTTCCTCCTCCTCGCTCTCATTGGCATCATATTGATGGCTAAGACCCGAACGTTGCGGCGCAACAGAAGATTTCATAAAGCTCGCGGATGAACTGCCAAATGCGCTTTGCTTCGAGAATGATAAAGGTTTGACAGGGCTTCTGTTGTCCAACATAGAGCTTCCAAAGATCGATGAAGGAGGGGGTCCAGCTGGTGTGAAAGAGCCAGCCGACGAGGGCGGAGGTCCTGCTGGGGTCGTGGAAGGATTCGAAGCTCCAAATGAGAAGCCATTGTTACCATTGTTTGATCTTCTGTCAGGTGTTGATGGAGGGCCGAGAGGGCTCGAAGAGTAGGGAACCTGAAAGCTCATTTTGCTTTCAGACGTCTGCGAAGTATCGATGCGAAAGAAAAAAAACTTGCGCGGAACCCGAATCCGTGTGTGCGATCGTAGCAAAAGGTGTGGTTGGGTGCGACGTCCCCGTTGTTGTTCTTGTGTGAAAGTCAGGCTCTGGCAGTATTTACACAGCTTTGCTCCAAATCAATTTTAGCGCGCCGACCGGAACGCGTCTCCAGCAACCTCATCAACGCGACTGGTCACCATCGCAACAATTCACTGATAAGTTACAGCTCGAAATCTCTGTCTAGCGTCTAAATCAATGTGAATATATTTGATGGTAAAGCATGCCTAGGTAATTACGCCTGTCCAGAAGCAACATCTTCACCGACTGACATGTACAGAGAAATAATCACCGTCCAGGCGGGCCAGTGCGGCAACAGCAGTCAGTACTCCTCCATATATCGTCAGGAATAGTCTCTAATACTTCCTTGTAGTTGGTAGTCAATTCTGGCAGCAGCTCTGCCAAGAACACGGTATCAGTCAAGATGGAAACTTGGAGGAGTTTGCGACAGAAGGCGGGGATCGAAAGGATGTTTTCTTCTACCAGTCCGACGACACACGATACATCCCAAGAGCTATCTTGATCGATTTGGAACCACGAGTACGTACATCATAGCAGAATCGGGGAGAGGTGGCAGACCTTATGCTGATGCTACGCAGGTTATCAACAGCATCCAGACAGGCCCCTATAAGAACATTTACAATCCAGAGAACTTCTTCGTTGGAAAGAACGGAGTGGGTGCCGCCAACAACTGGGGAGATGGTTATCAGACCGGAGAGTTAGTACATGAAGATATCATGGAGATGATAGACCGGGAAGCAGATGGCAGTGATTCTCTGGAGGTAAGGAATACTCCCTTCAATCCACACCAAATACTAATTTCTTAAGGGTTTCATGCTGCTGCACTCTATAGCAGGGGGTACTGGATCTGGTTTGGGGTCGTTTCTCCTCGAGAGACTGAATGACCGCTTTCCCAAGAAAATTATCCAGACGTATTCCGTATTTCCAGACACGACAAACTCAGGGGATGTGGTAGTACATCCTTACAATAGTTTATTGTCCATGAGAAGGTTGACACAAAATGCCGATTCGGTCGTGGTTCTGGATAATGGAGCACTTTCCCGAATAGCTGCAGACCGATTACATGTCCAGGAGCCTTCTTTTCAGCAGACGAATCAACTTGTATGTGGAGCGCTTTGGATTCAATACATCAATCTCACTAACGTCTCATCAGGTGTCCACTGTTATGTCTGCTAGCACTACAACCCTCCGATACCCTGGCTACATGCACAATGATCTTGTTAGCATTATAGCTTCCTTAATACCTACACCAAGATGCCACTTCCTCATGACTGCATATACACCATTTACAGGAGATAATGTGGAGCAAGCCAAGACTGTCCGCAAGACGACTGTGTTGGATGTTATGCGCCGCCTACTGCAGCCAAAGAACCGCATGGTGTCTACGATTCCAGGCAAGAAGAGTTGCTACATCTCAATTTTGAATGTCATTCAGGGAGATGTAGACCCTACGGATGTCCACAAGAGTCTTTTGAGAATCAGAGAACGAAGACTTGCTACATTTATTCCATGGGGACCGGCAAGTATTCAGGTGGCCTTGACCAAGAAGAGTCCCTACATTCCAATGAACCATCGCGTCAGCGGTCTCATGTTAGCAAACCACACAAGCATAGCCACAGTAAGTCTTCAGCCTGAGTAGTTATAGAATCAACTAACATGTCTCCAGCTTTTCAAACGAATTGTAAGACAGTATGACGGTATGAGGAAGCGCAATGCTTTCATGGAGGGTTACAAGAAGACCGCTCCTTTTGCCGATAACCTGAACGAGTTTGACGAGGCAAGAGAAGTTGTCACAGATTTGATTGCTGAGTACGAAGCAGCAGAAGATGCAGACTACCTCAATCCTGATGGACCAGAAAAGGCGGCCGCAGGAGAAGCGGGTGACAAGAGGGTAGCATGAGGGCGGGATAGGTTGCAGCGCATTCCCGAATATGGAGTTGGGGTCTATAGGTAGGCATGTCTATGCCGACGGCGTTGTGTTGACGATTAACGATACCAATATGAAAAGATGTCTCGTGATCAGTAAGGGGGTTTGGTTGATTCCTCAGTCATCTCTCGCGACATCTGCACTAAACGTCATTGATGAAATGCCCGGAGAGAGCTCCTGAACAGCGGGGACTGGTCATGCAATTACTCAATTAGCATCTAAATCGATTCAGGAACCCGAACAATGACATAGTTTCAGGTGTGTGAGGTGGGGTCAGCTCTGGAAGTTTTCATTCAAAAGCAAATCGCGATTTTTCTTCACAAACATTTTCTCTCAGCAGCTTCATCTTAAATCACAAAAAGTAAGCCTACACTACCCTCTTCACTCCATCAGATATATCCTCACAATAAGCACTAGCAATCACAATGCCCGAACAACAAAGCAAAGCCGACCTCGTCGCTGAGCGTCAAGCCAACCTCCCCCTCCCAGAAGACCCTCCCGTCGCATCAGACTGGAACTCTGCAGATGCTAGAACAGTCAATGTCAAAGCTGGAGAACGTCAAGAGGAGATTCCTACCGGTACCAGCGAAGCCTCGACTGTTGGATTGAGAGAGCCTGCTACGGAGGGAAGTGGTGTTAGACAGGAGGATGGGGCAGATTTGAGCAGTGTTGGACGACAAGGGGAGGAGAATCTCAAGGGGTTACCGAAGGATGCTTTGAAGAAGTAAGGCGTTCATGGCTTGAGTGGTTCTTATAGAATTGGAATGCGTAGGGAAGCTTCAATTTGTTGAGAGGTCATGAGGAAGGAAGCACAGGACAACCAAAATTCAACGTTTATTTCCAAACTCCAGATCAATGGTGGTTCACCTAACCATAAAACTTGCAGCTGTTCCAAACTTTTATCCACTCACCAAATGTGCCACATTTTCAAATTCTGAAGCTCTCCTTCGAGATGGAATATTGTTCGGAATGGCGACATGTGATCATGACATTGCCCCTCCAAGACGACGCCTCACTTCCGCCCTTTGCCACAACATTAACGTCGTCCATAGAAACCACCGAAACATTACCTGAAACCGGACCGCAAGCTCGTCAAATACCCACATAGCTCGCATTAAAGCGACTCGAGTGGCACTGGAAGGTTTAATTTGCTTCTTTGGGTGATGTCATGGCTGTTGATCATGTATGATGTGATGCTAGCACGCGACAAGCTCGAGAGAGTTGAGAGAAGGTCTTATGAGATTGGAAAGTTGTTCGGTAGCTCCTAATCAAGTCTCGAAGAAGTTGAATTGAACCAGAAAGCAATATTTCGAAGTATCGATATTAATAACATCAAAATGTCTGGAAGAAACCCAACTCATGGCACCAAGGTGAGTGGTAGCTCGAGCTCTCAATTCCAAGCTCCTCAAGAACTTCACACTTGAAGCTATCGAGCGAGGAAAAAGTCTGGATTTCACGAGACACTTCCCTCGCGATACTTCGTTGTTGAGAAACAGAAAATGCTAACCTACCTTCTAGGTCACCGACCCCAACGCAATCATCAAAGAAGGAGCAGGCCCCGTGGCCTCCGACTCCCTCGCCGCAGAATCCGGCTCCTTCTCCGAGAACCGCAACTCAGAAGCCTCCAGCGCCTCCGGATCCAACTCAACATTCGCCAACACCAACACCTCAGGCGCAACCCGTCTCGATCCCGCCTCAGACGCCGAAGCCCGCCTCGCACAAGATTCCTGGGCCTCAGAGCGCTCTAGAGGAAACTACCCCGATTCCCTAGGCGGACAAGCAAAGGGTCTTGCGGTTGAGAATACGGAGGGTTCTTACGAGACTGGTGGAAGCAGCAGCAATCCCGGGACTGCACCGAGTTATGTCAATAGTCAATATGTGGATGAGAGTGGACCGAAAGGAAGCAATTTAACGGAGGGGATTGAGGGCAATCCTAAGAATGCTAGTTTCAATCAGGATATTGGGGGAAAGAACGATCCGGGAAGACTTGCTGAAGAGAAGTTTGCGAGAGATAATGCGGAAAGGGGTGATGCTGGGATGCCGACGCAGAAGGGAGGGTTGGGTGATAATCCTTATGATACTCTTGGGGGTAGTACTGACGCATGAATGAATGTGTAGTGGAATGTAAATAGAAAGGGGAAATGGGTTGATCGAAACATTTGGATATTATTCTAATCGCTGTAGTCCTGTACCTCCCATCTAGTGAACGCCATGCTATGCTGGACGTATCCAAGTCGCTCCCGTATGTACTCCAACAAATTTTGTGCAAATGTTTAAGGCCATGCTCCTGGATCTATTTCCGTCCCCAGATCCCGTTCTTCCAGAAACGTCCGCCCTTGGAGCGGTTCTGGCAAATACTCTTGTACCACGCGTCCTTCCTTGTAGTTGGGGTTGTACTTGTATTCATCCCCGTAGCCAAGCTCCTTCATCAGCTTCGTAGGAGCATTCCTCAAATGAATAGGAATTGGCAGAGCAGCTACTCCAGGCTCTCGCAAAGAAGCATAAGCATTGTTGAGACCTCGATATGCTCTCGTGCTCTTCGGGGCTAGACATAATGCCACGCAACAGTGCCCGAGAGCAATTCTGCACTCGGGCATCCCGATCTTCTCTGCTGCCGTGTAGGCACTTGTTGCTAGGCTCAGCATGCTGTTGTCTGCCAGCCCAACGTCCTCTGATGCTATGACCACCATTCTTCTAGCAATATAGAGTGGGTCCTCTCCTGACTGAAGCATTCGTGCAAGATAATACAGTGCAGCATCCGGATCACTTCCTCTGACTGACTTGTGGAATGCAGATATGGTATCGTAGTGTTGGTCCCCTGCTCTGTCATACACCAAAGTCTTCGTCAGCGCAGCTTTAATCTCTTCCTTTGTAGTGGATGGTCGTGTTGAAAGTCCCATAGCCAATTCGAGAAGATTCAAAGATGTCCGAGCATCTCCATCTGAGAATGCTGCCAGATACTTCAGCAGTTCCGCGTCGACTAGCTCCGAGGGAGTATAATTATGACCTTCCTTCGCAAGTGCCCGCTCCAGTATCCGAAAGATATCATCGTCCGTCAATTTGGCCAACGTGAAAGTCCGACACCGTGATAATAATGCGTTCTGTACTTTGAAAGACGGATTCTCTGTAGTCGCGCCGATGAGGGTAATTTGCCCACTCTCGACAGGCCCAAGAAAGACATCTTGCTGTGATTTCGAAAATCGGTGTATTTCGTCGCAGAATATGATGGTCTTCCGTCCCGTCAACCCCAGTTCTCCTCTTGCTTCTGCGAAGATCTTCTTGCACTCTGCGACTCCAGAAGATGTACTGTTGATTTCCACGAAGCGGCTGCCCACCATAGAAGCTATACACCGCGCTATTGTCGTTTTCCCAGTCCCAGCACCACCCCATAGAATCATCGAAGGTACTCGGTCTTGCTCTATCAGGCTTCGCAGAATTCCGTGTGGCCCGACCAGTTCTTGCCCGCATACATCGTCCAGAGATGTTGGTCGCATACGCTCTGCCAGAGGTGCAGCTTTCTGAAACGCATTTGTCTTGGTCTTCTTCGCAGGCTGCACCTCCTCTGTCTTTATGACAGTCTGCAGCTCCTCACTCACAGGTGGAGTTATGTCTTCAAAGGAACGCTTCCGTGGCGGCGGGTTCGGAGTTTTCGGTTTCCCATTGGCCAGTACCTTCTGTTGTATGCTGAATGTCGGACTTGGTTCTGATTTCGGAGTAGGATGCGATGCTGCCTTCTTCGCAGAAGGTGTTTGAAAGAAACTCGAGACAGAAGGCTTCTGCGAAGCTGCAATATTCTGTGTAGCTACTCCATTCTGAGTCGGTGGTGGCGATTCGAGGTGAGATTCACATCCTGAATCTATGTGATCATTTATATAGTTTGACTTGACCGGCTTTTGGCAGATTGGGCAATCAACCATTGTGTAATGGTCTGGCAAATAGGTTGATTGTTGTCTTTCGAGGTCATAGAAGGAAAAGTGTACCAAGTCGCGATGCGCGTGTAGGGAGACGCGTTGAAGGGGTCGGAAGCTTGGGGATGCGCTAACCTTACCCCACGATTCGGGTGCTGGAACTCGCTAAAAGTTCTCGTTTTCGGGGACTTTTTCAGGTTCTTGTCTCCACCAACAACAGTCGATTCTCAATATCATCGACATCCGTCCCATATCGAATCTTTCTTGAAGACGGGAACAATGATTGATGGAATTGGAGGTCCAACGATTACTCATTCGCATTTGATAATTCCTGATGTCGCACAATTCTTCCCGACGTCAAGCTCCAAGTGGGCAGCTGCCCGCGATGCATGATGCAAGAACAATTGCATCAAGTCATCCTTTGCAATTCAAGGATAATGTTTCTACAACCTGGAATGAAACCTCATATCATATTGTTTTGCGGGACCAGCTGTTGCGATACTTTGGCTAGACTTTCAATGCTGACGGAGACTTCTCGCGCACTTTTCGTACTCACATCCAAACATTCATTGAATCTCTTGCAGAGTTCGCATTCAGATCGACAGAGATAGTGCAAGTGCCCAAGGTGTTTCCGAGCACTATACTTGATAGCAATATAAGAACTTCATGCTCTGCTCTCATATCTTTCAAATACTAAAAATCTTCAAAGCAATCTCATAATTCCAAGGCACCAAAATGGCTTCCCCAATGCTTCTGTACGCCAGCGACTTCACCTATTTTCCACGACGCGTTCTCATCTACCTCAAAGAGAAGAAAATCGAGGACGGAATTGTTACCAAGGTTCACACCTTGTTTACACCACAAAGGACTACAGAGTCATCGCCCGACTTCCCTCCTAAACCGCCAGGAAGTATTCCCATTCTCGCTATCCCTGACGGAAAAGATGGCACTTCACATACATTCGCCAATCGCTCGCCATCATCAACTATTTCGAAGATCTTACCGAAGATCCTAACTCTGACCTCAAAGCTGCTACTCCGTCGATGCGAGGGAGTACGCCATTGGAGAAAGCACGAATTGCTGAGCTTCTTGCTTTGCTTGATGAATGCTGCACCACTTTCGCATATGTCAAGATCCCCATGCTCGTTCGACTTTCTGTTTTCTATTCTTTAGACCCGAGCTTCTTCACATGTACCATGCTAAATTATGCCTCTTCCACTCCAGTGCCCCTACCTGCCCCTACCTAATGAGGACATCGCTGACTTTCTCAACCATCTAGTGGTGTACTTTCGGCTCCACTGCCTTTCCAGGTACGAACGTAGCAGCCGCTCAACTAGCTAAACGATTTCTATTCATGCGACTTGCTACTCCTAGATAGTCAAGTTGTCCAGGAAGGAGGATACATGCAATCTGTCACTATTGCAGATTGTCTTCTGATGTCTTTGTTACAGTATGGGATTGAATTTTATAAAAGAGACATCACAGAGGGTCTTCCAAAATTGAAGGAATTCTACGAAAGGTTCAGCAAGAGAGAGAGCGCTGTCATCGAGGGAGGCTATCCTGAAGAAATGCAGAAGGTGTGTTCCACTTGGCTTGAGGGCACATATTAGCACTGCATAGCGAATAGATGCATGCATTTGTAGCTTCGGATTGGATACAAATATTCAATCGCATGTCATCTGTGGCCAATGAACATTTGCAGGGGTAACAATGCCCAGATGTCAGCCAAGCCGCTGTCTTGACTCTCGCACGGCACTGTCAAATTAGCAGGGCTTCGATTGGTACAGTTATACGACGGGTATGGGCGTCGTGTTCCACCTCCTTCCCTCCATATCATATCCTTTGGTCTATGGGGGCCGAGCTCCTGTCAGCATTCCTTCTGAAGTTTCTGAAGCTGCATCATCTTCTACACTATTTCCTCGCTGATAATTCAAGTTCGGATCTCCAAGTAATCTGCAATCATGGGGTTTAGTGTTCCTTTAACTTGCGGACCATACATCACAGCTTTCGTCGTAGTATGGCTCAGCGGTATCACATATGTCGTGGTCAAAGGATGGCATTCAAGAACGACGTTCTACAAGTTGCAGAAGCAAGGCGTGGTATGCCAACTTGTAAGGCCTCGATCACTGTCCTATGCTGATCCTCTCGAAGTCTATGCCTCCTTGGAATCCCGTCACTGGCCATTTACTGTCACTTGCACCAATTCTCAAGAATTTTCCGTTGAATGTTCATCAAAACTACCTGATTGCTGAACTCTCTAAACGATTTACCAAGTCCGACTCGGCTTTCTATTTGGATCTGTAAGCAGCCTACTTCAATCGGGTTGGTCTGTTACGTCCAAGAATCAGGTGTTCATCGAGCATGCTCGCGAGTTCTAGCGTCTGATAGGCCTTCTATCTCGAGAACCTTTCGACTAACTATGTCCAGATGGCCATTCAGTGTTCCCTTCTTGGTCATTTCCTCTCCATCCATGTCTATCCAAGCATGCCAAACATACGATCTAGCCAAGCCAAAAGAGCTGAATAGATTCTTCTATCCTTTTGCAGGTGGAAGCGACAACCTTTTCGTCGCCAATGGCCCGCAATGGAAAAAGTCACGGGCTATTTTCAACCCAGGTTTCAACGCGAACTACCTTCTGACCCAGATGGACCATATCGTTGAAGAGACTTCCGAGTTTGTTGATATCCTCAGAGAACATGCTACCCAAGGGGACATTTTCTCGTTGGACGACCTTCTCTGCGACTTCACTATGGACATCATAGGAGCTGTTACAATCAATTCGAGGCTGCTCTCCCAGAGACAGTCCAACCCACTCGCGTCGTCAATGAGAAGTCAAGTTCGATGGCATCTAGCAGATGGCGAGTTCAACCCATTCAAACGAATGAACCCAATGCGTCCCATTATGCAATGGTACAACGGACATCAGATGGACAACTACGTAACCAAGGAGCTCGACAAGCGCTTCGCAGAGCGTCGCCTCCAAGACAACTCGCCCTCGCGTTCAATCATGGACCTCGTGCTGGACAATTACTTCGTCGAGAATCCATCCGCAAGGCCAGCATCCAAGATGGATCCAGTGTTCAAGAAATGGGCCATGGTACAGATTCGTCTGTTTCTTTTTGCTGGACATGATTCTACTGCTTCGACGATCGCATACTGTTACCATCTGCTATCCAAGTCTCCCGAAGCTATGGCAAAAATCAGAGCTGAACACGATGAAGTTTTCGGGAAAGACTTGATGACGGTGAACTCGCAATTGCTGGAACAGCCGAACAAGATCAACCTCATGCCCTACACTACTGCAGTCATCAAGGAAGTCATGCGACTTTTCCCAGCTGCTTCGGCAGTCAGGACTGGTGAGCCGGGAGCTGTACTGCAAGATTCCGACGGAAATGATTACTCGACGGAAGGAATGATCATTCTGGTACTGCACATCGCGTTACAGCGAAACCCGAAGTACTGGAAAGATCCCGAAGCTTTTATTCCAGAACGCTGGCTAGTTGGTCCAGAAGATCCTCTGCATCCTCCTAAAGGAGGTTGGCGGCCCTTTGAGTTCGGTCCTCGAAAGTGGGTGTTTTCTCCATAACTCTCTGGAATCGTCCTAATGGTTCATAGCTGCATCGGCTCACCACTCGTGATGCAAGATATCAAAACAGTCTTGGTGATGACTTTGAGGGAGTTCGATATCAGAGCAGCGTACGATGAATGGGACGTAGCAAATCCGAGGAAGGGGAACAAGACTGCGTGGGAAGAACGAGCGTACCAGGTGTTTGTTGGTGCTGCTCATCCTGCTGATGGGTTTCCTTGTCGAGTGACGAAGCGTGCTTGAGTACATACCTCACACTAGCCTTTTCAATCAAGACAGGAGTTACTCCCACTTCTGGCAAGTCTCAATTTGGTTTCTACGCAATGTCAACGCTGTTTCCCACTATCCTGGACCTAAATTTCGCCAGTGACGAGAGTCTACATTGTCAACCCCACCCACCATTGTAATTTCCCTCACAATCTCCCAGACGAATGGATTGTAGCCCGAGATAGAGCTCCAAAATAAGTGAAATGCGCCGGGAGTCCTTCTGCAACATCAAATAGCAAGCCCAGTCCTGACTTATCGCCCTCATCCCCACCGGTCTCATACAAACTCCGGGTAACGACCTTCATATCATTCGTCCGCACGGGATTGGTATCCTTAGTGATTCAGAACTCAGGGTAGAAATGATCCCAATTATCCCAATCATGTTCGGGCAGTTGGGGAATGACATCGTTGGTGTGTGCGATGCGGTAGTTGTTACCGTGTGTAGGAGACGGGCTTTGGATGTAGTTGGAAACATCAATGGAGCCGAGGTGTGGTTGGCCATACGTGTACTGTTCATTGTTCAAAAAAGTCAAGGACAATATGAGGAAGACGTCTACTTACAATATCAACCATTTTTCCACAATTCCTCAACTTCGCTCCAAGCAAAGCCGCAACTGCTCCTCCAAGACTATGGCCTATAGTCACGATCTTGTAGTCTGGATGCAAGGCCAGAGCTAGGCTTATGTTCATTTCGACGAGTGGGAAGACATCGTTTGCCGCTTGCCAGAATCCGGAATGTATTTCACAGCCATCGTTGGTGTTGGCTGAACAGCATAGATCGGTTTTGACGCGAATTAGGTCAAGGTCTGTTAGGACATCAATAGGATTGGAGGCTATGGATGTGCCTTGGATGGCGACGATGATAAGCTTGTTGGTGTTGTCTACTGCTATGTAGCCTGCGGTGTTGGTTTCTCCGATAGTGGGGGATATCAGAAATATTTCAGGGATCAAGTTCGAAGGAAATTGACTTACTCCTCAAGCCTTTCAAGATTGTTGGTTGGATGGATTCGACGCTGGGACAATGGCCTCCTTCGGCCGAGCAAGCAACCGTATTGCTGGTGCCGTGGATGTTGTCGTAGCAGTATGCAGCTCCAACATATTGCGCGAAGAACTCGAACTGGTCGAGTTCAGCTTGAGAGATACCTATTGTAATTTCAGTATTGTGAATGGGGCTTTGGACTGTGTAAAGTGCCTGCCGAGTCAGGAATACTCAACGGAGCACCATTCACTAACGCAATGGAAAGAACAAGGAAGAGTTGAAAAGCAAGAAGCATAGCGGCGGTTGATCTATGCGCTTGTCTTTGTGAAGTTGAGGTTGTTGAGTGGCACGGAAAGTGCGATGATGCTATTGCGAGAAAGGCGCACTCGCAACTTAAATCGGGAGATTTCAGAGATTCACTGAATAGAGAGTGTTTGAAGGTGAGTGTAGGTATTCTTAGTAACAGCATCACTTCTGCAAGCTGCCGTCTGAGGGCGGTGATGCGCAAACCGCTTTCGCCTTTGCCTTCTCGATTATGTGCTCAAGCGAGAAAGGACCTCCTGAGCGCAGACAGCCAACAGAACCGTTTCTGAAAAAGGAAAAGAGTATTGCAAAATGGTACAACATGCAAAAAAAAACCTCGCACCCCGCAGTCGAGCCGTAAAGGCTCCCAATGAAGTTCACGTGAACCAAGGGCTACATTGGACGAAAGCGAATATCTGAAGACTTGAGGTTATGCCTAGGAAGGAATTTACTGTGGATGCAGTGATGAAGTGCAGATTGTCAAGGCCTGCTTCCGCGAACGCCCCAAACAGTACTTTCCAAGTATTCGAACTGAGTAAGAAATCCCCTTCCAAGAATAAAGGAACGCATATGTATCCTGGAATTTGTTCCGTGGCTTTCATTTGGCGCAACACTGGATCAGCCATGGTATTCGACCAGCGATTGACGCGCTTCTTTGATATCTGGCTATTCAAAAAACGCTGTCCTGGGAACAGACGGGCTCGATTCAATGCCTGGCAACGTCGCTCTGACAGCATGGACTTCCATTCGGCCTCAAAACAATTAAAATAAATATCGCCTAGCTTAAGCTTGAGATGATGTTGCATGGCAATTGTAAGATCTTACTATGAAAATACACATGAGTACAGCTTACCCACCAGGACCCCTTTCTGTATTCGATTTTCGACACCCACCAGCAGATGATAACAAGCACTCCTCGTTCCAGAATCTTCAGGTTTCACCCCACAGCTAGCGAGGCGTGAGTTCCCTTAATTATGAGCCTCAAGAAACAAGATCTAGGGTGAAGAGGAAACATCGAGCAGAGAATCGTATAAGAACCGCAAACAAAAACGACTTCTGCGCTGGTAAGGATTGGACGTGAGTCTCACGATGACAGAATCTGAACAAAATTTTGTACGCACGATCAAACGAACAGAATTATTTGAATTCCTGAACGAGGTTGTTGAAGTGAAATACGAGAAGCCCCTTTCAGGAGTCCAGCCCTCCACCACCGGCCCCACATAGTCACATGACTCACTGAGACCGAGCTTGCCGAGATCCCCGCTGTTGAAGCTCAGAGAGCTCGGGATGCGTTGACTCGTTTTGGTGTGAGTTTGCTGGAGAGTCCTTCTGATCCTCATAAGTTGAACCAGTTTTAAAACAAAGATATGACTCTTCCACCGTAATCTATTAGCTTCCTCGAATCCAATGTCCCATAGAAAGTTCATGTGTAGCCATTCAAGTGCCGTTCATACCCATGAAAATTGTACCAATTTTGGCAATCTTCCCCTTGGAGCGTCTCCTCCCCGCTCTTCGCCAATGCCGAATCTCGTCCGGGAGCGAGAAAGATAGCTTTCGACCCCTCCTTTTAAGAGAGGCATACGTCAAACGCGTTCCCCTCAATACCTTTACGATCACGATTTGAAGCTTAGACGTAGACAACAAGGTACGATTTCAACAAATACATAAGCATAATGGATTCTATGGTTGGAACAACTGGTGGTCACACCTCGAAGTATGAGGGGAAGGTATGTGCAAGCTCTAACGGCAGAAATTGAAGCTTTATCTATGTCATGAGCATCGGCTGACTTCTTTGATTTTCATAGACAATTACTTGCAAGGTTAGCAGACATTCACGGCTCGAGATTGAGAGAGGATGTTGATGATTGCAGGCTGCTGTTGCGTGGGAGGCAGGAAAGGACTTGACACTTGAAGAAATCGAAGTTGCCCCACCTAAGGCCCACGAAGTCAGAATCGAGATCTACTACACTGGTGTCTGCCATACTGGTATGCCTATACCATTTCTGGGGATGAGGGTAGAGCTGATAGATTCGCAGATGCATACACACTTTCTGGAAAGGATCCCGAGGGAGCTTTCCCCATTGTTCTCGGACATGAGGGAGCCGGTATCGTAGAGTCTGTTGGAGAGGGCGTCACATCCGTCAAGCCAGGAGACTATGTTGTTGCTCTTTAGTGTGTCTTCCCTCCCCATATTCTCTTCTCGTCTGCAGACGTTTCATCCGAACCTTAACTAACAGCATGCAGCACCCCAGAATGCAAAGAATGCAAATTCTGCAAATCCGGCAAGACGAACCTCTGCGGCAAGATTCGCGCCACACAAGGGAAGGGTGTCATGCCCGACGGCACATCTCGATTCAAGTGCAAGGGCAAGGACCTCCTTCACTTCATGGGCACATCAACCTTCTCCCAATATACCGTTGTTGCAGATATCTCTGTCGTAGCCATCACAAAAGATGCTCCAATGGACCGAACCTGTCTCTTGGGCTGCGGGATCACAACCGGCTACGGCGCCGCTGTCGAGACCGCCAAAGTCGAAGAGGGATCAACCGTCGCTGTATTCGGAGCCGGTTGTGTCGGTCTCTCCGTCGTCCAGGGCGCTGTCAAGCAAAAGGCTGGAAAGATCATCGTTGTTGATTTGAACCCTAGTAAGAAGGAATGGGCTGAGAAATTCGGCGCTACGGATTTCGTGAACCCGGGTGAGTTGAAGGGCCAGACTATTGTTGAGAAGTTGATTGAGATGACGGATGGTGGTTGTGATTATACTTTTGATTGCACGGGTAATGTTGGTGTTATGAGGGCTGCATTGGAGGCTTGTCATAAGGGTTGGGGACAGAGTATTGTTATTGGTGTTGCTGCTGCTGGACAGGAGATTTCTACTCGACGTAAGTCCCTCCTATCTTCAGACAACATTGCTTTTTGCGTTTCAACCACTAACAAATTTTCAGCGTTCCAACTCGTCACTGGTCGTGTGTGGAGGGGCTGTGCATTCGGTGGTATCAAAGGTCGTTCCCAACTCCCAGACTTGGTCGATGATTACATGAAGGGCAAGTTGAAGGTCGATGAGTTCATTACTCACCGAAAGCATTTAGCAGATATCAACCAGGCTTTTGATGTCATGAAGCAGGGTGATTGTATTCGTTGTGTTGTGGACATGAGGGCGTGACTATCTAGGGCACGACTTTGATGGTAGCAATACTAACAAAAGCATGAATTAATGAATGAATCATTGCGATGCAAGAAGGGATGAGAGTGAAGTGATATGTGGAAAGTGAAGTGAAGTGTGAAAAATGATTAGATGTGGCATATGATTTGAAACTGGTTGTCATCCGAACTGTTGGGACGAATGATGTCCCAAAGAAGCAAAAGTGAGGGCTGGCATCTCACTAACTGAAGTCAAGTGAATTGTGTTAGAAAAGCTGGTACCATTCTAGAAGTAAACAATCTTCCGCTTTCGGTACTTCAGAACGAAAGAAATCTGTCGCTACGTGGGATAAAGTGAAGCGTGTCTGTTAAATGGTAATTTCATGGTAGAGAGCTCTGGTCTGTTGCCGAGGCAGAAGCAGTCCTAGTGTTCGAGTCGAATGAACTCTTATACCTAGAATCTCTCGTGGTGCTCTGTTGTGGCAAAAAATTAAAGAGAAGTGTCACCGAGAGAAGTGTGAAATGTGTCTGTGAAGTGGTATTATTCTACGAGGAATCGCCCCGGAGCATGACAGCATATGATCAAACGCCCGCTAAAATCATCATCCAGAGGCCAGACGGAACCATAAATACAAGTGTATGACGAATCAATGCCCATCGAAAAGAACGCCCCTCCCATTCCCATATACAAAGTAGCTCTGGTAAGTCCTAACACCAGAATCGTGAAATCTAGATGCCCTTGATGACTTGAGTTCGTTCGGCGTTCAGCTGCGCAGCGTTACGGTCGTGAGACTCCTTCTTGCACTGTTGTTCATCACAAACGTTAGCCAGAAGTTCATCAATATCTAGACCTACTAGCCACCATTCAGGAGATGCAGGAGAAGAGGGACTTACGTCTTCCAACCCATCACATTTATGATCCTCCAACAACCGATGCTTTCCACAGAAATGCCCTTGACAAAATCCACAGTCCCCGATGATTCTCTGAGCCCCTTCTTTACAATCCTTATACGTGCACCGGATCTTCTTTGGAGGCATACCACCTCGCAAAGGGACCGCTAAGTGTAAAGTCGCCTCTTTGTTGATGTTATGTTCTGCGAGCGTGCTGGAGGACGAGAGATGTTTGCCTGCGTAGACGAGGCGGAGGTCGGATTCTGGCAGTGAGGTACGGATCGAGAGGAGTGTAGTGAGGTTTTGTATTGTGAGGTCTTGGGGGACCGTTATGGGGAATGCTGAGAGAGAGGTAAGCGGGTGAGTAAGAGGGTGGAGAGTGGGAGGCTTACTGTCGCCAGAGACGTTCTTGACGAAAATTTGCATGGTTTCCGAAGGCTCGATGGAGCTTCGTCGGGAGGAGGAGGCAGAGGAAGACATCTTGGTGGTTTGGAGGTTGGGAGAGGAAAGAGCGGGTGTCGTATGGGTAGTCGAGGACTGATAAGGTCGGAGGCGGAAGTTGGGAAGTTGAGGAACAATTGTGTGCGGAGACTGTCTTTTTGATGATGGACAGGTTGTTTGGATGAAGTTGGTGAGTCGAAGAAGTCGTCGGAGTTTGTGATGAGGTGGCGTGGGCTGTATGATGAGGTGGTAGGAGATTACGATGTCGAGGACGGACCCTTATAAGGACGCCCTCGCTTATGCCTAGATTCCGGACTGGCTGCAACCAAATCCGCTGCCCATCATCCATGGGGGCGCTAGACGAACTACCCTTTGTGCTACGATCCACCTGCCGGGACTGCCTACTCATACTCAGGCCTTCTTCCGTCCATATTTCGGCATGGCGAATTCATATCGGGCTGGGCTTTCCCTGAGTCGATAGAGGCTTTGGCACCCGACCACGCTTCGCAAGCCTCAATTTCTGCTGATTGAAACTGCAGCATCCTTGCGCTTCCAGCGGCATGGCAAGAGACGCTAGAAGCCTTTGGAAGCATGCATCGATCACTGAGTACATCGTTCCTGAACGCTGAACCCGTATCTAATTTTGTTCTTTATTGATCACGAGTCAGCGCGGTCAAGTTTCTAATTTCACCCCTATGTTTCTACACGGCAATAAGGTTAGTTGGCGGTGCCGATCACGGTGCCTTCTTGTTGACATCTCGACCACATCTTATGCGCTCGACGTCGG
The DNA here is from genome assembly GCA_900073065.1 of Phialocephala subalpina. Lineage (NCBI taxonomy): Eukaryota > Fungi > Ascomycota > Leotiomycetes > Helotiales > Mollisiaceae > Phialocephala > Phialocephala subalpina. Next base: position 2,129,206 of record FJOG01000003.1, read on the forward strand.
TGGCACATGACGACTCTGGTATCCTCAGAATGGGATGTTCTGACAGCCCAGCCTCTCATCCGATCGTTGTCGGGCTTGTCACCGTGCATCACCAGCAGTGCAAGCCTGAACACACATGTGGCAAGCATGCAAGAGTTGTCGCTTTGTTGCATGCCGATTCGCTGGCCGGTTATCTGAAAACGAGGTTGATGTGGCCAGCACAAAGATTCTCGACTCGTGAAAAACGCAAGTATTTCTGCTTTGGGATATGTGGACAAAAGGCTGGCCGCATCATGAGCAGATCAAGGGTTCTGGAAGGGCTTCTGTCAAATGTGATAGTTCACTGCAGTCCACACAATACCATGTAATTGGGAAGGTGTCGCAATGCTTTTATTCGACGTCTAGACCAGAGTTGGGCTAAGACGAGTGTCTATCTCCTCGGTGTGCATTTTCAGGAATATAATGTCCGTCTTTCCTTATCACATGCGGATCCTCTCTTCTTTCAAAGCTATCGTCCTCCTTCAAGATTATTATTTCCTCCATTGTCATTCGTCTCGTGTTCTTTTCAATGCTTATTTCTTCACGCAAACAGCCTCAATATTGTTTCCATCCGGGTCGATGATGAATGCTGCGTAATATGGTTGTCTACTCATCTGTGAGCGGATGCCGGGCAACCCGTTGTCACGTCCGCCGGCGGTACTATTGTCATCAACAAAACCATTCTGCGCGTTTGATAGGAGCTACTCACAGAGCCAATTCATAGAACTTATCCACAGCCGCATTATCTGAGTCGTGTTAGCGTTGCCCAGACTAGATATTGAGGAAACATACCAGGAGCATCAATTGCGACATGAGTAGGCACAGGGTTCGTACCAGCCGGAAGCGGTTTGATCCAAAGATAAGGATAGTCACTCCCAAAGCCATACAATTCCATTCTCTCGTTCTTCACAGCTATCATCTCGGTATATCCGAGGGGCTTCAAGGCGCTGAGATAGAGTGAGCGGACTGCTTGAAGCTTGCTTGCCGTAACAAAGACGAAGAGATGATTGATTGTCATCGTGATAGTCTTGATTCCGTTGCTTGCAACTGTGAGCGAATTTATGAATTTCCAAAAGTCAATAGCCTTAAGATCAGCAGGACTCTGAGCTTCTTTTGCGCTTACTGAGTGATTCTGCAGGCTACTTTTATACTTGCTGAGTGGTTCTGCGGTGGTCCAGTATGTGGAATAAGCACACGTGACATGCTCGTCGTGGAGTCATCGACCCGGTAGAGACTCATGGCCAATGGTGGGATGTTTGTTAAACATTCTCACGCAACATCCAATCCAATATCCAGCCTGCCAAGCACTTCCGCTTTTAGCGCAAGCCCACGGAACACGGAATTCCGGTGTCCAGCGTCTAATCTATCATCTTCACTTGGCGGTGACCTGACAAGAGAATCATTATTAAGCAGCTTGTGGACCCTTGAAATACATATACGACCGGATATTGAGGTACAGTGTCTCATGCCTTTGACTTTCTCATCAGCCACAACTTCGACTCCGGCAGCAACCTAGCCAATGATGGATACCGCCAAAGCACTGGAGTGCCAGCACTGCAAAAATACTTTCAGCCAGAGTACGCACCACCTTTCTAGAGTTTGAGCAGCTACTGACCTCATGCCAAGAATCTTCTCTCGTACGCCATCTCAAATTGTGCACTCGTCCAAGACCTGCAAGCTTAAGACAAAAATCCTGTCGCCAGTGCGCCTTTGCAAAAGCTAAATGCGACTTGCAAAGGCCGAATTGCTCTAGATGCTCTTTGAGGGATATAGCTTGCATTTATCTGACAGCTGTACCAAAATATGGACCCGAAAGTAGCACCTCCCCTCCTCAAGGGCAGAGCACCACCACATGCAGCTCGAGTAGCGTGCTAACTCCGGCGGACCATGGGACCAACACACCCGATCGCGAAGCGCTGGAAGATTTCTTGAACAGAGTCAATGAACCACTCAATGCCGCCATAGAGGACATGCCTCTCGACGTCCCACTTCCAGACGTGCTTCAACACTGCGATGAGTCTGTGAGCTTTCTCGTGCAAGGCAGTACCGATCTCATCCACTTTGATCCATGGCTGCTGGCTTCCTTGAATCCTCAAGACACAACACCTCCACTAGCAAAACACAGCATGCAGACACTGTTGCGAGTCCTTCGTACCTGGCCTTGCATGCTGGCGAAGGGGTTCCAATTCCCACCAATCTTCCACCAGTCTATCAAAGATGAGAATTGCAAGGTAGCACAGCCACTAGCAAACTGCTGTACGCTGACAAGAATGTGGTATTTCCAACAGGAGGGAACGAGCTCTATCGTTCAAGAGACTATCACCCGAGAACTGAAAATCATCATTGCAAATGTAAGGATACAATTGATTGGTGTGCTTTGCTGACAGTATCAGTTCCAAACCTACGACGAGACCGATCTACTTGGTGCCCTACAAGCATTAACCATCTACGTCATCATGCTAGTATTCCCGACTAAGAACCAACTTGCCATTCCCCAAATCGACGAATCCATCTTCTCAAGCGTATTGCAGATCGTATACCATACCGCTAGGTCTGGCCTTATGCTCCAAGAAGAGACAGATCATGCTATCCCGTCGTGGGAAGCTTGGGTTCACATTACTTCCAAACGCAGAGCAGTTTTTGCTCTCTACTTGCTACATTGGTCATACTCTGTCTATCATAAGTTACAATCATTCAATTGTTCCGAACTTGGATTCATGCCAGCTCCATGTGCGAAGTTCCTTTGGGAAGCGAGGTCAAAGGAACAGTGGGAGGTTTTGTATAAGAAGTGGCTTGCTCAGTGGGATGGTTGCGAATATCTCCAGTATGAGTTTGGGAATATCAAGCCTGGTGTAATGTTGGGTGAGAGAGCACAGAGATGGCTTGAAGATGCGGATGAGCTTGGAATACTGTTCTCGTCTATATGTATGTTTTTTTGGTGATTGTGGAACCTAAAGCTAACGTTTGACAGTCAATTCTACAGATCGGGAGCCGGAGTTCATGTGTCTAGGATGAACTCGGTAACCCGGTTGTCTGCGCTTGAATATCTGCAAGCTTATTGATGGTGGCGCTCCCCTGAGAGATGATGGGCCCTTCGACGCTTATTCATATATATATACGCCCCGTGTTCCTGGATCTGAAGGTTTGTTACTGCACCTTGCGTCTCTGGCAATGACCCCCATAATGACAGTCAGTCGAGAACTCGATATCGTCTTGCTTGGTGCTACTGGTTACACAGGCTTCCTTTGCGCAGAGCATATCACCAAGACCTGTCCAACAACATTGAAATGGGCCATCGCAGGCAGGTCGCCAACGTCAATTGAAGCAGTGTCAGAGCGTCTGAAAGCCATCAGTAAAGATCGTAAACCACCAAGTAGTTTCTCCGGCCCCGTCAATTCTACTTGTGTCTGATAACAAAGATGTCGAGATCGTCCATCTCAATGCTATTGACCTAGACCGGCTAGCTTCCAAGACTCGAGTCGTAATCAACACGATTGGCCCCTTCTCTCGCTTCTCCGGCCCCATTATTGAGGCCTGTGCCAAGAATGGAACTCATTATGTCGATACGTGAGTTCGATTGTTCACCCAAGACAGACATTCTATGGTGCTGACGTTTGTGCAGTACCACTGAAACCTTGTGGATCAAAGAAATGATTGACAAATATCACTCAACAGCCGTTCGTACAGGGGTAAAGGTATCTATCAATCTGTTCCAACCACTTCTATCGTTCCAAGTGCTGATGGTAATTCAGATCATCCCGTCAATCTCACTTTCCAGCTCGCCATCTGATCTCCTCGCCTGGCTCTCAGCAACCGAAATCAAAGAACGAACGGGATCAGGCACCGCAGAAATCATAGCCTCAGGTAAACTAGAGTGAGCCTCGCCTCCTATCTCACCAGATTCAAAACTAATAATGCAGACTCTCTGGAATGAGTGGTGGCTCACTTGCCTCCGTCATCGCTGTCCGAGAAAAATACGGCAGCTCATGGTTCCTCTCAGGCGACTCTTCAATCCTATCTCCAAATCTCAAACAGCGCCGAACAACCACTTCATGCCTCACTCGAATCTTTGGATACCGGCATGTCCCGGGTCTCGGAATGCTCACAACATCCTTCGTCAGCCCCGGAAACGAATCCGTGGTCCTCCGCAGCGCCGCCCTTGACCCATCTCTCTATGGACCAAACTTCAACTATTCCGAATACCTCCCTGCCAGCAACATCTTCGCCGCTATCTTAATCCACATTCTCACCAACATCTTTAACGCCCTCCTCGCATTCCCACTTTTCCGACGAATTCTCGAAAGACTAGCACCAGAGCCAGGTTCAGGCCCCGATCTGGTCAAGGCCGGGGAGGAGGAGAGCGCGGAATTTAAAGCTATGGGTATTTCAGAGGATGGGAAGGTGAAGGTGGGGAGTAGGTGGTGGTGGAAGGGGAGTGGGTATGAGGTTAGTGCTTTGCTTGCTGTTGAGGCTGCGGGCGTTTTGGTGGGTTGGAGTAAAGAGGAGAAGGGGAGTGGAAATGGTGGGATTTTGACGCCGAGTCATTTGGGGATGGAATTTGTTGAGAGATTGAGGAAGGTGGGTGTTGTTATTGAGTTTGAAGTATTGTAAGTGATCTTTGTCCATCAGATCGAGCAGTATTCTTGCAATTACATAATCTCACAAAGCTTCTTGCCAGCTGCCTTCTTCTTCTTCAACTCCTCTTCCTCATCTACCTCCTTCAAGATCTGTCCAATAAGACACTTAGCCTTAAGAAATTAGTCATGCCCCCAACGATTACAGGCTATGACAAGCTTGCTTACATGAATTCGGTGAGGATGGTCCACGCCCAATCGATCCAGCATCCAGATCAGAATGTCCAAGGCGCCGGTGACATCTCTAGCTTTGTAAAGTTCGAGGGCCTCTTGATATTGAGAGCCGTAGAACTCACCATCGTTGAGTGTCGAAGGTGAGGAGGGTTTGGTGGGGTCAAGAGGAGGGAAAGGCTCGAGTTGCTCTGCCATTTTGGGAGATTCTGCTGGGGAGAGTTATTAGCTGCTATTTCGACAATACGTAGGTACGTAATACGAAATACGGTACCAGTACTCACTTCGCTGTACGACTTTTTGTATGTGGGTGGAGAGTTGTCGTTGAAAGGTGAGATGTAGCTCATTCGAAGTGACATTACCTGTCGGCGGAGTGTCGCGGGTGAATTGTGTACTGGCGAGGAGGCTACATTCTCACCTTTGATCCCTTTGAGAACCGGAAAGCTCTGGAGCCTTTCTTGTCCATATATTGATAGGATCTCACAATTTCTCGCTTTGGAGAACAGTACTGTTTAAGCAATTAAGAGTGTCAACCAATCGAATTCTTTTCGTTATTATACGATGCTTTCCAGACCATCAAGCCGATTCTGCAGCGTCTACTACCATCCTATTTACTGTGGGCGTTGCTGCTCTTATGATATTCTCAGAGGCTCTGTGCCCATGGTGAGGCTGGTATAAAACACGGTTTGCAACAAGGAACCTCCTTTCTCAGAGCGTCAACCCCGCTCGGCTCTGGCAATTGAAAATCACTCCAAGGCTCGGATTAAGAAGGAAAGAGCAACGTGGCGTTCCTAGTGATCGCTTACTTCATTTTCATGTTTTGAGAAGGAGCGTCGTCTTAGTGCGACTACCCCCTGCCTCCTCTTTTGATTGAATTTTGGATTCTCTTCCTCGCCTTCTTTCTCTCACACATCATCGCATCTGAGACGAACTCAAGTTCTCACCGTGAGACGCATCACGACTTGCTTCGAATCTCGACACAGATGAATTGGATCACCAACTGAAAAGTAACGAGGCGCAACATGCCACAATTGTCGGTTACTTTTTCAATTTTGAGGACCTGCAGACCAAGACCTTGAAAAGTCAGTTCTTACTTCAGGGGTGATGATTGGGAGCAGAACTGCCTGGATGTCAGTCGCAGACGCAAAAGAGCTGATGCGCAGGAGAAATCTTTGAATGGTTGGTCTCAAGTGGCGATGAACAGCATGCAAAGCAGTGTCTCCAAATGTGCGTTCTTCTCATTTGGGAAGTGACCACGCGCAAGCTTCACGTGTGACGAAGTTCGACAGCGAGGAAGGAAGGAGCGACCCAGAAGCCATCACGCGTGCAGCCGCAATTCCAAAGTCATAAGAATTGCGTTCAAAGAAAGAAGGACAGTCCCTGTTCGTCTTGGTTTTCTGATTGTTCTTTCCACGTGAATTTACTTTGCACTTCTTCCTCATAACCAAATGCATATAATACAACGCCCGCTACTTCTCATCTTTCAAATAACTAGTGGCTCCGTTTTCCGAAGAAACCTTCGCAATAGAAAATTGTCGGCTCATTTTCCATGCTGAAGAATTCGATCATGACCGCTTGTAACCAGTCTCTGCATTGATTTGTTGTCCATTTCTATTGCGCGATGTCCGTTCATTTTATGGTTTGTGTGGGTGTTG
>FJOG01000003.1:2136418-2154915 GCA_900073065.1 Phialocephala subalpina
CCCGAACTCTTACCTGTGTGTGTAGGCGGTGGTGGTGCTGCTGCTGGGTAGTATTTTTGCCGGTATGGTGGTGGATCGTCTTGCCAGTTCTCGGCCGTGGAGTTGGGGGATCCTATACTGATTTCTTTTCAGGGTTCTGGAAGATCAGAAACTACTGAAGGCGTTGCTGGGGCTTCAGCGTTGAGAATGAGTGAAAAATAAGTGATGTATATTTGACAAAGGGCGAACGTGGGGATTCGACAATCTTGAGGAGAGTCGAACTTCAGTGCGATGAAGGAAGTTGATGATTCAATACTTCTAGAAGGCTTCTAGAATTACATAGTGTTCCGTCAAGAGCATTTCTAGACTCTTTAGGTCCCAAACGTTCATCACTTGATGTTGCTACATGATAGGATCTAGGAAGCTCTCGTCTTAGCTTACCCGAAAACCATCCCCATCATGGACATGAACAGCGCAAAAAGTCCTCTAAACTGACGGAGAATGATCCAAGCTCGATAATGACCTCGTCGTATAAGCCATGGAGCACGACGAGTTGTCGGAATAGGCTCGAGAGCGAGCTGCTTTTTGTCTCTCATGCTGCTAGACATTAGGGATGGTGGAGTGGGGGAGCAATAAGTACATCGTAAAAGGGATCACTTGAAAATCGATACTTCAAAATCTGAAACGGCCATCCATTTTTCGCATCATAAAAACGTACACATGGCCATACAATAAATATTTTTCAAGCCATAAAGTCAACCAAGTAAAGACAAGGGAATCGTAAACATTTATATAGATTTCGTAACCCCATCACCAATCCATTTCCCATACAAACGAAAGATCACCCTTTCACTCCATTCTGACGCCTCATCCGCCGAAGAAACATTGCGGAGGCATATGTACTGAGACGCCAAGCTCCAAGTAACATAGATATCAGGATTACAAACCGAAAGTAGCATCCAAACCCTCAAGCAGGTACCCATCATTGGAAGACACAGAGCCTGGTATGAGATGACTGTAATCTTGCCGTCCAAGTCCAAGATCACTCGTCGATAAGTCCTCGCCTGAGCTCAGACTCTCTTCGCTGAATGACAAGACGGAACGTGCTGCAGGTGCGCTTGTGAAGTCGTTCATGTGCAGCGAGGTCATGTCCCATTGCGAGTCTGGAGACCAGTCACCATAGTTTGACGAAGCGGTATCAGCGAGTGAAAGAGCAGGTCCGCCGTATATCGCATCGTAAAGATTTGTTTGTCCTCCGTCCAGCGACCCTAGCAAGACTTCCCATTCCGAAGCTGATACGCCTGATGACTTGTGGGTAGGATATCCATTATTTTGGAAGGCAGGTGTGTTAGCGCTTTGGTGTGGGTGCTGAGAGCGTTGTTGCATAGGAGACTGTGGTTGCGACTGGACAGGAGTGTTGCTTAACGAGAGGTAGTCGAGGTTCGGAACCTTCTCGCTCTTTATGATAGGCCGTTGCGGGAGCATGCTTGGCTGTGGCAGCTGTGAAGATGAATGCCGGTATTCACGTCGAGACATTGGCGATTCAGACCGAGCGGAGTCGATGGGAGCTCTTCCGTGAGGCATCTCCTGACGCTGCATGTTGAGGTTCGGTAAAGTGGCGCGGCGTAACTTTTCTTGCTGAGACAGTAAGTCTGTCTCGCTCATCGTGGCACTTCCATGACGGTAAACCTGGGGTCGAATTTGCTGTCTTGGTACAGACGGCGAAGGTGTGGACTTTGAGCTGGTTGGAGCCGGCATGTTGCTTGGGCTTCGGGTTGAGGTCGGCTTAGGAGCTTCCAGTGGAAGCATAGAAGCCGCCAGTCGTTTGAAGTCCGCTGCTCCGGGAGCTTTGGCTTTCTCAAGGAATTTGATCACTGCCGCAACCAACCGTTGGCTCTCCTGCATCAACTTCCCCTCCTGCTTAAGATCGAGACCTTGATAGAGTATGCTCAAGCCACAAAGGGTGAGCATCTCATTCCTATTTAGGCAGAATGAGAAGGACATGCTTCGTTCTTCGAGAAGCTGCACAATCTGGATAATGTGTTTGCTGGAATCGGCAACTGAGATAACTGACGGGGATGCTTTGTTCCCTAGGGTTGATCCGACTGCTGGGCGATGAATTAAGGTACGGATGTAGTAGTAAGCAAGAGACTGCGACAAAATTAGAAAAGCTGTGTCAAAATGCTAGGTGGAGTGACTTACGAGTATCGCAGATCGGCTTCCTGTGACATCTGTCGAGGGCTTGTCCTGGGCGAAGTTCAATTTCAGGTGAGCAGGCAGGCCATCGGACCATTCGTTGAGCTCAGTATCAAGAGAGGCCATGGATTGCAGGGAAAGATCATGTGTTGCAGCAGCCGGGTAGTTTTGATCTAGAACCTTGGAGAGAATACGTGAAGCACGGAATAGTGCCAAGGCACTTGAGATCTTCGTATACTCGCCTGGTAGTGTCGGCTGGAAACCTCTTTCTGTGACGTACTCATCATCGGTGTCTGATGGATACTCTGCGTGAATATCTTCTTCCTTGAGAAGCTTGGGGAGACCAAGGAGAGCGGCGGAAAAGCTATATGGGTCAGTGATTGCGTGTCAAATGCGAGAAGTCTGAACATACCAGTCAACAGTGTACAGAGTCCAGAAGACCTTCTTTCGAGTCTCGATGGTGAGAGCTCCGAATGAGAATCTCTTCTGGCTTTGGTGTAGGCCAAGACGGTGAGAGAGGCCAACGGCAATTCCCTTGTAGTGTTGGAGTCGACTGTAGTCGGATTTCGAGATGCAGTAAATGAGTGAAAGGACCAAACACTGCAGAGTCACGAGTGTGTTGTCCATCTGAACCTTTTCGAGAGAAGAACGCCATTGGTTTTCGCAAAAAGCGATATGTTGGCGATCTGGATTGTCGCTAGAAAGTCCAGCAATGCCAAAGACAAGATGAAGTTGGGCCAGCTTATGAGGGTCTGTCACTTGCTCGGGATTCGACATGTACTCATCATACAAGCGGAGGAAAGTGGGCTTATGAAGAACCGGGAAAAGAGGTGCCCATTCCTGGAAGAAGACATTGACGCATCGGTCGGAGAACATGCGAGGCGGCGCACTGGAGGTCTTTGGTGATGCAGCCTTGACGATAGGTGTTGTGTCGCCTTGAATATTGAGGAATGCTTCAGTGTTAAACCCAGACAGGGACTTTCCACTTTCTTGCACTCTGCGCTTGAAGGCATCTGTAAATGTTAGTTGCAACGAAAGCGATCTTCCTGACCAAGATACGTACCAACAAAAGCTCTACCACTCGACGCACCCATGAAGTAAGAATCCGAATTCTCTACTCCAAGCAGTAACGGCGACGCCTGAACACGAAAAACGTCTTCTTTTGGTGGACTTGCAACAATCTCTTTCCGAGTCTCAGCAGGTGGTGAGCAGCTCGACGATGTTGACGATCGGCGATTCGAATGCATCTTCGAGAGCATATCAATCTTCTCATCCTTCTCATCCAACAAATCCTTCAGTTCCCTCACTTCAGCCTCTAATGTACGAACGCGCTCCTCCAACGATTCTGTGTATCCTCGTGGGAATGCTCGTCGACTGAGCTTGTCGCTGGTCTTGCACTCGAAGCCGACGTTCGCGCACTGTGAACAACACGGTCGGATCCCATCGCATCGTATCTTCTTGCTCCGACAACGATCGCAGGCCTGGGCGATTCGACTCTGCGAATTCGACCCAACCTTGATCACTTTCATCGGCAGGATTCCAGGCATTTTGGCGGTGGCAGGAGCAAAAAGAGAGTCTGATTGTGATGATTGTTGTCCTGAACGCATCCGCTTCGGTCCGTGAGCCTTCTGGAAGATCCACAGCAGTACGTCTCGGATCAGATATTGAAACCCATTAATTGTCTTCAAACATCAGTCGTGAAATAAACCTCCTCGCTTCGTTCGATGTTTCGTTCCAAGTCGAGATATGGCAACTGGTTTCGATCTTGATACTTTGCGGAGAGAAGTGTTGGGAAGGAGGAAGAGAGTGTGCAGCGAGGAGAGAAGATAATGTGTGGGGAATTGGGACGGGCCTGCGCTACCTGGGGTTCCAGCAAGCGTTGGCTCACAATGTCCGCAGGCTGTGGGCCATGTGGTGGCCCCGGAAAGTCTCCCACTGTCCAGCCCAGCCCCGCATCGTCTTAGTGGGAAAGCTACAGGGGGCGCGAGATGGCACATATTACCATGCACGACGCGACGCTCTTACTGGATCGACCAGCTATTTCTGCAAGGCGATATCTCAACTCCTCAGATCAGATCATCTCAACAAACTTTCCCACACTTCTGTTTTGCTGCGAACTTGCAGTCATGAGCTTGTCTCCTGATGCCGTCCTAGGACACCCCCGGGCAGATCAACTACCCGTTGCCCTCCCAAGAGAGCAAAAGAGAGCCGGGACAGACTTGATTGACGACCTTCGGGCCCGTCATCTTCCGACCTCACAATATCCAGAGCAAATTGGGTCCTGGTTCCGCCCATAAGATCTGCCAACTGCTGCAACGGCTGCAGAACGCTTCGGATGGACATGGAGAACGACGAGTCAGGTAGATCTTATCTTTATGGTGGAAGCTTCTCTGTTAAGAAGAACTGCTGCAGCATTGTGGTTCAGATTGCATTTCATTTTGGGTCCTCGATTCTGCTCGGCTTCCTTTTGCCTGTCTCCAATATACGGCGAACGGCGCAGGTTTAGGCTCAATCAACACGCGCCGTTTTTGCCGTGTCATGTGAGACGTCTAAGAGTTGCAATTCGGGTCGCCTTGATTGGATGATGCTGGACTTTATTGTGCACAAAGAGTGTAAGTGACGCTATTTCGGATGGTGCACTGACGGTTGATGCTTATGATCAGCTGTAGTGTTGCCACGAGTGTTGGTTTCTTCGACTCCGCACTTGATGCCATCATCGCCTTCCAAGATGGCTTGATGTAGAGGCATCTGTTCCACAACAGGAAATCACATCGGTTCTTAGGGTCTGGAGTATCCGGGGGAATGCGGGGGACAGCAGACTCCTTCGCATTTTGTCCCGCAGTCTAAGTTTGATTTGGTGATAGAGACGCATTTTAAGGTTTGGAGGATGCCACCAACCAATAGAAAATCGAAGTACGTTCGAGGTCATGCGAGAGAGTAGAAAATCGTACCATTGTGAATCAGTCTCGCAGGTCTGACATGCAATGTTCACAGATCAGGTTAATTCTTGAAACCTTCGAGACTGTTCCGAACGCCTCTCAATCCACGAGGCATATCGTGGGGTTCAATCATGATAACCATCTGTAGATCTGGTTAATGTGAAATTTTGCCTCATTGTGACGTCGATGACGCCCAATTGATAGCCTGCTTTTGTACATTCCCATTAACTTCTAGATCGGTGGCATCTTTTGGGAGGATCTCCGGGGTGGTATGATTGGATGTTGTGAGGCAAGATCCCAGCACCTCGATATGCGTGACCTGCATCCTTGTGCAGGGCTTGACTGCGGCAGCCACGAATTCAGCTGAAGTCGTCCTCATCATTGGTTGCATTGCTCTCCTGCTGTTCCGGTCGTTCTTCGTCATCCATCGACCCGAGATATCGAAGAACAGTCTCGCTTTCAAGGAGCGTGTTTTTCTGGGATCGGATTAGCTCCCATGCATGCGGGAATCGAAAGATATCGTGGAAAGCCTACCTGCATATCGATAACTGCAAAGGTTTTCTCCAAGATAGCGGTCTCGCTCTCTCTCAGCTGCAGGGCACTCCCTTGGCTTTGCGGAGCAACAAGTCCTGTCCCTGCAAGTGACTGCAGCATATCCTCGCTCTCGTACAGACGTTCCAGCTGTTGACGAATGCGATCTTGCAATAAGGCAACGGCACGAAGTTTGAAAACATCTTTGAGTTCGTGGTCTGAGATGAGTGATTCGAAGTCATCTGTGGCTTCAGTAACATCAGACTCTTGCCAAAACACCTTCAGTTGACTTCGGGAGCCATCAGTTTGTTGGAGAACTCTAAATTCGAGGCCATCTTCCTCGTTGAGACACATGAGGTACAGAAATGGACTATACCATTGAAAGCCACCTTCTTCGTCCTCTATTCGGACGATTGGTGGCTTTGCGAAAGCCGCAGCCTTTGCCTTTCCGAGAGGATCATCCTCAAACGGCTCGAGAGTCAAGGTCAAGCCCTTCTCAATGCTCCTCTCGTCTATGAAACCGTAGCTGAACAGCATCTCAGCCTCACTTTTTGAAGTACCATAGCTTATGGTAATCTCTGCTCCGATGCTGAGCTTTACATCCGGTCTGAGAAGTAGAGCGACACCTTCGGATTTGGGTTCATAGTATGAATTTGGTTTCGAGGAATGGTTGACCATGTCCACACATGGAATCATTGACTCTCCTGCGTTTGGAAGTTCCAAGCAACGTGACCTATACCAGGCATCCAGAAGGAGCCAATCTCTCAGTTGAAAGGAATCGTTATCCCACCAACACCTCTTGCACCAAGGTATGTCGACAGTCACTTCGCGCAGCACCTCATACTCTCGAAGCAGTGACGCCATCTTGGCGGCCACTGCAGTCTATAAAAAGTGTCAGATCATGTTGATAGACTAGTAGCCAGTCCTAGCTTTGACATGCAAGATACAATAATGTCGTTCAGATAGCACTCCTTTCAACTACAGTGGAAAGGGCCATAATCGATACGGCACTGCGAACCCCGAGAAAGGCTTCTCTCTCGAGATACCACATGAAAGCAGTTATCGACACAAAAGAAATCAACACACCTCCAAGGACGTGCCGACCAACAGCATTCTCTCCTCTTCACTCCACATCGTAGGAACTGGAATGACGTCGGGAAGCATTTTGACATACTCAGTCCACGGATTGGACAGGCCAACAGTCTTCTCATCGGCGTGTGATGTAATCGTGATCTGCATCAAAAGAAATAACATCACGTCGCCTCTCGTTGACTATTTCGGGTCAGCAACTCTGCATTGCACATCAAAATAACACAAAATACTACCTTCCCACCAAAAGCCTCGAGCAATTGCTTGAAATGCGCGTCGACCTTTGCATGTTCCTCTACAGCTTCAGCTCCTAATATAAGATCATGCGGTACGATGAGTAACGTTGGCACGTCAAACACATCTTTAGAGCTCAAAGCGCGAGACGTGACGAGACCGTAGCCTTTTTCTGAGCCAAGATCTTGAACACTGATGTCGAGGAAATTAACGTCGTTGAGCTTCGACCAAGCTGGTAGAGCTGTGATGGGCAGATGTTGGCGATGCATTTTTTAATTCTTAATTGGACCGAATGGAAGTTGTGAGCTAGAATTTTTGGAGATGTGGGAGGTTGAAGGTCGAAGCGTTTTTGCCGTTTTGAGTTTGACTCTTGGCACGTGTTGCGTCACGTGTTGCTGTCGCATTTTCAACCTTGGAAGTCTCGAAGTGCAGACTATCCTTGAAGATTGACCTTCTGGATTTTTAGTCTGCCTCGAGTCGTCTGTATCTTGTACTTTGTGCTCATTTTCACCCTTCCTTGAAAGTGGCATTTTAACTTCTACCATACGAGGTCTCCCACCTCGTAACGAAGCATCACAAAACCCAAGCTGGCTTCAGAAAGACAAGAATTTTTACGTGCATTATCCTGTCAAGTCTAACTCTACGGTCTCAAAAATTGGGTGATGTTGTTGCTGTAATCAATATAGCCACGACCGTCTCTCACTCTCACCATCCTTTCATCAGCTCTTTGCAACTCCTCCCCCTTGGTTGGTTTAGCCTTACGGTCTTTCAAAGGCTTCCTCTTCTGCGGAAAGAATCGTAGAACTCGAGTGCTGATGTCCGTAACATCTTCGGTTGTTCGATCTCTCTTCTCATCAGAGGTCCTACACTCTTGTGACTCCACCTCCCGCACAGGAGGTAAAGGCAGTCGCTTAACCCCTTTCAAACCTTTACGGACATCCCCATCTCTACCCGAAGGTTGACTTTTCCCACTTGCCACACTCTCTTTCAACTTCTCCTCCTGGTCTATCTTGGGATTCTCAGACCGTATCGCCTTGTTAAGCGCCCCATCAGCAGACCTCGACAACGCTGTGTTCAATGTGTTGTTTCCATTTTTCGTCCCGCCGCAAATTGGCCCAGCAGCAATACTTGCAATTTTGGATTCGCTCGAGCTTCCCCCGAAGTTCCCTACCTTTATCAAATTTTTCGTATTTATAGTATTTACTGATCCAAACGTTGGTCTCGCGCTCCCAGAGGTGTTCTTGTTCCCCTGGTTCCCATCTTGATTCATCGAACAGTTCTGGATGGAGTCCAATTTCGTCGCTGAAAGCCTTAGCTAATTTCTCAGCGTCCCAGTGCTCTGGAAACGTACCAAAGTGCTTTTCGGGGTAGTCCACACCACATTGTTCCTCAGGTTTAAGGTTACGCTTTCGTTCTTCAAAGTCTTCCCAGTCTCCAAAATAGTCATCGACAGTGGTGGTGGGAACTGGAGGCTGCTTTGCTACTTGATATGGTTGCGGCCGATCTCTAGTTATTTCTTCAGACCTATATTCAGAATCCAATGTATGCCAGGGTACTTCTCGCTTCTCGTTCTGCGGCCTGGGACTTCTTGCTGGTATGGCTTTCCTGTTCTCTTCTTGCTTCCTCTCATTGTTTTTTCTCTCAGTTGTCAAATCGTTCTTTTGCAAGACAGCATCTCTAGAATTCCGATCTGGGAGTCTAAGAGGTGCCGGTACTAGTCTTCCAGTGTTTTGCATTGTTCTTTCAGGTTCAGATGTTGGCCACACCGCTAGTCGGCCATCTGACTTCCGCTTCTCTGATTTTGCTCTAAGATTCCCTGCTTTCTCTTCTTGCACTCTTTCACGGCCTCCACTATTTGTGGTTGGCTGAACTCTCTGCAAGCTAGGCGGGTATTCTTGTGATGGTTGTCCTTGAGTGCGAGGACTGAGAGGTGCTTGCAGACGTTGCTTGGTGTCTTGGTTTCTCCTCTCATGTTCAATTCTTGGCTGTACCATGTGGCCCTCTGTCTGCTGTCTCTGAAGTCTCGGTGTTGGGACCTGCGTTGCCTCTGCTTGAATCCTATTTCTGGTCCTTACGTCAGACGTTGTCCGACTCCTCGCGAGGGGAGGATAGACGTCTTGCACTTGTCGTACTCGAGGAGCAGAATGAGGAATTGTTGGTGGATTTAGGGCATTTTGAATCTTCCTATCAAGTTCACCTCTTGGCTGTTCAGCCTGACGACTTTCTATGTGCTGTCTCTCTCGTTCTCTTCTTTCAGGTTGTGACAGACTTCTCTCCAAGCCAGTTGAGTATTCTCCAAATTGTTGTGATAGGTGACTAGGATATGGTTTTGCTGCTGGGCGCCCACCACACTCGATACTTCGTTTCTGCGACAGAACCCCTGGTGGCGGCTTTAGGGGCTCTTCGACACCCTGCCCGTTGCTTCTCGGGGGTCGATCTACGTTATGCTCTCTGACTTGTGGCAAAACTTCTTGCCCCGGCCTCCTAGCATCCTTACGCTCATTGCCATGTTCTGGGCTTCGTGCCCATCCTCCCTCAATCCTCCTATGCTCCACCATTGCTGCCATCTCAGCTTTTCCTGTTTCCAAAGATGTCGACAAAGGAGACGGTTCCAGACCACGCCTCCCACCAGAGTCTCTCGCCCTCCTCTGTCCCAGCTCCGGCGCCGAAGTCCTGGGCTCTTCCACATACCTGTCAGCTTTCGCCTTAGGAGGATTGCTCAATGACTTCCTGACACCCATGCCCGGCATCCTGTCATCTGTATCCAAAGACCATCGGGACTGATCTGGATCTCGAAATTGATCCGGATTTTGTGACTGATTCGACATCTGGAAGAATCCATCGGGACCTCGGTGTATGAGCTCTATAGGCGCTCTAGGAGGAGGAGGAGAGAGCTTCTTCTCACTCTCCTTGCTGTAACGGTCTGCAGCAGCTGTCGAAATCGCCAGATCCTTGGTATTCTTTCCCGAGCTCTTCTTCCTCCCCAAACTGAACATGTCCTTCAACTTCCCCTTAAAGCCACCCTCATCGCTGTTTTTACTTGCTTCTGATATTCTCTTCTCCTTGTCTTTGCCCTTGCCTGTAGACTCGGAGCCCTCGCTCCTCTCTTGTATGGTTGCCAGAGTTACACTATTCCAGATCTCAGCAGCTCTAGTATCAGACCTCTTGATTTCAGGTATCGCTGTCGTCTCTTGCCTGTCTTTCCTGCTCAAGCTCGTGGAACTCCAGGTCTCTGCTCTTCTCCCGTCAAGGACTCTGACTTGACCACCTGTTTGCTGCTCCCACTCAGTTACAAAGTCAGTCGATATCTTTGCTGCTACTGGTTCCGTTCGAGAGTAGTGCAGCACTGGCATCTTTGGTTGGCAAGCAGGGCAAAACCCATCGATAGGTGGGTATCCACCGTCATGATACCACCGCTGCTTGCAGGGTCGTCCTGCTTTCCAGTCATCGCATTCTTTTCTCTCGATTGGCTTGTGTTGGCATAGTGTATAAGGCTGCGGGGCGTTGTGGCACATTGTGTAGTTTGCGGCGGAGTACCTGTATTGCTTGCTGTCTGTGTCGTTATTGCAAGTTATTAAAGCCAGGATGGGAAGAAAAAGAGCCAGTGATGAATCAGATACAAACCAAGATCAATGCTTGTGAATCATTCCCGTATATACAATTCATCGAGTATGCTTCGTATATACAATTCGTAACAGTCATCATATCTGCCCCGCTATGCCAATGCCTCGATCATAATTTACTATCATCCTCGATCCCCAAATCTTCACAAACACTCTTTCTATCCATCCTAATTCCAAACTTCTTTCTAAAAATGTTCTTATAAAACGGCGTCATGATCCACACCATGAGTAGAAATCCCCACGAATACAACGATGCAAATACCTTCTCTCCATGATACTCCTCGCTCAACTCCAGATATTTCTTCGGATCATCAGTAATAACTCCATCAACACCCTTCGACATACACCATCTCATGCTTTTTTCTTGATTGACAGTCCAGAGGAAGAGAGATCGGTTAGCGTCGTGCACTTCTTTCATGAAGGAATTGCCCCATGGGCCGACCATGGCAGGTTGTAGCATGTTGAATTGAACGTTAGGGACTTTGAGGAATTGGCGCGCGTAGGAGATATTCCAGCCGATGTGAGCTATGGGGTATCCTGGGAGGAGCTTCTGGCAGAGAGGGACGTATTTTGCCTGCAAGATGTCAGTGAAGCCCCAAACACGAAAGTTATGACCTACATTCCAACAACCAAGCATTATTCGTTCGCTCCATGGTCTTGTTGCCTTGACCTCCTCTAACGTCCTCGAGATTAATGTAATCATAGTCGTGGCCTCATCATCTAGCTTAATATCCAACAACACCCAGATATCTTCTAATCCAGGCGTATTCAAATATCGTAACAAATCGAGTAATCTAGGCATCGGTTGCTTTGGCTCCTTCAACGTCCTCAACGTCCTCAAATATTCCCACTCACAATCCGCGATCTTGGTCTCTTCCCCAAAACATCTCTTCAACGTGGCATCCTGCATCGTGTAAGCATAGTACGTTTCGTACCACCGGAAATTGAATGTACATGTGACAACACCACAACGGCGTCTTTCGAGAGATGTACGTCCGTCTCGATCGCATGCGCCCCGACTTCGACTGCGCCTTTGAATGCGCCCATGGTGTTTTCTGGATATGCGGCTTTGTAGCCTCGGTGGGCGATGGCTTGTGGTCTTCGCCCTTTCGTTGTCTCCATGGCAGAACTGAAGGATGCTGTGCTACCGTCAATATTGTTCCTGGAGGTGGGGTTTGTAGACTTGCGCGTTGTCTCCATTGTCTTTTCTGGGAGTAACGGGGACTCCTCTGAGCTCAAGATAGCCATCCTGTGTCTGCGACTCGACTCTTCGTAGCAATGAATAGATACCAGCACCACTTGCAATGTCTTAAACGTGCTCCCCAGCGTACTCTTTACTGGACAACTGCTTTGCGCAACAGACAAATGCGCACAAAAGAGCGGCACTAGGACAAATCTCCTTTTCCTCCGTCAAGAATCCTCCGCTCTTCCTGTAGTCGGCACAATCCTTCCAATACTGCACCAGTCGTCGTAAGATGTATCTTCCTGGGGAGAGAATATAATTGAATGGGTGATCGAGGTGGAAGTGGCACTGGTCGAGGATGCGACAGTGGGCCTGGACGTGCATGGACAGGCCTAGTGATTCGCCGTCACAATTAACCTCAGCGCCACCAACCCTCTAAAGTCGGGGACACACAGCTGTTCCGACTTAACAGTCCGCCAAAAACACGCACTTGCAGCCCGGAACTCTCGTGGTCCGATGCTGGTGATGAAAAAAAGGCGCTGCTAACCTCTCGTCGTACCGGTGAACCCGCGATGTTGTCTCTGCTCGTTGTAATCTTAGTATTTGCAGGACTGGATTGACTTTGAATATAATTTTAGATCTGCGATGTCGCTGGAATCATTTTTGGCTTGAATTGAGATCCGTTCGCCAGTTTCTAATTGATCCTTGCCTGTTCCTGATGGGCATTGATGTGAGACATGTGTCCACCTGCCGCAGCTGGAACGCTGGAACGTCCCGCTGATCGGCCGTGTCTTGTGCCAGATAAGCTTCGACAGAAGTCTAAATAATCGTCAGACCGCCAATAACTATATTGGCAGATGACATATCGGAAGCGTTGAAGATTTGTTTGACACTCAAGACCAAGCAAGTGCTGGGCAGATGTTTGTACGAAGGTTCTTATCGTTTGCTCAAGCGGATTGCTCTGCTCTTTCGATGAACAGTCTATGAGTTTGACAGATTTGCCTGCGTTTCAAAATAGCGAAGCCCATACTGCCAAGCAGCAGTTTGCCTGTTCTCAAAGATCAACCCCTAAATGTCCTCCAATCTCTCAAAGATCAACCGTTATAGTCCTGGTACTTGGTTCCAGATGGTATCGAGTTCAGCGTGACAGGTAGTTGATCAAACCTCTACATCTCTACTTCCTATACATCAGACGAAATGCCAATACCATCTCGTCTCCGCATGCCTGGAAATACAAGTAGCGGTTTCGATGGGCGTTATGAGCAAGTTTCTTGCGTCAAGAAACATTATGCAATGCTTGGTAGTTTCAATAAGAAGTAGCGGGTAGACCATGCCATTGATCAATCTTCGAGGGTGGATCATTTGTTTGGTGGAGTTTTTCATATTGTTGTTTTACGATCTTTGTTTCTGTATGCTTTCCATACTTGCGTATTTATAGCATATTGCCTATCATATGCCTAAGTGTAATTATTAATGGGCAATGTCAGATCCAATTCTCGGCTGATATTGAAGGCAAGAATAGGCGATGTTCACTGTGATTGAGCACCTCTAGATGAAGCAAGAATAGTAGCATACCTGGAATTTTCGGGATGAAGGCTTTCACTTGACACTGCGAGAATGTCTGTCCTCGTATTAAGAAACCCCAAAAGGCACGTCGGCATATTCCCCAATCCAGAACTAGCCATAGAATTCGGGCAGGAGAATCATACCAGGAGAAACTTTGAAACCGAATTTGCAAATAAAATATGACACTGATGGCTTATTCTTCACTCAGACAACTTCTTGGGAAAGGAGCTTCACAGGCGCATCTTCTCTTTTTTGAGCCCCTTCGCTTAGCCTCCTCAAAAATATCCACGCGTTCGAATGCCCCCAAAAACTAAGACAACCAGAAAGAAAAATCACCTAAAAACGGCGCTAGTGATAGAAAAAATTGCAATAGTTCAACCCCGATCAATTTTTATTGATCAGGGTCTAATCTCTACCACTCTGTCGCCTAGACTGGATTATCGCGGTGGCGTGTGAGGAAATGCCCTCCGGAATGGTGTGTGCTCTTTTAGCTCGGGCCAAGCGTGTTAGTCCTCTTTCCACCATGGAGCACAACTTGACCTGAACCATTACCGATGGCCGCTGTTGTGCTCCGATGCTAAAATTCTGCTTATTTATATCTATATGGCTCGGAAGCGAGTGGGGTCGTCTAATCGGGGGAGAACTTCGCTTCGGACCCACTAGCGGCGTTGAGGGACTGAGAAGCATCGCATTTTCTTAAGCATGTGAGGATTTATATGACTTCTCTCTCTCTACCTCGTCGGCCGAGCACATATGTCATACCTCCTTACAAAATGCGTACCTCTGCAAACCCGCTAGACAACAAATCTCCTTGGGACATCTCCAGCCTCGACGGCAACAAGTTCACCTTCAAGGCGCCAGAGCTATTCGGGTTGCGGAAGGGACGCAAGTTCTCAAAGCCATTCGAGATATTTTCCCCACCAAGCAGCACACTCTCTATAGTCGAGCTGTAAAGACAACTATCAACAAGCCCTCGCGTTGGGGCTTCCACAATTCCTGCTCTACCCACCATGTCCAACAATCCCATGAGCAGTCTCAGGATGCCTCTCAAGCAGACCTCCTCAATTTTATGTGGTGGCCGTCAACTCAAATATTCGAGACCGGCGACATCAGTGATACAGAAGCTTCCTTGATTGTGCAACATCGCTTTTGGGACCTGGCTATGGAATTGCGCCAAGAGGGATTGGGATTCACAAGATGAAATTGAGGACCATTTCCTCCAAACATTGCGCGCAGCGACTCCATGGTACCCTAATCCACTTCCACCACTCACCCCTCTACCCGACCTGGATGCTCTTGGATCAATCACTCGCAGCGCACAACAAGTGGAAATCGAAGACGATCAGCTTCTTGTTAGTCCTCCCCCGGCCCACCCCAAGAAGAAAACCATCTGCTAGCTCGAATTGTGGCAATGGCCATCGACCTCGATCACAATGCACCCGAGCAACTAGCTATTGATCTGTCCTCCACTTACTCTACTCCTGTGGCTGAACTCCATAGTAAGTAATCCTCTTTTGAACTCGACTCCCTCTCTAACTGTGTTAGACGCCGTCCCCGTCCATCGAGCTCCATGTCCCGTGATCTCCTCCATCTCCTTTGGCGCCCACAACCTTACCAACATCGGCCAGACCTGCTTTCTGTCGCCTGCATTGCAATCCTTGTACTACACTCCTCTACTGCGAGCACTCTTAATCAGCAGCCCCACCTACCGTACAGCACCATCGCCGGCCGATCTCTCTCTAAGTTCGCATGCCGGCAGATGAAGGAAGAAGAACTTCCCCTACTTCTAAACCAATATCGCCTCTTTTTCGATTCAGTTTCCCCAGCTTTTTCGGACGATGGATGTATCCACCTTAGGGATTGGCGTTCAGCCCATCAAAGACCCTGGTAATGCCTCCAACTTCCCGTCCCTTCACTAAGCTTACTGCATTAGCACTCTCTTCAAGCGATGGGGTCTGATGTTGTCAATACTTAAAACGACCCGGCTGTCTTCATCGAGCTTCTTCTGAATATGCTGTTCCTCGCAAGCGACTCCTCCCTGCCAGGCGTACCAAACCAACGCCAAAGCACACAATTAAACCATGCTGACACTTTGCGGGCCCAGAAAGCGGAGAGACCGATCCCACTTGATATTGAGTTCAATTTACGGTGGAATGCATATAAGGTGGAAGGACACGAATCCCCACTGCTAGACTTCATTGTCTCCCAAACCGTGACTAAGACGCCGTGCTCCTCATGCCACTCTCTCACTCGCAGCTTCTACCATTCTTTCCCGCTAAACCTGAATATCAGCTCCAATCCATCGCCCAACCTCCACCTGGAGTCCCTTATTGAGGCTCTCGCATCCGAAGAACACCCAGACTCCGAAGGTTCTAAAGCTGCCTGCTAATTCGATCCTCGCCACCCACGAAGACGCCAGCGGTTTACTAGATTATCTCACGCTCCACACGTGCTGATTCTCTATATTCCCCGCCACGGATCCCCGTACGCACCGCCCGATGTCCGTAACGTTTCCTACCCACAGACCCTGGAATCATCTAGCTGGGATAACCCTATCGGTACGCCACATACCAATTGACCGGGTTGATTAAATTCAGCCCATCCGCAGTAAGTCTCATAGTACTCCGCTTCTCACATTCCGACAGGTACATTACAAGTCCTATAATCGGATTAAACACAAAGGCTATCGGTATTGGGTTGAACTCGATGATACGCAGAGCACCCCTAAGTACTGCGATCAACCGGCGCCTTACGGACTTTGTTCCATTGTCGTCTATTCTAAATTGTCAATCAATGGCGACTACACCTCCTCACCGGTTAATTTCGCAGGAGCTCCACCCCCTCCATAACCTCTACCAGCCCCTTTAATTGACCCTGCGTCCCTCAAGAGTATAGAACGCCTGTCCGCCGATGCTCAGCTGCGTTCTCTTAGCGAAAAGGGAGCTACTACAAAACAAGAAAATAATACGCTTCAAAGAGCGCTCGCTAGGCTAGAAGCATCGCTAGTTCAGCGCCAACAGAAGTGGGATTCCCAAATCAAGAACAAAGTCATCCAAGCCTTCCACCCAGAACAACAAATACAAGCAAGAGACAGCTAAGGACAGAGGTTGATGCAAACCCACAGAGCTAACGGGAGTTGAAGGACCAGATTGCGCAGAAGCAGAGGCAGATTGATGCAATCGCTTTACGAGCTGCTTCTGTCTCCCGCGCTCAGATCACTCAACCACCCTTGGTAGAGGCTGTACCTCCTACTACCTCGAAGCCTTCCATAAGAAACAGCAAATTATACGTCAATATTATGCTAGACCTTGAATGCCTAGCCGCCGAAGCCGCCGAAGCCGCTAACCCCGTCATTATCGAGCTTGCCGCCCTTCATTTTGTTATCGAAAATGGGAAGGAGCTGGGACATCTCAAGGCCTCAGTCAATTTGCAATCATGCTGAGACCGGGGCATCGTCCAGCATACAAAGACACTCACTTGGGCCCGACAAATATCCCTCAAACGTTGGCAAAGAGCAAGGGCATGAAGAAGAGTATTATTCTGGCGAACGCGATATTCAAACTGAATCTCTTCATCACGATCTCAGCCCAGGTCACCGGAACCAAGTTGAATCAGCTTGACGGCAAAGCTCCTGGGGAGTGCAAGGTCATGGTATGTGGCAATGGTACCGTCGCCGATAATATTTGGACTCGAAGCGCTTACTCTGCATGTGGTATGGAGCTGCCATGGAAATATTTGGGGTGACATGTGCGTTAGATTGTTTGTTACACAAGCCGAGCTCTTGACACAACGGATTTTAAGAGTGAGGTCAAGAGGGAAGGAACTCGTCATGACGCGCTAGATGGCTGTCGATATCAGGTCAAGTATTTGACCTTGGCCCGTCAGGCTCTCAAGCCGCCTTCCACCTGAGAGGAGAGCGAGTTGAGCTCACAAGAGCTCCCGGGTCAATCTCAAACATCGTATTGTGCTGTACAGGTAGAATAGCCAGAAATTGTTTCTGATGTAATTTGTATTTACGCATAATGTTCCTCGCCATGCTCGAAAGTTCGACATCTCGCCTGTCACATGCTTCTACTGACCTGGAAATCCATCGTCAATGAGTCTGCACCGTGCTTCATCGTCTGTGAAACCAGCAACCCTCATACCATTCGATTTCCCCACCAAGAAACCCCTGCGACACGAGCATCTCTTACTAACTGAACCCATTTGTTCGACTGTTCCTCCGCTGCTAAGGCTGCCTCCCTATTGCGGTGCCATGATATAGAAGCTAAATCCTTAGGAGCAACAACGCCGATGGTTACAAGATTAAATACGCTAAAGTACGAAACGCTGCGGTACAATGAAGTCTCAACTTGAAGTCACAATAGGATCCGTAGTTCAAATGAAATTACAGGTGTAAATAGAGTTTGGAGAGTTTGTTGCCAACTTTTAGAATCCCAAGTCACAACCCCTATCGACTTGGAGGACATTTTGTGTCGTCTTGCGGCTTTCCATCACCAGTGTCTCGGGTCTCGCGAGCCAACTCGCGGAATAGGGCAATTGATCTCGTTCTTCCGCAGAAAGACTTCGGCGGGTGAGGAACTTTCACCTCGCCACTTAAGGCTTTGGTGAGCATGGTCCTTCGAAGGGGCGTTCAAGTGCAAAATAAACGACACAAAGCCCCTCTGCAATGACCTGACGTTGAAAATGCTTTGAAATTGACTTTAGAATCTAGCTATGAGCGCTATGGGAAGCAGTCCAGAGGTACCCACTACAAGCCCTTGAGTTGTATTCCGATTTTGATGAATGCCTTGACTTTCTGGTTGATGTGTCTGCGCTGTTCGAATGCGCAATGAGCACGCGAAGGCAATTCGGGAGACAACTATCTTGAATCTTCAACTTCACTTGAAGCTATACATTGAATCTCGAGACAAAGTGCACGAGAGATTGCTGCCAATTGAAAATATCACAAGAAGCGGACACATTTCGTGCTGGAGACTCAAGTGATGATGCTGTAGCCCCTGAGCAAAGGGGGACTTAGCGAATACGGCTCGCTTAGCGCCCTCGCACCAAACTTTGCAAAGACTGGGAAGGCCCTATACACTTGATCTAAGCCAAAAGGCAAGAGAGCTAAAGAGAAAAGAAAAAGGAAGAAGAATCGAGGGTTGAGGTCAAGAT
>FJOG01000003.1:2155339-2172723 GCA_900073065.1 Phialocephala subalpina
CATACTACCAATTTGCGCAGATGAGGCTGTGGTGGGTGTTTGTGCCCACAAATTCCAACTGCAGAGAGCCGAGAGCCCAGCCTCGCCCACGGTGACCAACCACAATCAGCCCAAAACGCAAGGCAGCCTTCCACAGCCTTCTGAGAGCGGCACGTGCAGTGTTTGCATGGTTTGCACTCTCGAAATTAGCTCGGACTAGCGTAACTGGGCAGTATATAATCTCGAGCTCGCATCCTCCATTCCTCTTCTTTTTCTTTTCTCTTTAGCTCTCTTTGCCTTTTGGCTTAGATCAAGTGTAGTATCTGTTCTTTTCAGTTTAATCTCTGAAAGTTAACTACGGTTAACCCATTGATTATACTTATTTTTGTCCCTCGGAGGATGGCCTCTGGGCTTGCCCATGCCCTCTTCCACCGTGTCTCTGGTATTACACTGCCTCCAGACGATGCGAACCCTTTTTCATTGCAGTTTCTGGCTTGCCAGAGCTTCGAAGAAGAAAGCATCGATCCCAAGTCCTCAATTTTGTCCCCTGTGTGCACTTGATATTAGATCGATAGCGGCTTGCACTCGTTTATGTCTCGTATCATGATATTGAGAAACCTTCCTGGGAAGAATCTCCCGCCTATTGAGTCTAGGAGGCTCATGAGATCGATTTCACGGCGTCGTGGGGGTGTTCAACTTCCTGCTCTGGAGCTCATTGATCCTGAAAAATTTGCGACAAAGCTTGCGGTCGAAATTCTCTCTCACAGCGAGCAAGGAAACAATCAAACAAGACGGGATTGTCAAATTTCAAAAATTTAAGCAATCAAATGCTTCTACTGTCGCAAAATCCTATCATATTCTCGTTGTGAATTGTGTGCCTACCCGAAGCCCTAACAAACAGCCTCGCAACTTCTTGACCTGAACCTCCCTGACTTGCCAAAGTCTTGACTCTCCAGGCAAGATGGCATCAAGCTCTGCAATGGTTGATCCCAAGATCTTCGAGCAACTGCAAACCAAGATCGACGAAGACGCAGAGGTTCGAGACCAGATCAAGGCCATCATCCAAACCCTGGAGAGACAAAGCCGCAATGCTCAGTCCATCCTGTCAAGAGCTCATTCGATCCCAGCAGCAAATCGTAAGTCTACCAACCCATATCTGCGTAAATCTAACGTGTCATAGTCCAGCCAGTTCTCGAAGCTGCAGAAGCTGCCATCAAGGATGAAGTCGAGAGTATCACCAAGCTGGCTACGACCACCACAGGCTCCCCATACTACAAGTAGGCAGATCGCCCATGTCCACGACCAAGCTGACGGCCAAAGGTACAACGGTATTTGGACTCGCGATGTTCAGAATGTGATCTCGACGATCCTGCTCTGCGGATGGCTTGGGGGCATATCTTCACAAGGTACTCCAGATGCTGGCAGACTCCTCACAATTGAAGAGATCGGTCAAGTTCTCAATGGCAAGCTCCCTCCACAATCTGCAATGCTTCTGTTAATGTTTCCAGTCCCCGTCAACCTTAAAGACCAAGACGCCTTTCACATTACAATCGAAGAATACCTCCTCTCCCTCATCAACCTCATCGACGAACTCGCCCGCCTCGCAATCAACTCCGTCACTCTCGGCGATTACCAACGTCCTCTACAAATCAGCCAATTCGTCAAGGACCTACATGCTGGTTTCCAGATCTTGAATCTCAAGAATGATGTTTTGAGACGCAGAAGTGACAGCATCAAATACAGTGTTAAGAAGGTTGAGGACATTGTCTACGATCTATCACTGAGGAATCTGGTCCCGAGACCTGCGGCTACGACTACTTGAGCTTGGAAAGGGCATAATGTCACAATGGGGAGGTTATGATTGATAATAATTGGCTTGGGCGTGCTGGAGTTCTGGTAGTATATTGCATGGCGCTGGATGGGCATACACTGGACGATGATACGAGAATAAGCTTCGAGGGAAGAACGAGAGGAATGTAAAAGCATCAAAATTACTTGTCTTTACCAAAGGCGGGGTTCTAGACAATGTTCGAGATCGAGACGACGAGTTACGGTGACTTGGAATCACCTCTATCATCCACATTCTAGCTTGTCTCTTCTCCAGGACAAGCCAAACCTTCTCATAACTGGCCATGAGCTTCATCCCAAGTTTCGATTCACAAATCCAAGCAGAACCCCTGCGTTGAAAGCATTTTTGTTGCACATATAAATTTTACTATTGCACCGGAAAAACGAACCCCCGAGCCGAAAGCTTTCCGTGTAATTTCGAGCTCTCCAACAGGTCTCACTCCGAGTCCACCCAAAAATGCCACTCATCGACCCCGTTACCATGTCCTCTCTCGCTCCTTCCTCTCAACCCGCTCCCACAAAACCCTCACTTCCCATCGACCTCCTCCCAACCAACCTCGCACGCCTCGTCTCACAAGCACATCCAGCACTGCTGCTGGCAGCATACTACATTCGATTTCCAGCTCTCGTTGCGGACCCAGTATCGACGCTTTTACAATCGCTGCTTCCGGTGGCTGTGATACAGATAGCGTATGCTGTAACGTGCTTACCGGCCGTGGGTGCAGGTGCGAAGCCTGTTGCGAAGAAAGTGAAGCTAAATGCTCCAAAGAAGGGTGGAGAGTCTCAAGTTGGGCGGAAAGCATTTGTATGTTCACATCTTTTCCTCGATCATATTTTACAATTCTCACATGGAATCCGACGGACAAAGCTAACATACCCAACAGACAGCGATCCTCTCACTCCTCCTAACCCTCTTCACCACCCTCCCCCTCTTCACCCTCCAAATCCTCTTCGGCGCCCCCCTCACCACCCACCTCCCACACACTCTCCTCTCATCCGCCCACCTCGCTCTTCTCTCCCTCTTTCCCCTCTTTTACGTACACGGCACATCCGCCTCCAAATGGCGAGAAATAATATCTATCTATTCGCCTATCGATGAGGTATTTGGTGGTTCAGTAGGAGCTTTCATTGGGGCTTGGTTGGGAGCGGTACCCATTCCGTTGGATTGGGATAGAGAGTGGCAGGCTTGGCCGATTACTGTTGTTACGGGGGCATATCTTGGATATGGGGTTGGGAAGGTTGTTGGTGGATGGGTTTTGAAGGGGAAGAGGGTGGAATTTGATTGATTGCACAAGGGATGGAGAAGAAGGGAAAGGAAGAGATGCACATCTGTGATGTTTAGGACTAGATTAATTAGTAGATCCTGTAGGATCATCTAACAGATGTTCAAGAATCGTTGGAAATTCGAAGGTTTCCAGCTGGAGGGGTCGAGAATATCACCATCTAGAAGGCTTGGCTAGATGCCCAGGTCTCAAAGTCCCAGCATCGCATGACAATTGACTGTAGGAAGGATGGAACGTCTGCAAGGGTTATCTCGGTCATAGGGCGGATCTCTTTGCCAATAGTCAATGTTATGGTCAAGATTCCATTTTTCAGACGGGGCTGCTATCTGCCTACTCTATGCTTTCCAGAAGATACCAATTGATTTTTCCAAACCACATCAAGGGCTTATATTTTTACTGTATGAAGCAGCCTAGACTGAGATCCTGCAAGGTTGACTTGCTTGTCCTCATTACCCTCTTTCAGACGAGGCTAGATATCTTGACTAAGTTATAGTCCCTCTATCAATATCTCCTACTCTTCCCTTCTTTCCCATCACTGCCTTCAATGTGGAATATCTGTACGCGTATACCCCACATGCCATGCTTCGGACCTTGACTCTCAATATGCAGCTGCAAGAGCTCCCCGCTTTTCCCCTCACAGCCTCCACCGTTTCAAATGGCCGACTCCTTCAACGCCCAGTCCGGCACATACCTGGAAACACAGCCACGAATGTTGACGACAAGCTTTCTGTAGGCAGCGTCCCGAATGGTGCGGAGGAATAAGGCTTGGGAGAAGGAAGTGGTCTTGGGACCCAAGTAACTTGGCTGTCTTGGGTAATGCTTGTCGTGACAGCCTGATCAGATGCTGCGCACTGGGATGAAAAAAATCGAAAATATTGGTAGTAGATTCATAGGGACTTGTATTGGGTATCATGTCTTTCGAGTCGTCATTCCCAGCGGCGTTGATAGGTTTTGGTTCGTGTTTGGAGGAAGGTAGTATGCAAATCCTAGGAATTCGTTGTGGAGAGCAACTCGAAAGAGACTAAATCCAATTAGCAGCAAATGGAAATGGAAACAATAATTTTTTTCATCGCTTGTGGGACACTGGGATGCTGTTTCAGTTCTGCTCTTGCTTCTCAAAATCTGCGGCCTTGATTCACACCATAGTAAGTTGCGACAAGTCTGTCCTTGCCCATTGTAAAATGATGCGCTCAAAGCAAAGAGTTCTGTGGCGGAGCACTCGACGGCTATTAGACAAAACAAAATGGTGGACGATTGGCATGGTAGTCGCTCGAATGTTCAACAAGCCAACGGTCCATTCATTGTCCAAGAGGATCAATAATATTCAGCTAGAAGACGACTTGATCATTCTCTCCCGGAGTCATCAGACAGCAGAACCGACCTGATATGCAAGCCAAGATACGAGTAGCTTGGCATCGACTTGACAACACAACGTTACGACCAATCCGAAGTCCTTGGCCCCTCTGCTTACTGGAAGTTCAATGCCTTTATTTCAATTCCATCAGTTGACAGCGGCAAACAATTTTGGCCCGTGGCCTGCCTTTTCAAGTTCGGCGTGCATCCACATTTGGATGGACCGGCCGAAGCCGAAAAGCCACAACGTTTAGCTGCTGCAGAAGATGAGATGGAGGTGGTGTGGTTGGAAGAGCCGCATGCAGAGCGGTTGCGGAAAGGTATCTTGCCTGATGCACGGGAAATCCTAAGCCCGCATTTGCGGATGGAATGGAAACAGCTGTGAATGAGATAACCTGACTTCGATGGCTCTTTTAAATTTGGAAGAGTTCATTCGAGTGCAGTATCATGCAACTTCATACCTGGTGGAAAGCCTTCATTCCAGCGTACGGTTCAGCCGCACATGACGACGTGGACAACAGTCTCAATTCAGCGTCATCTGTTTGGCTTTTGAGATTGACAACATCCTACGAAACTTCGTAGAGAATTGAGATAACAGGTCCGGAAGAGCTCAACTCGATAGCCGCCTGTAACTGAATTGCTATCTCAATGTTGGACACTGAAATGTAAAGCAGATACATAGCTAATAGAAAAAGTTGAGTTGCAAATTGCAATTGTCAGAGTAGAGACGTTCAGCACTGGCTGGAATACCTCGTTGAATTGAGGAGGGAGATGAAGTTGTAAAATCTAAACAATCCCAAATCAGAGGAATTCCTTTAAAGGTAAAACAAATTGAAAGTCAAAAGAAGGGCCGAAGCCAAGCGCTACAAACTTCAGAGTGTCTTGCGACTGAGAACCCGAGTCAACCAGTCATTCCCAAATTCCCAAATGTAAGGAACCGACTCATCTCGGAGCGTCTGAGACACTCTCTATCTTCTGCCACCAACTCACTTCTCGGGCCATCCGAGCGCCTATCCAGCAACTTCACCAAACAGAAGGAAAAGGGAGTAGGGTAAAGAGAAGGTCATGTGAGGCGGGGAAGATGTTTCATGGACCACCTTACCTAATCTCCACATTGCGTTTCCAAAGGCCAGTGGTCTGAGAGGAAGTGATTGTCTGTGGCGTCAAGGGTGAACTGTGAACGCCTCATCCAAGGGCAAACATGCACCTTCCTAAAGGGGACTCGCATCGCTGGCGCGGGCCTGCCTTTTTTGGAATTTGAGGATAAGTCTTTGGGTTCTCGACTTTGGAGGGTAGATGAGGTGATCAGTTCGTGGAGAGCTTAAGGCAAGGTAGAGATAAGGGTGGATACTCCGGAAGCAGAAGTTTTCTAGAAGGATTCTTGGCTGCCTTCTTCACAGCCTTGGCTCGAACTCTGGCTGACTGAAGCCTCAAACGCCTTCAAGATACATCATTGGTTGAACTCGGGAATTCTTATCAAAAGGGCCCGTGATATCGGCAACGGTGGCAGCTTTTGGACTTTGGAGGTCTAGTTTTAGGTTTTGGGAAGCCAGGGTGACAGGGGAGAGCTGTTCGGTGCGTTGTTCTGGAAGATTTCCGTATTCGGTGAGAAGGCGGGGGTTGGAATGGGGAGGTCATGCTGGCCAATTATCGTATGAGACAATGAGGCAGGAGAAAGGTATCACAAGATCAGCCTTTGACGAGTGGCTCTGAGGAGGATCTCAGCCGTGGAGAAACCTCAGGGCACCGTGGACCTAGAACTTTTATCAGCTGTTTTGACATCTCCTTAACAAATTCATTCGCCTTAGTCTCCAAGTCTGTATCATGACATCGAATTAAGCTATCAAGCTCACCAAGAATAATTCAAGAGATTCGTCCAAGAATCTCGACCGTTCAAGGCTGACTCTGGGTTCTGACAAAAGGAAACGATCTCAGCGCAGTCTCACTTCTCCACACCCTAACTACAACGCTAGATGAGGCCAATTGATTGATCCTGCATGGATCTGTGCATCCCTCACGAATCATGTGTTGTATAAATGCAAGCCAAGATGCGACCCGGTAAATGGCTCGAGAACCCTGCAATTCTTATCGCCTTGGCTTGTTCAATATCCATCGTGACTGGCTGATTCCGAGTCGATATCTCGAAATCTCCTGTCAGGCTGTCGCCATGTTGAGCGTCGAATTGCACCATACTTCGTACAGACCAATTCACCTTTGCTTAACGGCCTCTCCGAAGATACAACTGAGAACGTTTTGAGAAGGCCTCAAGACCCATGCAAGCAGCACCTTTAGTTTCAATATTGCCTGAAAGTGTATGCAAAAAATGCATATCGATTTCTAGTAATGCCGTGTGTAACCACCTTAGTGTGGGATCTATCTCGACACCACTGATTTGTGCCACGAGCAAGTTGGTAGTGGGAAAGCAGGAACAATCAGCCTGAAGCTGTCCTCGAAGAAGGGAAGAAGTCTCCCCGCTTCCAGAAATAACGGGTGATTTATCGACTGCAGCTTTGTGTAAGAACGCGAGAATGCAACGCTGTGCGACGGGCGATCTGATTCCAAACTTAGAGATCCAAATGACAAGAGCTCTTCTCTGGGCCGCGGCTGTGACGATCTTGCACGCTCACTCGCCAGTGTGGCTTTCCATGGTGCATGGTGGCTCGAATCCTGGCATAAAAATACAATTCGAAGCCAGATGGATTGGACAACTCACCCACATTCTTTGCATCCGGGTGGCTAGAGGAGCGGAGGTTCCAAATAATGCGGACCAAAACTGAGTGGCCCTGGGAACACCACCAACAACGGCCCCACTAAACCAATGCAAGGGTCTCCTCCGCAGCAAAGGGCCTGTCTGTGCCCATGTTCTGTGCGCCAGGCCTCTATCAGCCTAGTAGCTTGCAAAAATGCCCCATCGAGGAGCCTTGCAGGCCTCGAAGCTGAAATAAGTGAATGGTGAACAACTAGTCCGAAGTGAGTCGAGAAGGCGTGAGAGTACGAGTAAGAGTGAGTGCTCGGAAGGTGGCTTGAGGTTGCTGGTCGAATTTCGAATGTCCCGAACCATAGCGTCCTGCATACCACGACTTCTCGTCCCCAATAAGGTTCGAACAGGCGCTGCTGTGTAACTTCCCAGCCTGGTCGCGCTCGCCGTTGCTATAAAGCTCTCCCAAATCCCACGCGCAAGTTTGTCTCCTCGTTCATCTCACCTTCCACTCCCTAGTCGTGTGAATTCTCATCGCAACCATGGCTGAGAAGGACGCTTACAACGTCAACGAGTACCATCATGGCAATGGCGAAGTTCATCCCCAGTATGTCGAGCCATCTGGGGTCGAGTCCAAGCAAGGCCGCATCGCCGAAGCTGCGGCGCTGTATGGCGATCTCGATACCGCAGAAGAATATGGTTATGTGACTCGAGGGTACGTTTGTAAAGCAATAGCAATAAGGTCGCTCACTTACAATGTCTCTTCTCCAGATTGAAGTCCCGGCACATCCAGTTCATTGCTCTCGGAGGTACTATTGGTACTGGTCTCTTCTTGGGTATCGGCAGCGCTTTCACGCGTGCCGGCCCTCTGTCCGTTCTGCTGGGTTATACCTTCACTGGTATCGCGGTCTTTGCCATGATGCAGTGCTTGGGTGAAATGGCTACCTGGCTCCCTCTTCCTGGTTCAATCCCTCAATTCTGCGCCCGCTATGTCGACGATGCTCTTGGATTTGCTGTTGGTTGGAACGTGAGTTGTAATCCTCTGATTTACCCCACATTCTGCTGCGTCAAGTTGCGGCCCATCTCTCGTAAGAACCCAAAGCTAATCTTGCGACCTGAATAGAACTGGTATGCTTCCGCCATCACTCTCTGTGCCGAAATCTCTGCCGCTTCGATCGTTATCAATTATTGGGAAGGCGCACAACACATCAGTGTTGCAGTATGGATCACGATAATTATCATCCTAGTGGTCTGCCTTAACATTTTCGCCATCCAGATCTATGGTGAGGCCGAATTCATATTTGCTAGTGTCAAGATCATCACCATTGTTGGTCTCTTGATCATGGCATTCATCGTCGACCTCGGTGGTGGACCCAAGCATGATCGTCTGGGATTCCGATTCTGGAAGCATCCGGGTGCAATGAAAGAGTACGACTCTACTGGCAACACAGGTCGATTCTTGGGTCTCTTCTCCGTCTTGGTCAACGCCGCATTCTCATACGGTGGTGTCGAGCTTGTAGCTGTTGCTGCCGGTGAGGCCGAGAATCCTCGCAAGAACATCCCCAAGGCAGTCCGCAGAGTCTTCTGGCGTATTCTGTTCTTCTATGTCCTTGGATCTTTGGCCATCGGTGTCCTCGTTGCATCGAACGACCCACATTTGCTTCACGCCCAGGAGGTTGGCGCTTCAGGTGCTGCCCGTTCGCCATGGGTCATTGGTATCCAGAACGCTGGTATTCCGGTTCTCCCATCCATCATCAACGCTGTCATCTTAACTTCCGCCTCCTCATCTGCCAATGCTTTCTTGTACACCGGATCCCGTTACCTTTTCGCTCTCGCACAGAACAAGCAGGCACCAAAGTTCCTCCTGAAGTGTAGCGGGGCTGGTGTCCCATACTGGTGTGTCTTCTTCACAGCCATCATTGCCGGTCTCACCTATCTGTCCGTAAAGACTGATGGCGGTGCTGCTTCGGCCTTTAACTGGTTCCAAAATTTGACCACCATTGCCTCCCTCTTCACCTGGTGTTCCATCTGTGTTGCATACATTCAGTTCCACAAGGCGCTCAAGGCCCAAGGAGTTGACCGTAACACTCTTGTCTTCAAGTCCCACTTCCAGCCATACACTGCCTGGTTCGCGTTCTTCTACTTCGCCATAATCATCCTCTTCAATGGATTTGATGTCTTCGTCGGCAAGAACCACTCACACTGGACCGTCACTGGCAAGTTTCCTTTCCACCTCCTCAATTCTCATGACTCTAACATATTGCAGACTTCCTCACTGCCTATCTTGGTATTCCCATCTTCTTCGTCTTGTACGGTTTCTGGAAGATCTACAAGCGAACTCCTTTCATCCACCCAGCGGATGCCGATATCACAACTGGCAAAGCTGCTTTGGATGCCGAGGATGGGCAATGGCCAGAACAACATCCAAGAAACATCTTCGAGAGAGTTTGGTTCTGGATTGCGTAGACGGGTGGGGCGGTTTCGTTGCATTTTCTACATAACTGATGCTCATATGTATGATGAAATAGCGGTGGTTTTGCATAATGCGTGACGCGAAAGATATCCCCATGAAGAATAAAGAATTTAAGATCGCGTTAATCTTTCAATATGTTGAGTTTCCTATGCGCATGTTCTGAATGTATTATGTTATGCGTCCTCGAACTCGTACCTTGACGATGGCGATTGATGAGGTCCCTTTCTTGGGTGGAAAGCTGCCAATTGACTTGGTGAAAGTCCACGAGCCAATGAGCATCTCGCTCTGGGCTACCCAGGAAATTCTTCTCTTCACTTGGGTCTTGCAATTGTTGGCACTGGTATTTATCTCATAGACCGGCTAGCGCTTCCAATGATCCAGCCCTGCTGGGACTTTCGGGCCCTGAATATCATGTCAATGCAAGGACTTGACATGTGAGACGGGACGGATACTGTACTTGATCTTCTCATTCTCAACTGTCCTTCTTCCAATAACTTTTCTTGGCATTTTCCAGAACTCCGGTCATTTTGAAGAGTCATAATCTCGTGATTGGTCCAATTCCCTGCTTCCTGCAAGCATCCGCGTATTTCTCCCAAAGATCGGCTGCAGTCGCGTCGCTTTCGTCTCTGTTTTCTCCGTTTCGTCAGAGTAGTTAAAGAAAAGTAAGAAAAAGAGAAATATGGTTTCGAGAGTGGGAGATCGAGAATTGAGGTCTTTTCCGTCTTGGTAGGAACATAAGCAGGCGAAAACCGACGACGCGATTGGTGGGTCAAAGTTCTAGTTGGTCATAATTGTGGAGATCGTTTGGAGCTATGTAGCGGCGCCTTTGGCATTACATGTGGCTTACTCGGGTAAAAAGCTCATGTGTCCGATACGCCAATTTGCACCTTTCAATGCAGCAGAGAATTCCTAATCGCTCTATGAACGAACTTTCTAAATAAGAAGATCTATAATAACCTTAACTCTTCTACTTAGTAATACGTCAGTTTTGAGGGATTCGAATTACTGGTTGTTGAGTTATTCGCGATCGAATGGAGTCGATTTTTGATGTTCTAGTCAAAATCGGACATATGAGCTTTTTACCCGAGTATTCGATTTGTCAAAGGCGTTGGGACATTTTCACAGGAGAATAAGGCATCGAATTTGTTCTCATGGTACGCGTTTGGCATTGCTGGTTGCTTTTGTACAAAAAGTATCAATCTCACAGAGCCGTACGTACATACATATAGTACATGTGACTATCATCATCTCTTGCTTCTTTTCTTCTTAGGAGTCTTCTCCAACTCTCCAGGCGCATTCGCAATATCCTCCAAAGCCTCCTTCTCTTCCTCCTTTATCAGCCCCTCCATCACGTCTCCTTCCGGCACGCCATCAACAACCACTTTCTCGCCTTCGCCGGCATTGACCACCACATCCCCAACATCCACCTCCTCAATCTTAACGGTCTCCTCTTTCGCTACCACCTCTCCATCCTCATCCTTCTTGATCTTCTCCTTCTTGAGCTTCTCCTCCTTGATCTTCCTCCCAAGCGTCACCTTGCTCCTCTCCGCCGCCTTGCACAACCCTCTCAACCCTAACTCACAATCTCCGCATTTCCTGCCCACCGGAAGGCATATCGTCTGACCAAGACCAACCATAAGCCAATTGATTTCGTGCCAGAGTTCTTTTGGTAGCCAGGCTTGGAGAGCTAGACGCGTCTCTTCGGGATTCTTGGTTTTGTTCCATCCCCACATATTTGTAATCCGGTGAACGTGAACATCGACTCCGATTCCTTCTGTACGTCCCCATGCGACGCTGAGGCAGAGGTAAGCCATCTTAGGTCCTACACCTGGGAGGGACATTAGACCTTCGACTGTGAATTGATAACGTCAGTAATTGCACTTTTGAAAATATAGCCATAGTTGAAAAGCCGCCCCAAAACCGGGGATCCGAGTATAGTAGCACAAACAAAAAGAGACATACTAGAATCAGGAATATCCCCATTCCACTTATCTCTCAAAATCTCCGCCGCAGCCTTAATATACTTCGTCTTATTATTATGAAACCCCACCACCCAAATCAACTCATTCAACAACTTCGGATCAACAGCCAGTATATTCTCCAACGTCAACCCCTTCTCCTCTCCCTCCTGCCAAGCCGGCAACTCATTATACAACCTATTCATAGCCACCGCATTGGTCGTATCTTTTGTCTGTGATGACAGCATCAAGGCGATCAATGTTTGAAAACGCTTGATCTTAGGAGTGACGTGCTTTTGTGCCATACGCTCACAGCCCATTGTATCGACTGCTGCGTTTGTAGCGGCTCCTGTGGTACGCATCTCCTTCATCACGGAATAGAGTTCTGCCCAGTCGTTGGGAGCGTGTATCTCGACTTCGCCCGTTTCTTCATTCTTGATCTTGCGGGCGGGCTTGCGGACTCGAGAGGCTTTGGCAGGAGAGGGAGAGAATGTGAGGGTATCTCCAGTTTCGGTCTTAATGATCGTCTTGTTGGGGGACTTTTTGATGGGCGTTCGGGGTGTGGAGTCCCGCTTTCGTTTTCGAGTGGTAGGAATAGCATCTTCGATGTCTACGAGCTCGTTCGTAGTTTCGGTCGTATCTGTCATAGAGCTTGCGAGGTTAGAGAGGGAGGTGCGCGTGCTGCGGCGAGTGGGGTTGGAACGCGTCGCATTGAGGATTTTGGTTGTCTCTTGCGAGATCTTGGATGTCCGCATGGCGAGTGACGAGCCTTGTGGCTCAATGGCAGATGGGGTAGTGGAGAAGAGGAGGCAGCCATAATTGTGAAGATATGGAGAGCTCAGGGGCAAGCTCGGTTCGGCCCGCAAAGTCGATGACGCTCTCGAGTCGTCTCGCTCGTCCGGGCATTTCAGGCTTTCAACAAATCTGTCTAGGGAGGCTCTGTGGTCAATTTGCAAATGAAAGGCCCTGAACTTATACTGAGATCGGTACGTGTAAGTAAGTCCACGTTCAGCATCACTTCGGCCATTCTCGCTCTGTCTATCAACTTTGCTTGTGATCGTCCGATCTCAAGCTGTCTACCTAGTGTATGCATATCCCGATACAAATGCTGATGGATATCTGATGTACACTCCATTTGCGCACTTCTCTTGGTACTATCGCTATGCGATATCGTCGCTGATTGGCGTCCTCCATGAGCTCTGGTTGACTGAAACTCGTCGATAGTCCCTTCATTGCTCATTTCGTTCCGCAACGCTCTGCCCTGTCTATAGTGCCTCGAATCACAAGTGATGGATTTTGTACTAGTCTTTCTAAAAACTTCAGTCAGAAAGTAAGGATTTTTTTCCCCCATCGACTCTGGCCTCCTTTTGGAGGGGAGGGATGAGTTCCTGGGGTCACGTCCCTTCACATCACATAGGCTGACCCACTTTCGAAGACAAGCACGAGAACTTCAACGATGTCAACGAAGATCGGTATCATAGGTGGTGGGATTAGTGGTTTGAGGTGTGCAGATGTTCTTCTGGAGCAGGGGTTTGAAGTCACGATTCTTGAAGCCAGAGACAGATTAGGTGGTCGAAGTAAGTTTGATGTCAATCACTGGCATCCCTCGGAATATTGTCGCTATGGGAGGCTGCCTTCGGCATCCATTGACAATGGATATGAATATGTGAACACTCATTCCTTTCGAGACTAACGTAAGGAGACAGTGCACCAGAGCGTCCTTCCCAGTGGACATGTCGTTGACTTAGGTCCAAACTGGATTCACGGTACAGACGACAATCCAATCTTGGACCTTGCTAACGTAACCAACACTACAACGCACTCTTGGGAGGAGGATTCTAACATTTTTGACGAACACGGAAAATTGCTGAGCAATGGAGACGAACTTAGTGGGATATTCTGGGGCATCGTTATGGAAGCGTTCAAGTACTCTGAACAACACGGAGCAAACTTAGACCCAAACACGAGTCTCTGGGACTTCTTCATTGAGAAGACTGCTGTAATGTCCAAAAGTACGGCGGAGAAGGAGAAGGCAAGGTTGGTTCTACAAGTCGCTGAGATGTGGGGAGCGTACATTGGAACGCCTATCACACGCCAGAGCTTGAAGTTCTTCTGGCTAGAAGAGTGTATTGACGGTGGTACGTAAGCTCTATTCTTCTGTGTTCACTCTCTCTCATGTCTGATTCAACTAGAAAATCTCTTCTGTGCCGGCACATACCAAAAAATCTTAGCAGAAATCGCTAGAGCTGCTGAACAGCGGGCGATC
Organism: Phialocephala subalpina; assembly: GCA_900073065.1. Lineage (NCBI taxonomy): Eukaryota > Fungi > Ascomycota > Leotiomycetes > Helotiales > Mollisiaceae > Phialocephala > Phialocephala subalpina. The sequence continues at coordinate 2,169,198 of FJOG01000003.1, forward strand.
ATTCACGTCAGTACCACGGTCAACAAAATTGAACCCACTTCAACAGGAGCAGTAGTCCATACAAAAAATGGACCATCCTTCCGATTCGATGAACTAGTGGTCACCACCCCATTGGGTTGGCTGCAGAAGAACAAAAACGTCTTCAGCCCAGAGCTTCCCACTAGGCTGTCAGAAGCAATCGATGCCATCGGATATGGCAACCTGGAAAAGGTATACATCACGTTCTCCCGACCTTTCTGGCTAGGTGCAGATGGTCAGCCAGTGAAGAAACCCCTCCCAGGCTTCACACAATGGCTGCATCCCTCTTATGCCCACGAACCCGCTTCGACAAAATGGAATCAAGAAGCAGTTGACCTTGCAACTCTTCCAGGATCATGTGCCCATCCAACGCTCCTCTTCTACATCTTCGGTGACCAAGGCTCCTTGATTGCAAACAAATGGAAAGAACTCAATTCCGAAGAAGAACGCACAGCCTGGCTAGCGAAATACTTCGCACCATATCTCGAGAAACTTCCTCAGTATGATCCAAGCTCCAAAGACTGCATACCAATATACTGTCTCGCAACTTCATGGACAGCAGATGATCTAGCTGGAAATGGAAGCTACAGTAATTTCCCCGTTGGGTTGAAAGAAGGTGATAGAGATATCGAGGTTATGAGGGAGGGAGTACCAGAGAGGCATCTGTGGTTTGCTGGTGAGCATACCGCTCCGTTCGTGGCTTTGGGTACCGTCACAGGTGCTTACTGGAGTGGTGAGAAAGTGGCGGATAGGATCACAAGGAAGTACAGAAAGGAGAGCGTGGTATCGGATGCCGTGAAAGGAGGTGGTGGTATTGCGGGGTATTATGCTGCTAAACCTGTCAATGTCCGTGGCTTTGCGGATGACGGGTTGAAAGAGTAATACGCTCGCAGGTATTTCCCTTCGCCATCTGGCTTCTGTGGGAGCGGAGGCTCAGCTGTACCGATGTAGTAAGTTGTCCGAGGCGTCAATGGCCTTCCCCTCTCGTATCAAGGCTCCTATATAGGTTAAAATCCACTCTCGTCCATGTTGAAGCCAAATATTCAACTCGCATTATTGTTTGGTTATCAAGCTTTTTCAACATCCCTCCGTGCCATTATCTTTATCTCTCTTCTGAAGTTCTCTGTAGTCTGTTCTCGTCTCAATCAGCATCGTTTCGGGATCCTTTTCCAGGTCATGCAGTTGGGGGAGGAAGGTACTGAAGGAATCCAAGGCGTAGAGATGCTTGAAAACGCATGCTTGACATCTCCTGCGTGCATGCACGGTGCAGCATTGTCCCGCTCTGCGTTTCCACTTCGGCGCATTCAATCGAGTGCAGGAAAGGTGATTCTCGAGGATCATTCAAAAGGTTGAAAGCCCTTTCCTGCCACCAAGTGTCACGGGAACTTAGCAGTGCAAGACGTCCCTTCCTGAAGGGTATCCGGCACTTGGGTCCCGCACATGACTCCTCGCCAGCCATGCTTCCTTCTCATCACAGTACAACGCCTTCCTCCCTTCCCAAATAAGGCGCCTTCCTCTCAATACACAATTTGCCATTGTACCACCTTATATTCTCGTTAGAGAAAAGGTTTTTTCTTCCTTCTTTTTCTTTTGGAAGAATATTTTTTCTAAGGGAGAGGACGAGAATATAAGGTAGTACAATGGCAAGTTGTGCATTGAGAGGAAGGTCCCACATGAACAGCCAAGATTCATTTTATCTTCATCTGTGAGAGTGTTGGAGATATATGCGTGGTGGTGCTGATGTTCTTGATCGTTGTCGAGTAGTTGTGGTGGGGTGATGCACAAAGTGAAGCTTGTAGCACCAGAAGTCGTCCACAAGCATCTCTCTACTTGAAAGTCTCTTTATGACTTTAAAATATCCATTCAATCGTTTTCTACAAAATTGACACCATCAAAGTTCTTGATTGTCATCATTTGGTTGTTGGACTTTGTTGGTGCACACCAATATCGGCGCTGCACCGCCACCCAACATACAATTCTCAACCATGCTCGCATGAAGGCGCCGACGTTCTTGAATGGAAAGGTTCTGGAAGTACTTTTGATGCTTGCATATTCATTTGGGGACAATCAGCTTCGTTTTGGTTGAGATATGACATGTCAAGTTTCATCCAATTTTTACTCCATCACTGACGAGGAAGTGACCTCCCCAGTACCTTCCCCATACCTTTCAAAGCAAATGAATCATCACCCTCCAAACTTACACTGGTATCGCTAACCAATTACTACTTATTATTCATCTTTGCTTTCTACGGAGCCAGATTCCCCTGCTATGAATCTTCAGCAAGACTTGGGATATTCTATCAAGTTCGCATGAAGTTGTATATTCTAGCAGCTTTCTAATAAGAGTCGAGCTCTGGTATGCATGTTCCCGCCGAAAACCTATCAATGAAAGGTATCAACGAGATCATACACCTAAAGAGTTCAAGTTCCTCTTAATTAGCGCTTTCCTCCTCGAATTTTGCTAGATTCTTCCCCAAGCATCGATTTGGAACCAACCCCTCTCACATAATTTGCATGAATGCTGACCTGCCTACATGTTGTCTTTGTCCTTTGAGCAAACCAAATCTTCACTAAATCTTTGATTGGTATGTTTCAAGTTGACGGTTGACCACGCATATGCAAAATCTGCTGTAATAAGAAGACTATCTTTGTTTCGTCCTAGACCTGTGAAGAATCGAGCTTTACTGTATTTTTGACATCAATTCATTGACCAGGGCACCTATCCGAAATTTTTTAAGCCACAATCAATGGAGTTCTCTTTCTTCCAACATCACCACACTTATCTTTCATGCACAATGACTGCCTGATTCGCGCTTTGGGGAGCCTCCTATTTGAGAGCAGCTATCTGCCCTCCACTCAATGACATTCACCAACTCTTCACAACCACATCTAGAGAACGACCGACCAACGGAAGCAAGATTTCCCCCACAATCGAGCATGAACACATCCCCTCTTTACCTGCCTTCACCTTCCCACTCTCTGATGTGCGCCTTAAGATAGTTTATAATGGCTCTCCTGCCTACGCACTCGTTTGTTCCCACGCTATGGCTCTTGCCAGTCCGGTTGGAAGAACTTATTGTACCCACCTTGGAGTACTAACGTCCATGGTGCGGAGACAAGTACCCCAGAAAACTCGTCCGAACCGAATCTCGAAAAAGACGGTGAAGAGAGAGGACAAAAGCAACCAGGAGACAAACAAGACATGCTGGAGCAGATGAGGGAAATGCGGTTTGAGGTAGGAAATACGAAGGTAGGAAAACTAGTAGCAGAACTTGATTTCATAGACGATGATGCAGATGCTTTGTTGGTACTGCTTCATGCCGCACATCACAAAGGAGGTAATATCCCAGGCTACCCACCACCTCGCCATCTACTCATCAAGCTGCGATCGTCTGCAACAAGTATGTTTGCGCTGATCTATTGAGAGAATGGATTATTTACTGGACTGGCCTATGCCAGATCATATCATGGGTAATCTTCTTCGTTGCTTTTTGTATATTGTGAAATT
>FJOG01000003.1:2173580-2532631 GCA_900073065.1 Phialocephala subalpina
GCCCCAACCCAACGCCTAGAACCATGCCTCAAATGCTCCGTATCTTCGCTCCAATCTGATGCAAACTCAAACACGCTACATATGCCTCAATATCGTAACATCGTCAATGCTTCTTATATTTCTGTCCACTCATTAGCAAGGTATTTACAAGTATGTTAGATTGACTTACAGCATCCGCTCTCTTCAAGTTCGCAGGGTCCAAAGCATTGGTGGCACCCATCAATATCTGTCCTCCAGCTTTCGCGACTCCTATCGCTGGTCTCAATATCACAGTCGGTGCATGTTTTCGTACCGCTCTCATGACACCTGCTGCGTTCCCACTCTCCATAACTTCACCAGGTACTGCAATTATAGCATCTCTCGCAAGGACGAGATCTCTCTGTAGACCGTTATACCCACCCCGAAGACCCTGAAGCACTCCTACAGGTTGGTTGGCGTATAGACTGATCTGCTTACTCTCCTCATCTGACTCCTCATCATCGATGCCAATTTTCGATTCGGCATTAGGACCAAGGAAGTCCTCGGCACCTTGGAGAACTGTTTGGACACCAATAGCGACTTTTGCGCCCAATTTGACGAGTTCTGTTCCGGTTGTTTTGGCGAATGCAGCTGCGCCTTTAGAGATACCTCTGACGATTCGCCCATCCTTCTTGTATTCACGCATCGGCACCACGAACAAATGTCTGAACCCTTCACCGACATTCACAATCGATCGGACCGGTGCTAAGCCAGCAAGAATACCGGGAAGTTGGTTCCTCTTGATATCAGGCATCCAGATGTCGTTGAGGCATTTTCCAAGCTTGTCGAATCCAGAGATTCCGTAAATGATTGTGTGTCGCAAGACCATGTCCGCTTCATCCAAGATCAGGAAATTCATGAATTCTGTTGTGTGACCAGAGCGAAGTCCGGCATAATCAACACGTTTTGGCTTGAAATCTAATTTGACCTGAACAGAATTTACTTCGACTCTCTGAAGGAAAGGAACATCACCTGGTGAGGGCTGTTTCGGGGCCGAGTCGTCCTTGAATTCGAAGAATCTAGTGATGAAGTCGAGAGCATCTTGATCGACGTGGAGTCGAAGAGGAAGGACGGTTGCCTTGAGCACAATCTCCGACGCTGCTAAATCGGGTATTGGCTTCACATTAAGGATTTCGATATGGATCATGCTGGTGCCTGTCTCTCTTTCTCCTGCATCTTGCATATAAGTGGCAAATTTCCTCCAGGTCGAAGTCGGAACGTGGTCGAAGATCTCGAAATCACGCACGCGGATGTCGACTGAGCTCTGAGTCTCACCACTGCCAGGAGGGAACGCAACCAGGTCAACGCTTACTCCTCGAAGTTCGAATGTGATCTTGTGATGCTTGCTTCTACTCAAACGCAGCTTCTTAGACGTGGATCTACGACCGCCACCCTGCCGACTGGGAGAAGCTGACACAGACGTAAATGCAACGGACTCCGTCTCCGTCGCATTGTCGTTCAGCTCTTGATTGATAGCAGCTGCAAGTTCTCGAGGATCACGGTTGGCAGGAATGCCGATGTAGATTGAATTGAAAAGGAAATCACCAATGACTGTCTCTTCGTCCTCAATATCCTGGTCAAAGGTAGGCCGTCTTTCGTTTCGAGCTCGCTTCTCAATTGCTTTGGACTCAACATCCTGGACAGCTTTGGAAATGGTATCGCGCGTGTGTTGCCAATCGTAGCCATCGAAAAGATTCCAAATGATGTGAACGTCGCGGACACAGACTTTGAGAGGACTTTTCCGGACCCTGGACACATTGGATCTATCATAGGTGTTCTTCGCTGAATTCCACCTGTGGGCAGTGCCTTCTAGAATTGAGCCAGTGCCGAAATGATCCTCTTGGAACTCTAGTTCCTCGTTCTCCAGCTCCTTTTGTGGTTCAACAAAGCTCTCCAGCAGAACACCTTCGGCAACATCACGGGATGTTAGACGAGTAGAGCTTGACGAACCAACTTCGCCGTACAGGCCGTCTCCTTCGTTTTGGTAGTAGTGCGAGTCGAATTCAAGATCATCTTCTTCATCACCGACGAATTCTCCACCTAGCCCTTCACCGATACCGAAGTCATCGTCAAAATTGTACTCTCCCTCTGCAGTACCGAAAGCATCTCCGGACAATGAGGCAAGCAAATCGTGTACAGGAATGATTTTAGTGCGGTATTTTGTTGCTTTGCTTGGGGGCGTTGGAGGTGAGAGCCCGTTCAAGACGGCCACAAGAGTTTGAGTCGAGTCGGCACAAGATTCGAGAACGAAGAGGTCGTCTCGAAGCTCCACATCGATGGAATTCTCACCTTCCTCACCTGTCGTCATTTGCACTATCGCTTTAGCTGATGATATATAACTGACGGACACGTATCCTGTCGCACAAAGATCGGCCACCTGTGCACTGCCGCCGTCGAATGAAGACCGTCGTGTTCTGGCAATGTTACCGGCGGATAACAGGTTGGCAACATCGTCAATGATAAGGATAGAGGCTTTGCTCAGATCCATGGAAAGCTTGGTGTTCCCATCTTTGGGAAGGACTGTAGTCACATGGGATTCTGTCAGGACGAAGAGTACCTTTGAGGGTAAACCTAAAGGATTAAGCCCAATGACGCAATCTCGAAGGACGACGTCCACAGTCATTGGCTTGGATGTGGAGGTAGTAGCATTGCGACCTATATCTTGTCCAGGCATTTGCGCGGCCTTGGGGCGGACCAAGTCTCTCAGTGTAGCCACTGACGCGTTCAGACTAGCTGAAACATCCTGAGCAGTCGCATTGTTTGTCAACCCAAGTAGAACCATCACTGTTGGCACCCGGTACTCGACTTTGAGATTCCACACTTTGACTCGAACAACCGGTTCCATCTCATCACCGATCATTCTTGCCATAATTGCTGGGGATCTTGATCTTGGCTCTCGCAGTTCAGGATCCGTTCCCATGCCGAGGAGAATCTCGGAGGTGTTACGGCGAGCGGATACGCTACCGATACTGAGGGCAGCGAGTGCTGGCAAAGTAATCTGAGCAACTTCTATGTCTGATGATGAGAGCTGTATAGTTCCTAAATCATTCTCAAAGTCGACGTGTGCTTCAAACTTTCGTAGCGCGATCAGTGACAACAATCCAGGACGTTCGTCATCAGGAAGATATTTTGCAACCGTGGCCAGCCTTGCGACCTCTTCGCCTAGCTCTGGCAGATAATTCAGCTCGTGGAGTCTGCCGATGCGAGTCTGAACATCGTCGACAGTAATTCTCAAGACGGCGCCTTGTTTCCGCTGCCGTAATAGCGTATCCAGCAAAATATCGTCGTCTTGATCATACTTGGCCTTGGAAGGAGTGATAAGGGCAAGAAGTCGGTCCAAGTCAGCATCCTTGGGCGACATCAGATATTCGATACGAGTAGATGTGACATCTACACTGATGGGTGGCTCTTCGTTCGAGTGCTTTAGATGCGGTCCCGACAGCCGCAGTTTCTGGATGGATAGTCCAACACCTTCGTCGCGACTGACCACTTTCACTGCTGACGTTTCGATCCCAACACTACATTCAGTGCCCACCAAATCAAGAATGAAACCACCAATCCTAACATCAGCCTTATTCTGATTCGCTACCGACTTGTCGTCGGGTCGGATTGGCGCCTCAAAGCGCACTCCTCGCGGTTTTGGTTTTCCAGGGCTTACAGTGACTGTTGCATTTGAGGCTATCGAGCTGCCTAGGTTGAGGACGCTGCTCAGACCACCAAACCAGCTGAAAGTCTCGTCAAGCTTCTGTAGATCAATGGATACATGTAAGGGAAGCGTCACGACTTCGCATCGTGTGATATCTGCTGTCTGCGTGATATTTACTGATATGTCGATACCATCCGAAGCTTTCAGGTCTCGAACGGAACTTCGCATCTGCAGACTAGCATCAAAAGAAATGATATTTTCTTTTGCGTAGCCAAAGACGAACTTCTCTAGGGTGACAGAGGTAGTCGTACTTGACTTGGTCACTTGGGAGAGCATTCGAAGGCCGTTAAACGTTGTCCGAAGGAGGACATCGGCGGATGGTGCCGGAGGGATAGGACTGGCAGAGCCCAACGTGCCCTCTAGCCTCTCAAGGAATTTGAGAGATATCTCTTGAACAGATAGCTTAAAAGCGCGTTCAGAAATCTCTTGAGTCTTGGGCGGAGGACTAATGGAAGAGGGTTTGACTGCTTCCTTGAGTTGTTGGACAATCTTGAACATGAGTCTTCCAATTGATACATCGAATTGAGCAGATATATCTCCTACAAGAACCTCAATAGAATCGTCTTTGCGTTCTTCTTCGGGACGCTCAGCAGTAGCTGGTTTAGACCTTGGCACGTTCTGTTTGAGAGGCGCTCGTTGGGTTGGAAGGTGAGTGGAAAATGCTCCAGGCACATTCACAGATGTTGACTGACAGACCGAGCTTTGCACACTAGCAGTGCTATAAGACATCGAGCCAGCTCTGTCAACATCTGGAACATTGGAGGCAGTTTCGGGGAGCGAGGAGGGAACGTATATGTCAACTCGATCGATGCTAAAAAACTGTTTCCTCAACCTAGAGTACTCCTCTGAAGATGTCGTAGACCGTTCAGAGGCATCACTAGAGCTTTGAGGCACAGCTAGGATGTTTTGGCTGCGTGTGACTTGTGGCGTCGAAAATGAAAGTCTCCTTGGCGTCGCAGGATTTTCAGCATCCGAAGTAGAGCTTCTCTTGAGAATTTCGTCCTCAGAGTCATCCTGTTCAGGAACAGTGTGCCGAGCATGTTCGAGGTTGTCTAGTGGTTCCTCGTGGCCAGAAAGCTTTGGACTGAATGGTGGGGATCTCGAGTCTTCACTACCACTACTAGAGTTTGACCAGCCACCCGGCAGCTTAGAAATAGAAGAAGTATGCGAAATAGCACTCATATACATGCTCTCTGCATCTTCGTGGCTGAACAGCTGGGACTGTGTAAGATCATCTACGCCAGGAGGCGTGGAAGCGGTCTCGTCTTCTATGGCCTCGCTATCTTGAGCACTGCCTACGTCTGAAGCATGGGGCAGGTCATTGATACCGGTAGAAGGTGAATTCAGATCCACAGGAAGGGTTGGTTGCGATTGCGAGATCCTCTTTTCTGAATATCTTGGGCGTGCTCTTGAAGGTAGCATGGTTGACTGCTGCGTGGGACTGATTTGTGAGTGATCAACAACAGCCGGGTGTGGAATATCTGCGGTATGGAGAATCGGAGGAAGATGAATCGATGCTCGTGGAGTTGACAGAGGTGATGTATGCCGTATGCTAGTTCTTATGTCTCGAGAAGATGGCAGAAGAGTAGGTCCACCCTCTTCGTTCTCGTCGAGGAATTGGCTCTCGGCAACCTGATCAAGATATGCTGAGCTCTGGAAAACGCTGTCACCCATCTCACTCAAAGCCTCGTGTATACTACCCGAGACGTTAGAAGCTAAGTCCTCTTCCGGAGCATCTTCAAATCGGCCACTATCGCTAGCAACAACTGAGGCTTGAAGGGGTTGGGAACTAGCAACTGTTCTAGGTGCAGAGGCCTGCGAGAGCCGACTGGAAGAAATATCTGAAGACCGGTCTGGGGACAGGCCTCTTTCAGAAGCTTGCATCATACTGCTTCTCGTGCTTGAAACAGACTTTGCGATTGACCGTCGTCCTTCTGATATATCTGAGTGTGCAGCAAGTGGAGAAGAGAGTGCGGAGGATCTTGAGAGACTGGAAAAGAAAGCCGCCTCTGATATAAGGGTGCCTCGAATGTGCGACAGGCTAATCAATTTCTTGCCCTTTTTATATAGAGGCGTTCGAGTCGGAACACCATCGTCGGATTCTTTGTCAAAGTCAACCGTGACCCCCTCGATGTCTATATCATCGACCTTTAAGGATATTGTAACAGGGTCTGTGGGATTCGCAGATGAAAGTTTTGAAGCTTCATTCGGCAGATCAATGTCCAAGTTGAAAACAACGCCATGTATTCGGACTTGTAGACGATCCAACATGCCCTGGAGAAATCTCGCCATGAAGGCGGGCAGAGATAGAGTAGCCCCTGTTCCGACTGGAAACTCGCCATCATCGCTCAATGCTGAGGATGCTCCAAACTCCTGAGTCTCAGACAGCAGCGCTGCTTCTAACTCTGCCTTCTCCGCCTCGGGCTCGGTTTGTAGAAAAGACTGAGCAAGGTCAACCGCGGAGGGAATGGCGGGCTCGGTGTTATCATCCTCATCAAACTCCGAGCCCCTTGGACGATCAGGCTTTGTATGAGTTGTTGGTATAGAAGAATGTTTTGACGAGGGACGTTTGCGTTTCCGGTCGTGATCCGTCCGACTCGTCGCCTCCGATGTAGGCTTGACTCGTAACTGGGTCTCAACCCCTTCCACTTCAACTAATATGGCACTGCTGTAGAGGTCGACGGGTATGGTGACTCGGAGAAGCAAGACTCGCGCTTTCAGAACTTCGAGGGTAGGAGGGAGTTGTAGCAAGGTCTGCAGTTTCTGTTGGAGCGCATACGATCAGACTAAAGTTGCAGTTTGGGGGAAGTATTTGTATACCTTCAAACGTAGACCAACATCCCGAAACTCGACAGTTGAGTTCCTCCCCAGCGCAATGTCTAACTTGTCTAAGCCCAACGCATCGGTATCGAGGATCTCAAGCTTGGAGAGGGCATATTGAAGAAGGCGCTTCGGCATGGAGGAGGCTTGAAAGTAGGACTGGAAGAAGGACGTCATTATTGCGGAAGACGTTATTGACTATACTTCAAGTAAATATCCAGCAGTCGTCTCGTGATAGACAGCAAGTTCGGGACGTCCTGTGATAAATAACGAGGAGCGGTGCGGCTCCTGATCACAGTGGCCGCGTGCACAGTCTCAAGGCAAAAACTCCCCGCCTTGGTCGGACTTTCATATCGCTAGGTAGGTAAGGATGAACGCGTGTTGCATGAGTGAAGGCATAGGTACTCAGCTACTGCGAGCTTAGTTGGGATGACAGCGATGTCCGTACTCGTACAAATGATGCTATGCCAACGAAGTGAACGAAGTGGGTTGTTTATCGATAAGACTTAAGAATAAGCTAGCCTTATTTGGACCTAGCCTACCTGGCCCAAAATGCAGTATCTCGATGAAGTTCAAAAGAGATCTCAACGTCGTGGCTGTGGTGATTTACTTGTCCCTATGTCTGAAGTTCGGGTTGGTCCCCGGCATAAGACACTTTTATCTTTCCTTTTCAGGCTTTTCTCCTTTCGATGACCTACAAACCTCCATATTCCGTGTACTGTACTTTTGTCTCAGCAATGCCGCGCCAAATTCAACGAGATTTTTCTCTTGATCAGCAAAACGCCCGTACTTTGGAGAAGAGGAGCTCCAGCTTCGGGGCTTGCCAATAGGATACTTGTAGATATGCTGCAGTATGCATTTGTCTGTCTGCTCTCCGCGATTAGTGTTCCCCAGATTCCAGTGGGCCGCGCCTTTGCAATTCTGCGTTCACGATTGGTTCCGCGTACAACCTCGGCATGATTAGAATGTACCCCGGGCCGAGAGCTCCATGCATTTGTTGACTTCCTGGCTTCTTCTTCTTCCTCTTTTCTTCTTGGTCCTTCAGAAATTCCTCGTCGCTGTGATTCACTTCAAAATGCCTCACAAAACAATCACTCGTGCGGAGGTGGCGAAGAACAACACGGACGAGAGTTTATGGTTTGTGATTGACAGCAAGGTGTACGATGTTACTGATTTCCTGGATGCCCATCGTATGTCTTATCCTACTCCCATATTTCCAAACTCCTTGTCCCGCACACGACAGAGGACCTCCGAAGCCGGCTGGTTCATTTTCTGTACCCCAACTGCAACTTTCAGCAGCGAAAGTTTTCCAGGCTCTTTGGATATTTAGCTACTAAAAGATTGTACGTCCTCTGCAATGTACGGGGCCTATGGAGAGTTAAGCTCCGAAAGACATCTTGGAAGCTGCCTTTCGCTTTAAATTTCCCGACCCCTGAGAATACGTACTAATTGGCCTACAGCTGGTGGGGAAGCGGTCCTGAAGCAAGTTGCAGGTACTGATGCAACCGATGCCTTCTACAACCTCCATCGCCAGGAAGTTTTACAAAAGTACTCAAGCCTCTGCATAGGATCGATCGACGGCGAGAAGTCCAAGGTTATCGAGCAAAAGCCAGGAGATTTGAGCATCGTGCCCTACGGGGAACCAACATGGTTGACACCTCAATTCAAGAGTCCATATTTCAAGGATAGCCACCGAAGATTACAGAAGGCAATGAGAGTATGGACGGACACGGAGCTGTACCCTGTTGCACAGGAATGCGAGAAAACAGGAAAGCATATCCCACAGGAACTTATCGACAAAATGTCCAAGAACGGCATCTTGCATATGAGACTCGGTCCGGGCAAGCATATGCATGGTGTGGAGTTGATGGGTGGCGCTGTCAAAGGAGAGGAGTTCGATTACTTCCACGATATGATCGTTACACAGGAGATGGTTCGCGCCAACGCGAGAGGCTTTCAGGATGGTAACATGGCTGGTGAGTGAAATCGTGGACACTTTCATAATAGGCAATTACTGACCCCAGGTCTTAAGGTATGACGATTTCTCTGACAGCTGTCCTTCAATTTGCCAACGACGAGAAGTGGAAGAACAAAATTGCCCAAGAAGTCTTCTCCGGCAAGAAGAAGATCTGCCTCGCCATCACTGAAGCTTTTGCCGGTTCAGATGTTGCCGGTCTAAGAACAACTGCAGTGAAGACTCCAGATGGAAAGCACTATATTGTAAATGGAACGAAGAAGTGGATCACAAATGGAGTCTTCTCGGACTATTTTGTGACTGGTGTCAAGACAGGTGGGTTGCTCGATTATCTTGAGGTATTGGGACATTGAAGTACTGACACGGATTTCGCCATAGACAAGGGCCTTTCCGTGATTGTCATTGAGAGGGGAGAGGGAGTCGAGACTTCAGCTATCAAGACTTCTTACTCAGCTGCAGCCGGGACCACCTACATCACATTCGACAATGTAAAGGTTCCAGTCGAGAACCTTCTCGGCGTTGAGAACAAGGGAATCTACGTTATTCTAGCAAACTTCAACCACGAAAGATGGATGATGGCTTGCGCCGTGATCCGCTCAAGTCGAATCGTGACCGAAGAGTGCATGAAGTGGGCGAATCAAAGATTGGTCTTTGGGAAGAAGCTCATTGAACAGCCTGTCATCCGTCAAAAGTATGCCTACATCTTCCTACCCAGCTAATTATGGAAGCTAATGATTTGTAGACTTGCTAAGATGATTGCCCATTGCGAGTCGAATCAAGCTTGGCTTGAGAACATTACTTACCAGATGACTTTAATGCCTTACAAACAGCAGTCAACCCATCTAGCTGGTCCTATCGGCCTTCTCAAGATGTTCGCTACAAGATCAGCGCACGAAATTGCAGATGAAGCTGTGCAGATCTTTGGAGGAAGAGCACTCACTCAGTCAGGGATGGGAAAGACAATAGAGATGTTCCACAGGTATGCTCACTTTCTTCCCCAACTATTGCTTGTCTCGAAACCTGTCGTCGTCTTGAAACAGTTTCATGGAAGCAAAACTCACACCTAAGCAGGACATATAAATTCGATGCTATTCTAGGAGGTGCTGAAGGTAAGTCATCCTGGAAGACATTCTCTTGACGCTGCTAACATGTCTCCAGAAATTCTGGGGGATCTTGGAGTTAGGCAGGCGATTAAGAACATGCCACGAAGCATGCTGTAAATATGTACAAGAAATCGAACTACGGCGACACAGTCAACTTCCATTAGATGCTGCTCAAGGTCCCGTCCCAAGTTTTGAAGTCCCTCCAATATTGGGACAATCTCGTGGTGCTCTGTTCTGCATCGATCACTTTCGTATCTGTAGCCTTCGTACTGTTGCACACTTTTGTGAAGTGAATTAATTATGGAAGAGCCGAATGCTGCTCACAATTCGGTCCCAAGTATTTCTGAAAGTAGCTCCAGAATCAGGACAATGATGTTCCTTATTTCATCCGACGTTAAGGTGTAAGACAAAGAAGAACACTAGCGCGTCGGGCCAGTACAGTCAATTATTTTCGAGCACATACAAGAGCCGCAAGCTCCTTCTACTGCGGCTGGGAAGAAGGGCACTCGAATGTGTCTCGATATCTTGAGGATCCTGAACATCCAAGTACTGGCGTAAAAAGCCGGGAGGCTCAATCATGGTAATCTTAAGACACGTGCTTATTAGTCAGCCTATGCCTTAAACGCTCCGCCGTAATACATTCTCGAACAAGGATTACACATTTTCCTCCATCGCGCGTCAACGACAACACCCTTCGGAATCCACTGGCATCTTATGGTCTACTTCATATGCGCCTTCTTGCTCGATCAAGTCGCGTCTAGGCTGTTGGCTGTCTCGCATTAGGGGTGACGTCCTGCGTCAACGACGTCTTCGAGACCTTTCCTTGGTCCTCGACCATCAACATAGCGCCGTCGCGACTGTCATCCTCGAGACCTCTGCGGAAACTCGAAGAACATTTCGAATCTCATTCCCATCGACGGCGCGCGGCGCCCCCAGGTTTCGCCATGGAGGACCAACCACAACGCGCAAATGCTGCTCAGATGGCGAGTAGAAGAATCAAAGATGTGAAAGGTCGAGGTTCAGGACGTAGACCAGGAACTCCCTCGAGGCCGAGTATACAAAACGCAGGAAACCAAGCCCCTCAGTGGGCGCCCGGTATGCCATTAGCAAATGGTCAGACTCCATCGCAGAGCATAGGAGGACTCTTTGGAGGAAGTGTACAAGCTCCGGGCACCTTTAACTTCTCTGGGGTCCCTTCTTTCGACTTTTCACAACAAAAGCAAGGGAATTCGAATGGCTCTGACATCTCCGACAGCGGCGATGGAAGCGGACGTTTTGCAGGAGATGATAGGGCAACGAAGAGACAGTTTGGGGGCCGGCCGACAATTTCACAAAACAACACGACCTTCACGGGCTTTGGGTCGAATTCGCAGAATAATGCATTTGGGGAATCCAAGCCATCTTCCATTTCGTCGGACAGCACAATCTTCAAAGGCTTTGGGTCGAATCCACAGAACAATGCGTTTGGGGAGTCGAAGCCATCGCAACCATCTGGCGGCATATTCTCCTTTGGCAGCCCAGCGCCAGGAAACCAACCATCCCCTGCCATAAACTTCAACCCTCCACAAGCTTCTCCAGCAAAACCGGCCTTCACCTTTGGAGCGTCACAGTCTACACCAGCTAGTCCAGGCAATAGCTTTGGGTCTAATACGTCGGGAGGGCAATCGGGGAACACGAGTTTCAACCAGAACCCAGCTCAATCCCAAGGTTCAGGCTTCGGTTTCGGCTCGACGGCTTCTCAGCAGCAGCAAAGTACGCCTTTCCAGTTCGGTTCAACGTCAGCCGCCCCTGCGAGTTCTGGCATAACCTTCGGCGCTGCTCCTACAGCAGCAGCTGCGAGTAATCCGTTTGACAATCTGCAGAATGCCGCACCTACCTCGAGCTCTGGTCTGAATTTCAGTACTTCCTCGACTACCGCACAGCCTACGAGCAACCTCTTTGGAACCTCGGCGCGCCCAGCAAATCCTAGTGTGAACTTTGGTGGTTCTACACCTGCAAAGAACATGTTTTCCAGCACCCTATTTGGTTCCTCGCAGACCTCACAAGCTCCTTCGACACCCAATCTTTTCGGTGCCGTAAGCCAGCCTCCAGCCTCCTCTACCCCGTTTGCAGGTTTCAATGGGGCCACCTCCTCTGCTCCAAACCCTTTTGCAAGTAAGGAACAGAGTCCTGCGCCTTCGAATAACCTTTTCGGTGCTCAGGCTTCACAGCCAGCTTCAAGTGGAAACCTCTTTGGGGCCAGTAACGCCGTGACTTCCCAATCAGGATCATCTGGTCAGGTAAACTCGGCTGTGGCAACTCCGACCAATCTCTTCAATAGCCCCAATAAACCAGGAGCAGGAAACACCCTTTTCGGTTCCCAGAAGCAAGATATGTCTCAGGGTAATATTGTTGGCAACACCGACAATAGCTCTAAATCAACCAACGACTTATTTGGAAATCTCAATAAACCCGTTGATGTTTCTGTGACGCAGCCCAAGGTCAATGGGTTCTCAAATTCACCGAACAAATCTTCCAGCTTGTTTGGATCATCAAAACCATCGGTTAGTTATTCCCTTGATATAAAATCGCAGTTCCCGCACCCTTGTTTAGAACGTCAACTTCAATTGTTAGGAATTGTGCTAACATTGATGCTAAGTTTTCTACATTCACACCTTCACTCAATGCGAATCCATTGTCAAGTGAAAGTAAAGACAGTGGAAAGAACTCGTCAAACGAGGCTACTGCCAACAATACTAAGAATTCGCCATTCTCGTTTGGCCAAACCTCACCTACAAAAGGTTCTTCAACTGCGAAAAATATTTTCTCCAGTTCAACCTCCCTCGATCTACCATCAACCGCGAACCAACCGCCTCTGAGTGGTATGTTTCCACCACTCTCCTCGACCATGGCAGAGAACAATTCGAACCCCACGACCGCACCCAAAGACCCTAACATGGACCCGCTTGGAGGCAAGATCGACGCCGAGCTCACGGCCACAAGAGAGGTCAATGCCATCGACCTCGTTTGGCCAAACCTCACCTACAAAAGGTTCTTCAACTGCGAAAAATATTTTCTCCAGTTCAACCTCCCTCGATCTACCATCAACCGCGAACCAACCGCCTCTGAGTGGTATGTTTCCACCACTCTCCTCGACCATGGCAGAGAACAATTCGAACCCCACGACCGCACCCAAAGACCCTAACATGGACCCGCTTGGAGGCAAGATCGACGCCGAGCTCACGGCCACAAGAGAGGTCAATGCCATCGACCACCAAATGGTCATAAGCGAGTATTTGACGAGGACTCCGATGACAGCGTCAGACCTCATAAGCGTCGGAACCAAGGTCCCTATGATATGCAACCTTCGATGTCGAGCCAAGCAGCAAAGGCAAGCCATGGCAACGTGACTGCCAGCGAACCCATCGGTCAACCCATCACGAATGGCATGTCTCAAGCTGGATCTTCTCAGACCTCGAACAACATTCCTGGCAGCCCAGCCAAGAAGAGCCTTTTTCCCGCCTCAGGCGCATCTGCAACCGAATCCTCTCAAACTTCGAACAAGATCAGCGGCAGCCCATCCAAGAGCAGCTTTTTCCCTAGTCCAAGCGCAGCTGTGACAACATTCTCTCAGACCTCTAACAGCAGCCCCGCTAAGAACAATTTCTTCCCCACCCCAGGTGCTGCTACGCCAGCCAAGCCTACAACTTCATCGAAAGGAAAGAGAAAGGCTGAAGATGAACTCACTCAGGACACTGAGCAAGTGAATCCACTCCGAGCGATCAAGACGCCCAAGTTGAATAGTGCTTCTTTCACCCCTTCCAATGGTGGTTCTAGTACATCAGCAATCTTCAAAGGCATCTTGAACAGTCCATCCAAGACCCCGTCATTGCAGGAGACCGCAAAGGAGGAGCAGCCTCGTTTCAATCCTTTCGGTGGCATTCCGGTTCCCAAGTCCCCGACGAAGTCCACAGCCGAACCCCCCAGCAAGGCGAATGCATTCAAGCCTGCGGCCACACCACAATCAAACATGTTCTCAGCACAGGGTATACCATCAACCTCGAAGGCAAACATGTTTGCGACGAACGGTACTACCGCCTCATCTTCACCAAATCCCTTCGCACCAAAGGTTCCATCCACCTCTACAACTGCTCCTACTCCTGCCAACCCATTCCAAGCCAAGCCTGCTTCTACGTCAGCTCCTGTTCCAAACCCATTTCAGTTGAAGCCAGCAGCAGGTGGTGCGAATGGCGCGACCATCAAGCCACCAACCTTTGACAGTTTGAAGGGCTCGGATCCCATGGAACAATTCCGACTGCAGGCTGCAAAGGACAAGAAGAAGAAGCTCGAAGAACAAATGGAGAAGGCTAAGGACAAGGAATGGGACGAAGACGAACAATCTGAATCCGATTTTGAGAGAAAATGGTATGCGAAGCAAGCAGAGAAGGAGAAACAAGAACAACAAGAGAGCGCAAACATTATGAAGAACGGACCGAAGTTCCAGTTTAGGCCTTCTCAAGACGCTTCGAGCTCCTCAAGTAAGGGTCAAGATGAAACTACCAATGCCGCGAGCAACTCGCTCTTTGCCCGTTACACTTCAGGAAACAGCGCAGCAAACTCTCTAAATGGCTCAAGAGCATCGACCCCAGGCCCGATTGGAAGCAGTACTGGATCTGTACTCGATGGCCGTGGTCCGAGCCAACCAGTTAAAAACATCTTCGGACATTTGTCTGACACTGGCAGCGGCAAAGACGACCGAGACGATGACAGCGATGCAGACGACGAGGACGATTCTGAGAACAAGGACCCTAATTACTTCCCAACCCCCGAAAATGGCAGTGGACCAGGTACACCGGCATCGGAGACAGGTGAAGGAATCGCCTCAGCGAAAAAGTTGAACCTTTTCGGTTTCAATAATGGCTCGGCTTTCGGCACTACCTCTACTTCAGGAGCCAGCACTCCCGGGCGTAGCCTTTTTGATCGTATCGGTACTAAGCCTATTGCTCAACCTCAAGATGACGAGAAGCCAGCAGCCAGCAAAATGACAGGCGGCTTGTTCGACCGAATTAGCAGAGACGCAAACGGCAACCCTCTTCGCCATATTTCCTCCGAGGAGAAGGAGAATACCCAACCAAGTACCTCTAACGTATTTGAGCAGCCCAAGAATCCCTTCAGCGGGTTTTTCAACAAGTCTTCATCTGCCCCTGCTGATCAAACTTGGAAGCAAGATAGCCCAATCAAATTTGGCGGCTCATCTAACACTGAGGGTCAATCTACACCGTCTGTCAGCGTTACAGCTGCCACCCCTACTAAGACTCCAGCAAGCCTCTTCAGTAACCTGGGCGGTTTGAACAAGCCCGCAGGCTCTTCTCTCTTCTCTGGTCTCAACAATTCCAACGGCCCTGCACCATCCAGTGTGGGGTTTGCTTTTGGTGCTGCACCAAGCGCAACATCCTCCCTATTCCCTTCTGCTGCTACTTCCCGAGGCACATCCCCAGGTGCTACCACAGACGGTGCCAGCGATGCAGAAGCCGATCCAGACGCAGAACACCACGAACAAATCAACCTCACATCTGGTGGCCCAGGCGAGGAAGACGAAGAAGTTGTCCATGAAGTTCGTGCCAAGGCACTTCACTTCGAGACTGATGAGGAAGATGGCAAGAACAAATGGGTCACTGCAGGTCTTGGACCATTGCGAGTTCTCAAGCACAAGGACACTGGTGTTTCTCGCGTTCTCCTTCGTGGAGACCCGAGTGGAAAGATTGTCTTGAACAAGGGCATTCTTGGTAATTTGACCTACACAGCAGACGCGAAGACAGTCAAATTCTTGGCTGCCGACGGAAAGGATCTCGAGACCTACCTCTTGCAAGTCAAGACTCCCGAGTTTGCAAGCAAGTTGGCGGATGTCTTGAATGAGGTCAAGGCGCAGAATTAGGCAGAGATTGTCACGATAGATGACGAGACAAATTCAGCGGAAATGGTGGTGTTATGAGCGCAGTTATCGTCGGATGGATTTTCTCAAGAGCATAGTCTCATTTTCCACGGATCTGAGAATGCATGGGGCCTGTTTGTGATCATTTTCAGACGTTTTCCAATTTTCACGTTTTCGTTCGTTTTTTCATCGCACACACAAAAATGGGGTCAGCATGGCATGGCGTTGTTTTTACAGTACTGCATAGCGCTGCTTTTTATTCATTCTAGATGTAATACAGGCAGAGATGCTCTAGTTCTGAGGTAACCGAGCTGGGAATATGCAGCGGGTCTTCTTTTGAGGACTCTTCACCTTCCACATTGAGGAATTTGCGAGATTCGGTTCGAGCTTTTCTTTGACAGGATCGATATGGGTTTCTTCTATGAAATTTGGGATGGGAAGTGGGAGGATAACAGACGGTGATTTCGACTTTGCGGATTGTGGCTAAGCCGCCAATTAATGGTGATCTTTGAGGTGCACAACTCGGATACTCTTGTTGGTGCTGCTTTGTGCCTGCCGTGGTGGAAAATGGTTGTTTCTTTCTCTTTTTCCGTATTTCCTGATGGATGGATGGGCCTGATCCGTCGTGGCATGGGGGAATATTATGGGGCGTAGGCTTCTTTACTTATGGATGTACATAGGAGCCTACGCAAAGGGTAGATAGTACAATACACGAACATTAAAAAAAAAATTTCCTGGTCTTTTCGTGATGATACTTATGAGTGTGAATGGTTTCGAGAGTTGCGGCTTGCATTTTGTGATGAGAGCCACGATTTTTGGAGGCTAGTCGCCACGTAATGCAGATTGATGTGTACTTTGACGACTGTTGGCGAAAGATCTTCAAGTTGCCTCGCTTCGAGGATGTTGGGCTCGAAGCCGAGCGTTCCAGGGGTACCTTGAAGAGGCGCCTAATGTCGTAAGTTGTAGCGTTACTTCTTTCTTCGAACGTCGTGATTTGCGCTTCTATGCTTTTGTCCTTTTGTTTCAATTCCTGTCAAAGTCTGCTACTGATGTTGAATTCTATCCATGGTCCATGCTTTTCCCAGCAATGCAACCCCACCATCCGTCCATAACGCCAATGACCGTTGAGGTCTACCCAGTCAAACACTCTTTTCTCTCTCTAAACCATCCAAACACCTTCATTTCCTCCCCCATGTCAAGTTCGAGCTTTCTAGTCCTAAATATCCATCTCCGTCGGCCTCATCAACTTCTCCAAACTTCCCTCCACATCCCCAAACTCTGTCACAATCCAAAGACAAAACTGCTCCCATTCAACACTCCACTGCTTCATCCTCTCAGCTCTGACCCCACCACCTAATGTAGCGGCTTTCACGCCTTCGAGCCATTCGGTAGCGTTTTGGTCTTCAAATGCGGCCCAGCGGACGCTGTTTTCGGCGAGGGAGCCGAGGCCGGCGAGTCCGAGGTTGTCCCAGCCTTGGAAGGCTTGCCAGAAATCGTGGGTCATGCCTATGGGGTTGTTAGGATTTCATTCGAGTAGCTAAGTGGTCTCAGAATGGAAGGGGAAGGGGCGATGAGAAGTCTTACCGGAAACATCCTGACCCAAAATGGCCGGATCATCGTTGCAGAGAGAGCAAGAGACGCCTCGAGCAAGAAGAGCTGGCAAAGGATGCGACATGACTGAAGCACAGAGCCGGAGGACCTCGTTAGAAATCGGACAATTCTCCACTAAAATCCTCTTCTCCTTCACCATATCAATCAACAACGGATGTTTATACAAGCTAAACCCATGTCCAATCCTCCTCGTACCAAGTAACACAGCATCAAAAAGATTCTGATCAGTATCAGAACCATCTCCCAACGTTTCTCCTGCGTGGAAGAAGAATGGGATATCCGTTCCTTCCTGAGCGCATTGTTTCTTGAACCAGAAAAGTTCGGGGAGGAGGTCTTTCAGCGGTCGGCCGGCGTCTTCTTGGCCTACGAGATCGTAGCCACAGATTAGATGGGGGAAGAGGGATTTGATTAGGATGCATTGATCCATGTCCTCGACTATCTTTCGGGTGTCGAGGACGCGAATTCCAGTCCAGATCATGCGGGCTCCCCAGAACTCTTTTCCTTCTTCAGAAGACTTAAAGGACTCGATTTCTTCTCCGAAGACTTCGAACATACGTTCATAAGAGGGTTCTGGGGTCTCTTGTCCTTCGCGGTAATAGAAGAATGTGAATGCTAGGCGGAGGTCGACCCACTTCACTCCGTCGGCGAGGAGTTGTGCCATCATGCGGCGCATGAATTTTCTGAAGATGGGTTCGTAGAAGATGATTGTGTTGAGGATAGTGAAGACGGAGCTAAATTTTCTCCAGACTGCGTCGACACCGTGGTGGTGCTCGATGGATTCTGTGTTAGTGATGGTACAGCGGTCTTTTAGCCAGGCGAGAAACCCGGTTCTACCTCCTTCTGGGAATGCTTCGACTGCTTTACTGAGAAGAATTGGTGTATCTGACTTGTAGTCTGAGCTCCATATTGACATTCCGCTGCCTAGACAAGCATCAGTATGTCAATGTTATGGTCCTTTGAGCAACATGAACATACCTTTCTCAGCCTTGCAGAACTTGAACTTAATCGGAGCACCCTCTCTCGCAACCTTTGTATCCAACGGCGTCACACAATGAATATGCATCCCCCGCTCCTCCAACAGCACATCAAACAAATAATCAAAGTCCACCATAGCATCCATATGAGCATGCAACAAAGCTCCTTTCGGCATCTTCCTGATAATCTGCCATAACTTCGTTTTCTCCATCTTGTCTTTCGCCAGACTGAACATCATCCCTGGATATAAATTCTCGCCAGCCTTTCGTGCCAGAATGTCTTCGAACTCGTTGGTCCATATCGTCTTTTGCTCCTCGTCTCGGATGCGATCTACGATTGAACAGGCTTCCTTGGCTAGTGGGGAGAGGGATTGGCGGAATGCATGGTCTGGAGGAGGTCAGACTTGGGTGAGATGTGGATTGGGGGTAGTACTTACCACTACGTTGCTTCTTCTCTTCCACAATGAGAGCCTCGCGACCTGAGAGAAATTTATTGATGAATGGCTCATCCTTCGCTGGTATGCCTTCTGCTACCTCTGCCCATTCATCTTCTGGCATTCGTGAGGGCCATGTCATGTCTCTGACTCTCGACATTGTGTTGATGTTGTAGAGAGAAGAGTGAAGCTAGGAAGCAAATAGGAAATGCAGACGGGCTGATGTCACCGACCTTCTCGACGAACAAATTGAGAAACGTGTCTTTCTACACTTGAAGAAAAAGGAGACAAGGAGTAACAGAAATTACTGCCTACCCCATTCTTCGGCCAACGCCTGAAGTTACAATGTGGATTCACGCCGTGTACATTCGACGAGGTCCCTGTCCCTGGCGGGGTTCCCCGATAACGACGAGATGGGAAGGCGATAAAAGATTTATGCAGGTCCGAGCCAGCCACCAACATCCACAACACGAAGGGTGTCGATTGAATAAAACTCCGAAGTATATTCAGGTGTTATACAATTTGTCCAACTACATCTACAACTTCGCCTTGGTGGCTTGGGCCTTTTTGAGAATAGGCTCCATCTTCGTAGCCTTCATAACGTCACCCTTAACCTTCAACTTGCCCGCCATGAATAACCGCTGCGCATTCGCCTTTCCACTAACTAGCTTTCCAAAATCATCGTCGGAGAGAGATAGTGTAACTAAGGAAAAAAAGAGTCCGAGTTAGCTTCCAACCTTGCAGACTTATGGAGGAGGGAGATCGCCATGTTCAAGAACGTCGGTATAATGCAACGATCAGGAATCGGAGCATAACACAGCTCTCTGGAAAGGGAGGATTTACCATTGGCTTTCTCTGGCAGACCCTTTGCGACGACTCCCTTGTCTTTCAGGTCGATGTGCCAGCTTTCTGTCTCACCGGCCTTGTTCTTTAACGTGAATGCGAAGATGGCGTTTCCGTTCTTGATTGCTTCTTTGCGCTCGGCGTCGGAGGATAAGAGGGCTTCATTGATGGCGTCGAAAGCCTCGGAGGAGGGGAAGGAAGCTGTGGCAGGATCAGTACATTGTCTGTAAGTCCGCAAGATGCGGTGAGGGTTGTATGTACCGTTCTTGAGAGACATTTTGCTGTGATGTTTGTTTCGATAGCAGACTGGTATTATCGATTTTTGAGAGAGTAGGAAGAATTCGGGAGCAAAGGAATTCAAAAGTAAAGAATAGGAAGTAGATTGCGATTAAATAAAGAGTTGTCTTGACTCGTTTCCTAGGTCGATTGTGACGGATCCAAACTTCACTTTAGTTCTATCTTACCCCAGATTGCCATGTGAACGGTACCTCGGCATCCACTCTCAGCACTAGCCGAAAGCGGAAATTTGGGCGACGCCCATGTGAAGGCTGCTTCCGGCTCGAGAAAACATCTTCACTACCGGACAGGACTTCGAACTCAATTTGTCGGTCACAAGGAGATCTCCTCTGCCGGAGCTTTCTAACTCTGCTGCATGTGATTGAGGACAAAAATGCTAGAAGACAAGCAGAAATGTACGTGCATAGAACTAGCAAGAAAGCGAATTAAAAAAAATTTGAGAATATTTCTGAGCACTTGGCAATATTTCGTATGACTGCTTTTGGCTATATCTGATTTATCTTGCCCAAATGCCTAGAAAAATTGATGACCGTCCTTTGGACCTATTTACAAGTAATGTATTATCAATCTAATTTCCCATCTGACTCCTATTCTATGCAGCATTCAATCCACATCTCATTCCGCGGTCCGTTTCTCACAAGAACAACGCAAATCCAAATCCAACAGCAGCCAACAAGGTAGTTGCCATATCATCACCCGGAATCGAAGCACCACTGACCGACGAGACAGTCGATGAAGAAGATGACGAGGTAGACGACGAGGTACTACTAGTCGTAGAGTTATCCGACGAACTTGTTCCAACGGTGCTGTTTACCGCATATGTTGTCCCACTCGAAGAGCTGGTGCCGGAGCTAGTGGTCGAATTGCTAGTCGAGTTCGAGATGATGATAGAAGTATAATCTCCCGTCTCATCACCATACGTATACGTCGTCCCACTCGTAGTATAATCCTCAATCGTCAAATTCTTCACATACATCGTAAATGGCGCCTCAGTCAAATCCGTATAACCTCCAGCCCATTCAACTGTTCCGGTAGACTCGTCTGCCGCACCTCCAACCCAGTTCCCGATCTTAATTTTCATAGGAGTTTGCGGGAAGTTCTTGCCATCAAGAGCATCGGAGTAGAGCAACGTACGGACCAGAGAGCCGTCGACGTACCACTTGATGTACTCGGAGGTCCAGTCGATGGTGTATGTGTGCCAGATGTCTTGGGGATCGTTGACTGTGGGGTAGGTGGCGCGGTTATAGGTTGTTGTGTTTCCTTTACCGAAGTAGTTGGTTTCTACTACAGTGGCGTTTCCTCCTAGCCATTCCTGCTAACTATCAGCCATATTGTTCTTGAGTATGGCCATGGTAGGAGGTTGAGACATACCCAGTCGATCTCATCAAGATCATCAGACTCCATAACGAAACTTGACACGATGCCAGTTCCATTTGCAGCCTTGAGAACGACCTCCACCTTTCCAAAGAAAATGTAGTTGTTGGAGACGATGGTTCGAGCATCGCCGTCGGAGGTGATGATGAACTCGGCACCATCATCGCCGTAGGTGATCGTCGTACCAGTATCGACAGTGAACTCGGAACTCTCGCCGGAAGTGAAATCAACAGTGATGGTTTTGCCAAGGGCAGTATCACTTGGACATGCTGCGAACTGTGAGTTACTGTACGAAGAACGGATACTGAAATTTGAAACATACTTGTATTTGTCAGAGGATCACAATCCGTAGACGTCTGTCCCAAGACAAGACTCGAAAAGGTAAGGGCAGTAGCCGCCAACGAAAGAACTTGACTCCTCATATTTCAACGAAAGTAGTAAAGAAAGGTACTCAATGAAAAAGCGAGTGACTATTGAGATGATTAAAAGATCAGATGAAGGAAATAAAGGGAAGTGATGTACTTTTCATCGAACTAAAGAACAGTACAACGCGGCTGAGTGGGTATATTATTAGACATTTTGATGGAGACATATGATGAAGCCATCTCTTTCGTATTGTGGCTGGAGCGAGAGGGAAGGGAAAGGTATGCTGGTGCGTTTCTGGTGACGACGAATCGTGTGGAGCCCGGCTTACGCAGTCTGGGAGGGGCAGAAAATGGCTCTCGCTCGCAAACGATTTGGTCCCAGAAATGTGCAATATGAAGACGTCTATCACAAAAGTACTGATTGAGGATAGAAAAATGATGCCATATATTCTCTTCGCATGTTGAAGTATGATTTTGCTTGGCAATCGACTGAGTCTGAATTTTGAAGTGCTGCAACATCGATCGTGGAAGGGTCGTCTCAAGAAAACAAGCTTTGTAGCGCCTCAGGGGCATGAATGCGTGGACCCATGGCTAGCGCTGACTTTAGCGAAAGTGGACTTCCTTGAACCCCCTCCACGACGACCACTTCGTCTTTTGTCTCGGAGCAACGACGTGATTTTGGAGAATTCTGGCTGCACCCAATCGACGCTTCTCGGCACCGAAGATCTGGAGCTCGAAGTGGTTGGAGCCAACAACAATGAGTACGTCACACTGTGACTGAAAACCGCCATTTCCTGCTCTTTGCGACCATCCATTCGAAGAAAGGAGAAAACGAAGCAGCATTCGGTCCAAGTCACAATTGGCCAACCATTGTTGAACTCGGCCCGGGGACCATAGGCTTGGAGGAATACAGGTACTCTGGGTCAGTCAACGAAATGTTCTCTCTGAGGGACTTACGCTTGAAGGAAAAAGCCGAAGAAGCGAAAGATAGTCGTCCGCCATGCTCGATGTCCTGGGGTATAATCCATTCCAATGTTCCTCATAATTACATCCACCTCAGTGCCCCTCTATATAGCAACGCGTGCAATGTTCTATGCATGTATTTCGCGTATGTTCAAGCCCAAACCAACTTCTTCAACTGGTGCTGCAATTGCGAAAGTAGGCCAGTATTTCTCCTTGCATCAGCAAGAGATATTATATCACCACTCTCCACTAAGCTCTTTCTTTCCGTCCCCGCTTCTATAACCTGCCCGTGCAGTATCATACGCTCAATC
Organism: Phialocephala subalpina; assembly: GCA_900073065.1. Lineage (NCBI taxonomy): Eukaryota > Fungi > Ascomycota > Leotiomycetes > Helotiales > Mollisiaceae > Phialocephala > Phialocephala subalpina. Next base: position 2,196,286 of record FJOG01000003.1, read on the forward strand.
TCAGTACATATTCCTTTGACCTGCTGAATCTCCGTCAATTGAGACTGGCTGTTGTCCGCAACAGCACTTTTGGATGGCAGCGCTTTCAAAGCGAGAACCTTGGTCGTGGGAGCCGCTGGTCTCCCGAGCAGATTCTGCAATGCTGAGGTAGGTTGCGAGACGACCGATGTGCCGCCTAACAAATCCGTGTCGCCTCGTGGGGCGTTAAACATCGACCTCGTGTTCACACGAGTGATGTCGTCCTCGCCGGCTCTGTAGGTGATCACAATCCCGACATTTCGTGACTCGTCCCCTTGAGCTGCCGAAAGCGTTGATGTAATGTAGGTCCCATATTTGATCGTCGTGATATGTTGCAAGTCGATTCGTTCAAACGAAGAGACCTTCTCCGTATTCCAATCGAATCTGCAACAATAGAGTCCAACATCGGTAAGAAGAAGGACAGACTCCTCGAAAGGGGACGACTTGATTGTGTTTGGAATCTGCGGGGTCAGTAAAGTCCAACCTCCAATCATCTCTTCATGATCATCAGCTACAACAATCTTCTGACACGTCTCTATTGCTTGTTGTCGTAATTTCTGCATCGACGTCCCTGGATCAACACTCATAAGGTTTGTCTCAAAATCTTCGAAGACCTTCGAAGTAACATTGCCGAGAAGAAAGTCGATAGCTGCTTGACTGAAGAAATCGTTGACAATGCTGGCAGCGATATCAGTAAATATAATGCGTGTGACAAACAGGAACTCTTACCCGCTGTAGAATCTGGAGATTGAGATTCCCATGTCCTTCAAAGCACCTTGGAAATTTCGCTTTCTGGTTCTCGTGAAATCACCCTTCATGGCAGCTGTAGACGCATACTGGGAGCTGATTGCATCGCCGTTATCTGCCCACAGGGTATTAAACCACGACAGAATCTGGTCAGGCTGGAGAGAGATATCAATGCCTTCTTCCTTCAACTGAAACTCCAGTGCTCGTCGTCCGTAGGCACTTTGCAACACATTCGTCCGGTCTAAGCAATCCATGCAGTTCGTTCGAAGCACGCCTTGCTGTTTTGTGACTTGCTTGCTCTCTAGTTCCACCGTGTAACCAAATTGATCGAGTTTCTTGCCGATGATGTCAAGAAGGAGACTAATGTTCTCGAACTTCATTCCTCGGCAGGCGGCATGGAAGTCAAACCATTCAAAGGCGACTTGCTTGCCAACTGCATCATCGGACTCAATCAAACGTGTAGCAAACTTCTCGAACTGTTCGCCAACTATAGCCTCGACCCCATGTTTTTCAACAAGGTTTGCAAGCTGTACCGACCCATAGATACTAGTTAGTCTGCAGTTCAAGATTAAAAAGTTAGCATGCTGGATTCGACATAGCAGAAACGGACGAGAAGTACGGTTATTCATATAGCTGGAGTTACTCCATCCCTTGCGGCGCTAAACTAGTATGAGTAGCACTCGAGAGAAGAAGTACTTACTGTGATAAATGCTTGTGGAATGCTCGATAGTTGAATTTCTCCGAATGTTGAAGTTGTGGAATCGGCTTGAAAGAATACGGAGACTGCGAGAAGAACACAGGAATACTTCCACGTATCTGTACAAAAGAGTATTTCTTATGCGTTGGGCTCCACGATGGATCTGATAGGATCTGCTCGGTCTCTACTCCATTCGCAGTGTGACCATCTTCGTCTATACCACGACGCAAGTATCTCAATCCTGCACGTTTTACAGAGCGTCGAGAGATCAACGTGAGTAGAAATAGTTTGATTGTCTTTCTGCCCTCACTCGATCTTGGAGAATCGCCGGTATCATCTGAAGAGCTATGTCTTGGAGACATGTCCACCAATTCCATAGAAGCTTTCTCAATACCAATGGGAGGCGGATCCGAGTCCATTTCGAAACTCTTCTGCCCAATGAAGCCTTGCATGAGAGGCAACACGAATGAAGTTTGACCAGCGTCAATGAATGGCGAAATCAAATGTCTGTTCCAGAAGAACAACGGATCGACTTGCGTATGAAGTGGTAGCTCAGAGTTCGACTTCTGTTGGGTGGCCAAACTCCTGGTAATATCATACTCGTATGAATAGAAGAAATTGGACGAAGCAAACAGCATCTGCGAGTAGTACAACAGTTTTGGCAACAGACTTGCCGCAACATCACGGGCTTCCGGACTTATGATGCTTGCCTCGATGATCTTGTCAGATTCAGAGACTGGCACATCCTTAGAAGGAGGTTCCGGCCGAGAGGCTTCCTTGACACTGGGAGTTGATGTGCCCGACTGTGAGTCTGTCATCCCAAGATTCCTCCTCGAGTCCACCGTCCAACCTTTTTTGGAGAACCACTTCTGAGCAAATCTACCATACCCACCTTTCCGCGAAATGACATCTTCCGCAACACTACTTGTCCTCTTATGTTCAGTTGTAGGAGGGGTGGCTTCCGCGAGCTCAGGATGGATGTCGTCTTCTACATCGTCGCTGGCAGCAGCTGAAAGAGCTGTTTCTTCGTCTGTATCGCTTTCATCCGATCCAGCGCCATCCAGTTTCTGCAAGGCCGTTCGAGTGTTTACAATAGAAGAATGGGCCGCTGCTCGGGAGGAAAGAGGTGTCAAGGCGACTCCAGTGATGACATAGATAGGCTTTCCGTGGATCTGCGCAACTTGCTGACGCTTCGTGATGGATATTAGGAATGAGGATTTCGAGACTGTCAAGAGGCCTGTTATGTTTTTGAGTTAGTAAGCATGTCCTAGTTCTGTGGTTGCATTCTTTGCTCGAAGCCTATTGCTCCTGCCATCTTCGTGCTAATATGGCTGCTCCTGCTAGGGCTGTTCGCAGACATACCAATGATTCCGAAAGCCTCGAAGCTTTTGTCCGCGCTTCCTTCATCCTCACCCTCTTTCAGCGTTGTAGTAATGCTATTGTCCTTGTAGAGTATCTTGGCGGAAGGTGCGGGGCGCTGACCCAGCGGTTGCAGGACGAGGCCATCAATGGCAGCAAAGATCAGGAGCTTTCGCACGAGGCTAGGCATACTGGCGCAACTCAGGGCGCGAGCATTAAATGGGTGAAAAGAGTGGTGGACATTATTTTGGTGTTGATATTTGAGATTAGATCATTATAAGACTAAGCGCAAGTCAAGCACCAGAAGAGAGAAACAAGTTATGCTGAGTAAGTGACGCTTGATCAAATATCAGCAACTGACCTCACCTCCGGACTTTCCTGTCTCAGGGGCGAATTTACAGCCGGTGTTCTAGGTATCACATGTACCAGTCAGTTATACATCAAAGTCCTCGGTCTTCTGGTTATTCTAGCCTGGGAGCGTTGGCCAAGAAATGTCCTGGTCAGGTTTGGAGATTGATAACGCCGATTTGTATGATTCGAGGATATGGTGGCTTAAAATCTTGGATTCAGAGAATCATTTGTCTCTCAACATTACTGCATTCGTGTGCTTGCAGGACAGAATCGCAGCCTTAAGTGGCCGCCACCTCATCATAACTCATATGTACATTCAGGACAACAAAGTCCAAATAAACCATTGTTCCTCGCCAACCCTTATGCAAACGCCTCCCGCTCAAATAACGCGCACAAAGCCGATATTGACGTGGTTCGAAACCAACCTGTCTGCTTGTTTTTGGTATCCTTCCAATGCATGCTCCAAAGCTGCACCACGTGCGCCGTACATTTTTGTGATTAAACAAAAGAAAATCGTATCCTACATTAAAAGAGAGGTATATTGAAACAAGGAGGTAGGGGTATTAGATGGCCTCCGAAGGGAAATGGAATGTGGTTGTAGAAGTTGTGTGTGAGTGGGATGTTTGGGAGTTTTCGCCTGTCCTTGATATTGGAGGAAGAGACGGTGATTCTTAGCCCATGTATTGGTCCTGCTCAAAATCACCGATGTTTGCTGCCGTTCGCGGTCCGTATTATAGGAGTATCAGGAACCGCAGTTGTTTCAACCTTGCTAATATCAAGCTCGGAAGGAGCAGAGCTGCTGGCGTTGTTGGTATTGGCGACAGAGGAAGTCTCGTTCTCTTCTGGAATAGTGGCAAATCGTTTTAGTACCTGCTTCAACGCTGGCCGTCGAATAGGCTTGCTGAGGAACATATCCATTCCAGATGCTAGGCATTCCTTGACATTGCTCTCTTCTGCAAAGGCAGTCAAAGCAACGATCGGAGCTGAGTAACCCATCTGTCGGATCAAACGGGTACTCTGAAGGCCATCAAGATTCGGCATTTGAATGTCCATGAAGATGACATCGAAGAACTCGCCCTTGGCCATAGTTTCTTTGACCTTATCGTAAGCTTCTTGGCCGTCTTTTGCAATAACGACGTCAAATTTCCCTTCTAGCTTCAGCATGCGAAGAACGACCTCTTGGTTGACAAGATTGTCCTCAGCAACCAAAACTCGAAGTTTCGACCCGGGTTCCTTCGCAGCAGCGGCTCGGTCAAGTTCATCAAGTTGGTCTTGAGGATCCTTTCCTGCAGGCGGAGTTGGTGGTGCTGCGAAGAACGGTTGACTCAAACCCACAAGTCGTGGCTGTTTGTCATTGTCCATCGCACTCCTTGAATTTGCCTCTGATGGAAGCTTATGTGCGAATCTAGGCGCGCTATCATCAGAGATACTTGGGGCTCGAGAACTATGAATGTCTGAACTAGAAGTCGAAGGCGCTCGAGATTTTGTGTGTCTGAGTGGAATCCTCATTGTGAAGGTCGACCCTGATCCTTCTTTGCTCACGAGAGTGATGGTGCCGCCCATCAAGTTAGCCACTGTAAGAGCCAGGCGTCAGCTTCCGTGAATTCGCACACTTGATAGACACGCGAGGACACTTACATTGAGAGCAAATACTTAATCCAAGACCAGTACCGCCATATTTCTTGCTCAATCCAAGATCACCTTGGACAAAAGGTTCGAAGACTCTCTCCTGCATAGCCTCAGGAATGCCGGGACCAGTGTCCTCTACCTCGAATTGGAACCACAATGTCTTAGCATTCGTAGGCGGAGGGCTTCTCGAGCGCTCTCGAACCTGCACTCGAGGAATGGCCTTAGGATCCATGGGATTGATTAGCAAGGCGGTCCCTATAGGGTGCTGCGTGGGACTCGATGGTTTTTTGGACGAAGTACCCGACTCAGAATCGTTTCGATAGCGATTTCTAGATCTCTGGGAGCTTTGCTTGGAGTTCATTGAGTTTCGGCTGCCATCAGATGTCGTCTCCACTTCACCTATGCACTTGATCCGAACTTCCACCTTACCGGACACCGGTGTAAACTTCAGAGCATTGCCGACAAGGTTAATGATTACTTGCAAAATTCTATTGTGGTCACCCCAAAGGCTAGAACATGTCAGGCTTCAACGTACAGGCAAAGCCGATGGCATGGGGCAATAACTCACCACATGTCCTTTAACCGCACGCCAGAAGGTCCAAGAGCGGGAAGGGCCTTTTCTGAGGCCTCTGGAGAAGAATCTATCGCATCCACCCCGATGAATCGGACTGCAAAATTAATGCCTCCTTCTGTTACCTGTTTCCTGAAGAGCGTATTGATCTGGGTCTTGATGTCGACCAATCGGAATTCTCGTTCCTCGAGACTCAGTTGCTGCCCTATTTGATTCTTGCTGAAAAGCAAAAGATCGTTGAGAAGGTTCAGCAATAAATCGCCGGACTTTTGGACTATCGAGAGACCTCTTTGGATCTTTTCCAGATTGTCTTCATGCATCATGACTGCACACATACCCAGAACACCATTCAGCGGCGTCTTGAGCTCATGCGAGATGTTCGCAATGAAAAGAGTCTTGCTTTCGTTAGCAGCTTCTGCAGCTCTTTTGCTCACTTCGAGCTCAGCTGTTCGCTCTGCAACCTTCTGCTCTAAACTCGTGTACTGCAGCATCAGCTCGTCTGACATATCATTAAAAGTATCTATCTCTCATTAGGATGTTATCATGAGATGGAGGTACGAGTACTCGCCGGTCAGCTCTGTCAATTCATCGTGAATTAAATGCTTCCTCGTTGGCACCTTGCCAGGAATTTTGAAAACCCTTCTTCTCTCATCCTCTTGCTTTTCAGTGAATGTTTTTCGTCTGGAGCCAGGAGCGAGATTCCTCAATCTAACAAAAAGCCCTCTCTTAGACTTCTGTGAAGTACCATTCTCCATGTCTCCAACTTCGTCAGAAGCATCGTTCTCTTCAAGACGGTCGGAGCGAATGCTTCCATTTGGAGTATAGCCCGGAGGGGCAATTGATCTCTTTGTTGCGTCTCGCAGTCTTCGAATGGGGCGGACACTCAAATGGGCCATTGGGACAACAATCAGTATGATGAACCCCAAAGTCCCAAATACACAAGCGAGGACAATATTCCTTAGGTGGTTGATCGGGGCCCATGCTTCATCATGACTCTGCTCAACAATAAGAAGCCAGCTAACAAGAGTGCTTTGAGGCCTTGCATATCCAACAGCAACGCTTACGCCTTGTTCGTTGGTGGTAGAGAGCATAGCGCTGGCATTGTTTGGGGACGCAGTATTGATCTTAGAGAACCCAGCCACAGCAGCAGGGTATTGACTCAAAGTGAAATTCGAGGAACTGTATTGCGTGAGATTGTGGTTGTAGGTAGAGTGACGGTCGTTTCCTGTGACATTGAGAGGAGGCAAGACATAGTGGACCAGGGCGGGGCCGATGTCAGCTGGTGATGGCGAATAGGTGGCATTCGCAGGTCTCTGAGCATACTTGAACTGATTCTCCCTCCTACTTGGTCCAATAATGGTTACTATGCCCGTATTTGCTAAGCCTTCACGGGACTGCATAACATCCATAATAGAAGTGGCAGCCGCCACTACGGTCATGTAGCCATAGACGATACCGGTCGAGATATTCGTGATAGGCAAGGTCAGGGACACTAGAGCATAGGTGGTGTTGATTGAAAGCGGTCCAAGAAGGAGAAAAGATGTATCGTTAAGTGGGAAGTCGGCAAAAGCGCTGGCTTCGGTTGCATTTACTGAAGGATCCAGATCATCGGGGGTGCCTAGATTCACATAAGTGATATTGGGGTATAATGCCGTTGGGTAGCCGAGATCCGTATCATCTCCAAGCACTGCATGGGTTCCATTGGGATATTTGGCGGGTAGTTGGATTCCTGTGGTATTGGCTGTGATTCTGAAAAGCCCCGTCGTCGAGTTTTCAGTTGCGTTCCTTGGATAAACTACTGTTTGCAGCAATGAAGAGAAGCCTCCGCTGACAAGTGCACTGTGAACATCGTTGACAGCAGAATCCCAATTGCTCTGGTTCGTATTTCCCGCGTAGAATTTTTTCAAAGCCTGCTGTAAGAGTATTCTTGTCACTATAGTAGAGCATGTACTTTGTATCAACAGGAGGTCACTCGCAATCTGAGAGGCTTTAAGGCTTGCAGTCAGAGTAAGCGCCTTCGACGTTATATCGACGATGAATGAATGATTGTTGATCCACTGGAATGGTCAGCGTTTTATCGAATTATGCCGTGGAAGGCTTAGGGGACTCAATGCCAGAGCTACTTACCACCGCAATAGCCAACACAGCCAGAGGTACCAGCGCGCAAAGGAGGACAACCAGTCCAAGTTGTATTCGAATTGGTACCCGCATCGTAGGCCTTCTCTGGAAGTCTCGACCCTTACAGGTTGTTTATCGACACCAAAGTGAAGCCGCCTTGTCGTTCCCAAGGACGGCTCGCCTTGACCAGATTGGTGTTTGAAGGGTATGCATGTGTCGCAGGTAGTTGCTGTATGTCAAGATCTCCTCGTTCCACCACACCTCAACCTCCAACGACCAGGACTGGGTATTCGAGAAAAGTTCAAGGTTTGCAGACTCGGCGCATGATATCCAAGAGAACCTAAGGCCGATATCCGTCTGCGAGATGCAATTGGCGTTGTGAGAATGCGCAAGGGGAACGTTGACGGGAGGAAAGAGTGAGCTGAGATCGCGGTCGGATTTGACGAGGTGGCTGAGCCGGAGAAAGGCCTCCAGAATCGATCACAAAGGTCACAGATGTTATATGCCCATGTTCCTCCACGGCCCAATCGCTCATATACTTGACTGGAAAGCCGCAGAGCAATTGTGATGTTGAGGAGGTCGTCGTGGAGAACGCGGAGACTCTGGGAGACGGCGAGAATTGCACCGGCTGTTCAGGGTAAGTCTAGGCTGGTACAAACAGAACGGGATCTAGTGGTTCTAAGATTTTGACAGGGATTGTTCGACATGCGAAAAATTTCCTGTTTCTTCAGATTGCCATCTTCCATGGATCGAAGATCTGTGTTTCGAAACATTAAACACAAAATAAACTCAAAAATGGGATGAGGGGGATATCGTTTGTCACGAGAATTGAGCAGACGCCAGGTTGCACAACTAATCTTGGCATTTGTGTAACCAAGAGCTTGGGACCGACTAAATCGACTGTCGGTACGTAGCTTTACGACACCATCAGAAACTAGACATAGAGAAGCAGCGCTTGAAGGTGGGATAGAAATAGGTTCAGCTAACGTTACTCATCAGTAGTGTTGATGATCGCTGCTAGTTGACAGCTGCAAAGACAGGTACCGGCGGATGTAGTGGTGATACAAGACAGATGATCGATTGAGTCGAGCTTGTTCCAGCAATTGTAGGACGTTTACCATGGCACCTTCTTGCAACAACACTACTCAAGCATGGTAAGAACCCTTGTGCCCATGGGGTTATATAGAAAGGAGTCTGGAGAAAGAGGAGGAAGCACTGAAATAGAGAGTGGGAGTCTGCAACGTCTAATCATTAATCTAGTCCTTCTCAACATCAAAAGCACCTGCATCATAACTATAAAACCAATCAACCTCATTATCATCGTTCTCTGCTCTAAGCTTCTGCTCCTTCTCTTTTTGGGCGGCCTCGTTCGCTGTTCCCTTTCTCGCATCACCTGCCTTTCTCGTTCTATCAGCACTCTTTCAATTCGTGTCTTCCTTGCCTTTTCCCATTTCAGAAGAGCATTTTTCATATTTCCTGTTGGTGATTTTTCTGCTTGTTTTCGGATGGTGGAGATCGTGTTGGCAAGTGTTAGTGCATCTTCAAATGCCATCGCAGTTCCTTGTCCTGCTGATGGCGGGATATGATGAGCTGCATCTCCCAGGATAACCAATCGGCCTCGAGATGAAACCCAGCTCTCAATTTCTGGTACGTTCTGGAATCTGGTATATTGTTAGAGGCAAAAGTCAAACGAGTTGACCCAGTTCTAAACACTTGGGATATTCGACAATGTCTCTTTGCCTTGGAGCGAAGACTTACGGCCAGCAAAAGTAATTCTCAACAGGAGTAATTGTGACAAGCTCACGAACAATATCCGGCCAAGGCTCGTCAGCGAATGGATGCTTCAATGTTTCCTTCAGCTGCTCCTGGTCTCCTTCGAGGGCTTTCCACTCCTCTTTTGAGCGATCATGTGTTTCAGCTGTGTTGAAAAACCATACTTCGTCGTCCGCAGCCGGTATGACACCAAAGGCGCCACCACTTCCGATGATGAGTTTCATCTCGCTCGCATCCGGACCATGTATCAAGCTCTCTATCTTCGCAAACCCAAAATGGCCTATGCCCATCGTACTTTGGATGCTTGCCAGGAGCAATTGATTCTCGAACGCGAGAATTTAGCCCATCCGTCCCGATTACCAGTCTCTTCGTCGTAACACTTTCTCCGGACACAAATCGTACTGTCGTGCTATCGAGGTTTCCTCTACCGAGAAACATCTCATGTTGCACTTGATCTCAATTCCCAATTGGGCAATAGCTTTCAACAGCGTCTGCCGCAACAAGTTCCGACGGATACGAAGAGCAGAATATCCATACTTCTCCTCTGAACCAAGGACAAAAGTCTTGACGGTGTCGCCTTTCAAGTTCATGATTGGGAAACCATCAACCGGGACTCCAAGGGGACGAAGCTCCTCGTACACGCCTATGTGTTCAAGGCATCGCAAGGCATTCGAGGTGAGTCCCATGCTGCCACCAACTATGCCTTCAGGATGATGTTCGTAAATAATGGATTTGATCCCATGTTTATGAAGGGCAATTGCGAAGAACGATCCCTGAACGGGTCAGTATGGATGAAGAGAAGGGGAGTGGATGGGAAGCTTGCACACAGGCCACAGCCGATGATCGTGACGGGTTCGGACAACGATCCCGTATTGACTGAAACTCGACCTTCTATCTAAAAGGAAGGAAAACACTGCGGTATTGCATGTCGTTCTCAAGAAGTGAATATACATAAACGATACTGGACACTTCTTGGTAAATCTCAAGACTTACATTCAGTGTCATCGTGACCTTCCCATTCCAGAGGATGAAAACCCACGATTCGTGCTCTATCCCAATCTCATCGAAGCACTCTTGCATGATCTCCAATGCACACAGCCCGATGCCCAACACGTGATGTGATTTCGGGCCGGAGGGAGCTGTCGGCACTTGCGGTCTTCCTTTTGTTTTCTTTCCCCTCACTTCACGCGACCTTCATGCAGCAATGAGGTCCAGTACGCCCCGCTGGGAGCGTGAACCTCTAAAGAGAGGGCGTGTGTTTCGTTTCAACTTCGCGTGCTCCAGCTGTGAGAGCGAGGCAGAATCCAAGGCAAACTTCCCCAGTCCTCCTCCCGTTCCTACGGAACGCTCCCCGCAATGATCTGTGGCCAGTGGCCAACTCGAAACAGCCAGACCTCGATCAAAGGACTCCTCGAACCCCTCGAGCCATACTCGACTGGGCTGTTATCGGTCAAAGGGGACATCTTCGCTCCAGCCCGTGAAACAAACGCGACTCCCATCGCATTGGGGAAGAGAAACATAATAAGGCTGGCCAAAACAGAGCACTCGCCAATCCATCAGCCACGCATCTCGCCTTCCAGAACGCTGCCAGACCGACTAGCCAATGCAGACCGCGTCTTTTCGCGTCTATTTCGCGTTTCCCAGACTCTCGCCAAACCCTTACCCGCCCATCACCAGCCCCTGATTTATCTTACTGGCCCTCACCGACGACCATCGTTACCCAGTCAAGCCATTTCGACTCGGATAAGGTTGAGATGAAGGTTCAGATGAAGGTTGTTTTCACCCGGCATCTCGCCGGCTGCAGGTCAATTCGTTTCACCTCTTTTCATTGGTCGCCAGCCTCCGGATTTCCTCAAATTCAGACGTTCGCTTCCAAAGCTGCATGGCCGAGACATGCACGAAGCTGCAGAGGACCACCTGCGCCATCCTCGACGAATCCAGTAGACGCGCTCCCCACGCTCTTCACGGTCAGTTATAGTCGTGGCACTTTCGTGTTTGTCCACACGATTTTGCATTCTCTTGCATACATTCAGTCCAGCGACTGCGAGGTGACTCACAAAGTCAAATAACGTGATATGGAGTTGAGGCATTTGCTGCAGAACGGGGTCGTTGGGGGGATCGTGTTAGGTTTGGGTATATCATGGCCGTTGAGGGCGACCCCGTTTTCATAGTTGTTCTTCGTTATAGTTCTGCTGCGAGTTCATATTTCGCCCGATGTGCCTCCTGCCTCGGGCCTCGAGATACCTCGCCTCACCTCTGTGACCTTATACATACTGCGACCCTCAAGACCTTCTTGAACATCCTTATCATTGTTGTTGTATCTTTTTGTTGTCGGCTATTTTCCCAATCACGAAGAATACCCAAATCTCCGCTCTCTACGATATGCGCAAGTTATGGCCAACGCCAGCCCAGCATTTCTCCGCCTTTGGCGGAACGATGGGTTGCGATCAGTTCTTCTCTCACACATGGACACGGAGTCTATCTGTGCCTTACGCCTTACAGCCTCAGAGTGCTGCGAACTTACGACTCGAGCTCTTTTCACTCGAACCTGCTTGACCTTCACCCCGAGTGCTCTCAGTCGACCCTCCCGTCTCGAGGCCTTGGCCCGGATAGGACATCATATCGAGCACCTCACTTTCTCCATGCCACATTCTTCAGCGACTTTCCTCCCGCCTCTCATAAACCCCGAGTCTGGACGAGAAGTCAACTTTTTATATACCCCTCACACGTCGGCAGCCTCAGTCAGCCAGCGCCCAAAATATGGGTCTTCTGAACTGGGTGATCTTCTTACTCAGCAATATCCTCCGTTGTTTCATGCAGCGACAAATGTACCAGCATTCATTAATGCCATGTCACACCTACCCAATCTTCGACACCTGACCATCGCCTGTCCTGGTCAAGATCCAGCTCAGAGGTATCGTCGAGATTGCGTCGACTATGCGCTCATCAGCTTGCGCATAGCCATAGAACGAGCACCACTACTCCGACTCGAGAAGTTATCGCTCTCACACCTCCACCCCTCCGCCATCCAATACCTTCGTCACCTGCCCGGCTACGGCTGCACGCCCTCAGCAGGACGAAGATGGAAACAGATCCGGAAGCTGAACATCACCATGGACTCTTGGGACTTTCTCGGTGCACAACCTGGTCGCGACCATCTCAAGATTCTTGATGATTATATCCGAAGCTTCTCTTCCAACTTGGAGAAGGTTAGCTTTGGATGGAATGGCAGGAAAGGTCCTTGCCCATTCACGTTATTCAGCGACCCTCTCTTCGCTCCTCCTAGGAGGGCAGCGAAACTGTTTGCGGAGGTCACTTCACCTATGTCGCCTTTGCCGGCTGCTCCATCAAGGCCAGCGATGTCGTTCCCGAAGTTGCGGTACATGCAGGTACGCAATGCAACTATGTCTTCGGAGCAAGTCTCGGACTTCATCCTTGAACATCGACACACGGTCCGCGAATTCGATTTCGAGAACGTGTTCCTCATCAATGGTGGTACTTGGGAAGATGCCTTGTCACCTCTCACCAGCTCCAGTGAAAGCGAAGAGTGGCTGTCACAGCAGAGTGGCTCTGAAGCTGATAGTGCGTTCAGCTTCAGTTCTTCAGACCTAGAACAGATCGATGAACTTGATGAGATGATTGAGGTTATCGATACATGTCTTGACCCCCACGCATCTAGTGACGGACTTCCACCTCCTGAACCTGACAGGGTATCCATTCAAGTCAAGACGAAGCGCGTTCGTCGTAAGCGTAGACGCAAGACCAGTCACAGACGCAAAGAGGAAGAGCCGAATCCAAAGACAACAGCATCTGGCAGTAAGCTGATCATCTCAGCTCCCATTCCTATCGATGGTCCCATCGAAGAAGTTCTCATGCCAACAACTTTCAATCCCAACATCCAGGGTGTCCAACGCAACATCCAGATGGAAGCCGCGCAACAAGAGCTCGCTGACGATCCCGAGAAGCGAGTTTCGACTTTGAAGAAGGCGAAAGAAGCTGTTCTGAGACAGTTGGGCAAGGAGTTTTGTCGTAACCAGGACAAGAAGGATGCCAGTCATGGGTTCTTCAAACATAGCTGTTCGTCGGGGTGGAAGAGTAGGCCGTTTTTGGGGCATGAGAGTTCTACTGCTTTGGTGCCGTTGATGTTTTCTCGATACTAGCAGTTGTATAGTTTTATGTTGTATGATTCTTCTTGCTCGCGAGAGCTACACGATTTTATGAATGATGAAATGACCTTCACGATCCAGAGTCTTGCATTGAGTGACTTGTCATGATTTGTGAAATTGAAGCTCATGTAAGCCAGACATACGGTGACAAGATTCGTCGAACACCTCAAACCCAATCACTTCGAATGTCCGATTGAGCGAAGTAATTTTGGAACACGCCGGCGCTTGTGAGAGGACACACGAATACGGACAACGTGATGTGGTTTGGAAGGTCTGACCGAGTACGTTGCCGCTGCCTGACTATATATCTTGAAAGCCACAATGTCCGGTATGCCCCTAGGACTTGTGGAGACTGCGACCACTGCCTCATTTCACAGTCGTCGGTAGAGGTGGATCTGATACCGCATATTCTCTAACGAGATCGGGTATCGAAGATCTTCCGGGATCCTGAACCATTTTGAGTCGTCTGACACCAGCTTCTCCCACACAGCCTTGTTATCTGCCTTCGCCGTGTCAAGCAAGGTATGATCAAGCAACCAATGCATAGGATACTTCTTCGAGGAACCATTGACCTTCGTTTCAGAGTAGCTACCGGGACTATCAACCACAAGTAGTAGAGATCCTGGTTTAGCAGCCATTGTGAGATTCAAGAGGAACTTCGTTGTTAAGCTGATTGATGATGTGTACAGTTCGTTGAGAGTGAAGAGTAAGGTGAGAAGTATGGATGTCTTGCCAAAGAGATCCCTCATCTGAAGTGCTGTCATTGTAAGAACATCTTCTGCGAGAAAGGTAGTCTTGATGACTTGTCCTGACAACATTGCGGCGTTGGCAGCTTTTGCGAAAGCGCTGGCATATTTTGAAATGGAAGGCAGCGAGATGATGCTGTGTTGGAGCTTCTGAACAACATCTCCCCATTGAGCACTGTCGACGAGAACCAGATCCACTCCAGGACAGGCCATGGATGCTTGAATTTCTGTGGCAGAGGTTATCGTCGTATCGCTTTCAGAGGTGCTTGTCTTCGAAGGCTCGATATCCGTGATCTGAGCAGCAACCGAAAGACCATTTACTCCTTCCGGGATAGCCAGGTAATCCTCCTCAGTGCTTTCCTTCGAGACACTGTCATGCAATAATTTCAGGAATCCACCAAAAGCAACAACCTCCGCAGCACCACCTCCAAAGCAGACAGCCCGTAAAGTAGAACTGGTGACATCCTTGACAGACTCAACTTCTTCCTCCAACTGGATTGACGCACAAAGCGGGAAAATTTCAACCAAGTGCTCTGAAACATCAACGAGAATTGACTGATAGCAAAGCGCTCGACTCGGACTCCACCGAATCGAGTACGTCTCCAAATAATCCTGCCTTCCAAATGCACGCGCGAAATCTCTTTCGTACAAGGCATTTTTCACGTCTTGCAATAGCTGCTGTCGACTCTCAGAAGTCAAAACTTCCGGGAAGGTGTCTTTGAAGATGTTAAGGAGAACCTGTTGTAGTTCGAGAGGGATCGGTAGCTCCGACACATCCTCCTCTTCCTCCTCCTTGGCTGGTTTCTCCTTTGGTGGATTTGCTGGCTTCTTCTTAACGAAGCCTGGACCCTTCCAGCCAGGACGATCGCTCGCGTCCTTCCCGACGACTTTCCCGTAGGCTTTGGTACGACCGTTTCTTCCCATTGTGAAATTTGTATGGTGGTTGTGATTTCTGTGTCTTAGGAAGAAATCTTGTTGCGAGAATTTGATATTCGCTTCGAGGACTAGCGTGGATGACAGGAACTTGCTCTGCAAGCTTTCTGACCGTTGCAAATGCTAAAGACCTTCCCTTTTTTTTTTAGACGAAAAGAACTTATGCCTGTCCTCTGTGGTGTCTGGATATTTGATCCGAAATGTAGCAGGTATGGGGGGAGGCAGAGGCAAGAGGAGAGGAGCATGTCAGTGGTACAAGTGACAGTAAATATTGTTGTTGGTGGGGGGGAGGGGGGATTATTCGGGTCAGAGAAATCTCAGTAGAGATCAATTCATGCAATCAATCGCATACGAACCGTTCTGCCTGTTGCCTTGCCGTGAACCTACCCGTCACATGTAGAAACGAAACAGCTCTTGTAGAAGACAATAATTTGGTATCACTGGTATGTATTTCTTTGTGCTTTTCTGTACTTTTCAGAAACCCGAGTGTCCCACCAAATCACAGCTACCATCCATTACTCCGTTGTGACTCCATTGTGTCCTCAAGAGAATCCCCCCAGCGCCGATCCTTAGATCATGAGTCTCTCAACCTTGTCCTTGAGGCCGCGAATTTGTTGCATGAGGTCTGAGGCTTCGTTTGTAGTAATCGAGGCGGCAATGACGGCGCGACTCACACCACATGCCCTTCCCAAACTAGTCTTGCTAGGAACATAGACATATGGAACGTTCTATGGGTTTAAGTCAGCAAACAATATGCGGACTTGGCTGGAGATGTAAACTGACCTTGTCCTCGCACAAGAGTGGCAAGTGCAGAAGAATAGCAAGAGGAGCAGTATCCGCCGCCAAGATAATAACCTCAGAGATACCGCGATTCAATGTCTTGGTAGCCTCGTTGGCGCCCTAGAAAACGGGAGTTAGTAATCGCTCTTGAAGAATGCGTCGAGAGAAATTATAAAACGTTCCAAAATGGGAAGCAAGCTATCCCGGTTCTGCATACCTTCTTCAGCTGGCGGTAGTGGGACGCTTGTTGGACGATATCGAGGATCTCCTGCGTCAAGGCAGGGTCGGCAACCTGTTCATCATGATTGTCAGTCTACGTCTTGTACGTTGCAAAGCGAAATGCATGTCGCAGGAGCGCATTGCTCTAGAGTAGCTCTAGAGACAAAATTGAAGAGGGAGTGTTTCTGCAGGGAAGGTGGTGCTTACAGGCCAAGCAGCAGATCCGTTTTGTTCTTCTGCCATTGTGTATGTAGGGTCGAGAGTGATCTGTGTGACAGGCGCAAGTCAGTTTGGGAAAAGAAGCTTTCGCAAGTCGGGGCAACTCGACGCATCACTTACATTAGGTTGGGGGAATAGTTAACCGTTGTATTAACGAAGCTTTCAGGGTTCCTTGCGTTGGCTCGCCCTGGTGCTGTGAAATGTTGAGTGGTGGTTTTCTGGATATTCAGATGGTGCAGATATCTTTTTCGAAGCGGCCGCTAATCAAGAGGTGTCCGCTAGCCTCAACACAGCTTAGTTTACCAAGCTAGGGAGCAAAGACCTTCGACCTCATCATCGCCATCAGAACAACAACTCTGCAAGCTCAGTCTCATCAACGAACACATCCAATCTCCATCTGTCCAGCCTAATTGAGCTTCGATACCACCCCCCACATCGCCAATTCAGCTTCATACCACAGTCATAATGGCAGAAATTGGAAACAGCTTGATCTATTGGTATGTTGTCCTCGAACATTCTGACAATGGTCGAGCGAGATAAGCTCCATCCCGACCCTGTCTCATTTCTATCAATTTCTATCACTTCATCCTAGCCTCGATGCATATGCTAACTTGTATGTTGTCAGCCCGGTCTATGCGGTTCGTCCTCCTAGCTTTCAGCTTCCCACTTCTCGAATACCCTGTGGAACGCGGTCCCAACGATTCAGAATCATCAACTAACTATAATGTAGCCGTTCTTCGGTGCCATGGGCTGCACATCGGCAATCGTCTTCACCTGCTTCGGTGCTGCATATGGAACTGCCAAGTCTGGCGTCGGTATCTGTGCTATGGGTGTTCTCCGACCTGATTTGATCGTCAAGAGTAAGGCTGGAAGCTCCTTGCCCGAAAGTTGGAACTGACAAAATGGGCAGACATTGTCCCAGTGATTATGGCTGGTATCATTGGTATCTACGGTCTCGTCGTGTCTGTCCTGATTTCCGATGGACTCAAACAACAACTTCCCTTGTACACTGGTTTCATCCAACTTGGTGCCGGTCTGGCTGTCGGATTGGCCGGTCTGGCTGCAGGTTTCGCTATTGGTATTGTTGGTGACGCTGGTGTTCGGGGTACAGCTCAGCAACCGCGTCTCTTCGTCGGCATGATTCTCATTCTCATTTTCGCTGAAGTCTTGGGTAAGCAAGCTACATTTTCTTGAATTTTGGCGGATCAACGTACCAAATCGTTGTTTTGGATGGTTTCAAAAGGACCTTTGATTGCCGTGTTACCTTGTACCTCCGATGTTTCCTGAAGGGGCCTCGACATAGTTGGAAAGTGATGTCGGACAATGCTGACCTGACTTAGGTCTTTACGGATTGATCGTTGCCCTTCTGATGAACTCAAAGGCGAGCTTGGATGTCTCGTGCTAAGCGACTATACAACATTGAAGAGGAGCCATAGGCAATTACGAACGCACCTTCTCCTCGACGATTACTTGTGAATATTGGTGGTGGTATCTAGGAAGGAATGGAAAGAGGACATGGGGTTATTGATGGGGGCTATCGGGGCTATGCCATAGCGGAAACAACAACTGTACTCTTGCTTGTCTCACAAATATTGGCGTTCTTGATGCATAGACGAAGACGGGAGTGATGGGGTCATTTGACCAGTGTGTATGCTAGTTGTTCTATTGTTGGCATCGATGGTATCTTTTGACCTTTTTCAGCTTCGGCATACTCGAGTGAAAGGGGTGGCAGTGAGTATAT
The DNA here is from genome assembly GCA_900073065.1 of Phialocephala subalpina. Lineage (NCBI taxonomy): Eukaryota > Fungi > Ascomycota > Leotiomycetes > Helotiales > Mollisiaceae > Phialocephala > Phialocephala subalpina. The sequence continues at coordinate 2,214,353 of FJOG01000003.1, forward strand.
GAAGAGCGCCTACAGTCATCATCTCGCTGAGTCAGTTGGGCATCGTGTCTGGCTTCTGACTAGTATCGAATCTGGTGCATGCAAGCTGAGTAAATCTCCTAGCCGGAGTTCCACCCGCCTCCAGGTTCCAGACAGACTTGGCAGGCTTCTCTGGATCGTCTCTGCCAAACATATACGCCGTCAGCTCTACTGTCATCCAATTTCTGCTGACTGTCAAGAGCTGTAGAAAGGGCGCATCTGGTGTGGCTCGTTGAAGCTCCAAAGAACTGCGGGGAAAGAAGTGGGGCACGAAAACAATGGCGGGTATTGTCTTCTCCAGCGCATATTGGATAACCGGAAGGTCATTGATAAAGTCCATACGCTTTTGCGCAATTCGAACTCCTCCCCTGGACCCCTCTTTGGCCCATACAAGTCTCACCACATCGCAGTCCCAAGCAGCAGACCGCAAGCAGTCAACGCGACAGCAAACCAGAGAAGAGCTGAGCCGCCGCCATGCGTTTACCATATATCGATGCCACCGACCTCAACGCCTTCACAACCCCAGAAGACCAAGCTATCGTTGCCCGTGTCCGCGAGCGTCGTGCCCCACGCCCTTTACAGCCTCTTGATCTGACATTGCTTCACTCGCCCGCGGTGGCAGATGGTTGGAATAGCTTCCTCGGTGCTGTTCGTACGAAGACAAGTCTACCGGATGATGTACGAGAGATCGCTATTTGCAGAGTGGCAGTGTGTAACGAAGCTTGGTACGAATGGGCACATCATGCTCCTTTGGCAAAGGCTGGAGGGGTCTCTGACGACGGGATGAAGATACTCGAAGAGTCGAAGCTATCTAGCAGAACAGGACCCGAGTTAACTGAGAAGCAGTGGGCAGTTGTGCATTATACAGATGCTATGACTAGAGATGTGGCTGTTAAGGATGATATCTTTGCAGAGCTCAAGAAACACTTCTCTGATCAAGAGGTTGTGGAAGTAACGGCAACAGTACGTCATTTCTTGTTATTTGAGATGTTGAATTGGTCGAGAAGAGACTCTGCTAAGTCATTTCTTACTCAGGTTGCAGCATACAACTGTGTCAGCAGGTTCCTCGTGGCATTGGATGGTACATTTCCCCTTCGATCTGTGTCTGTATATAAGATGCTGACATGAGTGACAGTTGGGGAGAAGAATGGTGTCAAAGGTGGCCATTGAGTGTTCATCCAACTTAGGTCATCTAGCACGTTGTTCAAGAAGCTGTTTACTGTGCATACCGAACCCATGACTTGCATCTCATCGAGGCAGGCAGTAAGAAGTTTCTTCTTCATACCGGAAGAATATGCAGGGAGAACCTTCCAACGCGAAGGCGGGGTAGATTAGATTTCGGTAGAGCAAGTGTACCGAGAGCCAATGTCTGTCGTTGTCTTCACCGTTCTCGTTGAGGTGCATCTGAAGAGTGAAAGGCCGGGAAGTTCTCAACGTAATGTCCTATGATTCGCTCGACATTGAAAGAGGCTTGGTTTTGATAAGGTTGAAAGTAGCATTTCGTATGCCCAACCCCTCTCCAAGGCTATCCGGTTAAAACTGCTCGCAGTCAACCTCTTAGTACGAAGAACACATGGTAAACAACCGATTTGACGAGGCCTTGCCTCCGTCGAGAGCCGAGAGAGCGGCACAGGGTCGAATACCGCTGTTGATGTCCAGTAAGTGCGAGGATAATTGGCTGCATCGTGGAGATCCATCCACACAACTTGGACCCTTGGAAACCTACTTGATCTACATAGAATCTAGATCCCCAAAGATCGCCTTTGAAACATGCACATGTCGTCTGCCAAACGGAAGTTGTCTCCTTCCCCATGAATCAATGATGTCAATGGCGTCTGTCTCCGAGACTTCCACACTCGAACGTTACACGCCATGCGGAGAATATTCGACATGTCAACAGCGGAACGGCATCGGCGAGAATTCCGAGTTTTGAGGGTTCAAGATTTGAAAACTCGGTGTGTTCCGGAGCAACTTTCGTCAACCAAGCAATTTGGCGAAGTCCTCTGTATGTGCAAATCAGGGGAGCAGTGTCGATCCAAGGCGTGACAGCAAAAAGAAGGGTCTTCGGAGTCGAAATTTTTGAAGATTCAGGGTCCTTGACACTGGTCTGTGATGCGGAACTGACTGCGGTATAATTTTTCCATTAGCGAAAGCATTCTGGCAAGGTGCAACGTTCGGTGATGTCCTTGAGGGACGGCACAAAGACAGTGTTATACTTTACACAATTATTATCAGTTTATTGCACGATTAGCACATCGAACCTCTCAGACGGGTTTCCCAAGAATCTTTGTGAACCTGTTCCCCAAAAGATCCCAAGCTTTCCAGACATCGCAAATCGTACCACTTTTTCGATCTGGTCTAGAACAGCTGTATTTGACTTGAAGCTTTATCGTACGATCATGACGATCATTGAATCCGGGGTCCATACCTGCATGGCTCTTCACAGAATGTGGCTTGCATATGAATCTTAAATGAAGATTTCATTCGTATCTTTGACTAGGCGATATTGCCACTTCGGGAATATGAACATTACCGTTGCCAGACTGGTCAAAGGCTGTCCTGCCCGCATCGCCGTCGCCTTCTGATTTGAGGCCGTATGATTCTGGGGACTACGAAGTATAGGGTCTTTTAACTATTAAACATCGCCACCCAGATTACCCAATTACAGACAAAAAGAGAAGATCTAGACAGGTGATTGGGCAGACCACTCGGTTTTTCGACAGTATTTGGACGAATCTTCACTCGCCTAACAACTAAAAGGTCCTGTACTTCGTACTGGCATTGATCCCTCAGGCCGCAGTTATGCGATCGTGCAATAGGAGGGGCTTTTCCCTGCATGAGTCAAGCCTCCTCCGAAGGATTGTTTAACCTTATGCAGATACCCTGCCGTCTTGGCGATTGCGTCCCTCAGAAATAATCAGATGCTGAGGCTCGAGGTCGTCGTATTGCCAGTCGCCTAATCTGCATTTGAATTAAGGGGGCCAAATTGCTTCTTGGCTGATCAAATTCTTTTGGCGGTTGCTTTTGAAACTTTGGGAAGGTCGATCTTCACCTTCACGGTCTCCTTTTGCTCCCATTATTATTTCAGATCTGAGGGACCAACCATTTAAGCCTTATCGTCCCCGCCATTCCGGTGAGATATTCTTCTTTTGACTGGCTAAGGATTCAGGTATATCCCGCAACTTTATCTCGATACCCAATCACCAATTCTCGGTCGTATTTTGAAGGAAGTAGTTTCCTTGTCGTTGTGAATAGTTTGCTTTATAGCGAGCTGTAGCGGGGTGACCGTCGCGGGGATGAAAGTCTTAGCTATTTAGTGCAGACCTTAAATACGCTTCATGCAACCCTTCAGCAAGCCTATCGGCCGACAGGATGATATTTGGAAGTGATGGGCACCTTGCAGTCTAAATAAAGGTTGCCCGGAGCCCGGAGGCTGTGATCTTCGATCGTCCTCAAACACGGGCAAGCACGTGTAGTTGACAAGGCTGTTGAATAGCTTCAAGATATCACAGCGACACATTGCGAGGCTTGGCCAAGAGGCCGAGAGAGTCCCCGTTTTAACGACACCACGCGAGTCTGCAGCTCAAAGCCCGTGGCTGTTGCCGAGTGACAAGTCAGCACGACCGTTCCAAAGCGAACATAGTGGATATGTACTCCGTATGTAAGTCCGAGAACTTGGCTGTCAGCCCGCATAATGCCCTGGGCCAAAGAGAGCCAGAGAACGGGGGGTTGGCGCTTAGCCGAAGATTTATTTGTACCGTCAGCAATGAAGGGAGACAGGGGCCTGAGAGAGACCCCACTTTTCTCAACATGTAAGCACTGCAAAGTTGGGTGAGAGGATTTAGGTAATAAACTTTGCGTGAGGTAATCCTCCTCTGACTGGCTGCTGTCCCCTCCGCCCCCTGCCATCTGCCACATCTCCCACGTTGATCAACCCGGTCAAACGATGCCGTGCTGCTTCTCTGGAAGCACCTGGCAGGCCCGTGTCCCAATACGTACTCAATGAATTGGGCAACGACCCCGGCTGTCACGACGAGAGTCGATACCGCTTCATATGCAATACACTGGGTTGTTGATTGGTACGAACACTGTCCGCAAGCGGAAGGAACCTCGTCGAGGGCGGTGGAAGGCGGACGTTCGCTCTGTGAATGCCTCCAATTCCGCAGCAAACACTTGGGGCAGTTTGGGGTCGGATCACATTCTTAATTGTCGTCTCCACCCTGAGGGGGACATCTCTTCCCGAAAATATTCCATCCAACGGACGGAAGCTGACTTCCTTCTCGGTGATGACTTAAGTACTGACATCCCTCGAGCCTTTCCGTCATTTTAAGGTTGTCAACACTTACTACAGCCTTGTTGAAGACTACTTAGTCAAGACCTTACCCCAATCCGGCCGCAGAACCTCGCGACTAAGCAACACCATAACAGTCTGTCCATTGTTTGTATACCAAGGACTTCATCTGTTTGCCTCTTCATTATGGCTGCTGGACAGTACAACAACAACTCGGTGGACGATCAATCGTATCTGATAGCTCCAGATATGAATGGAGGTATGTACGACGGCACCTCGAGCGAATCCTCAGCAAGCTCACCACTCAATTGTAATGTAAGCTCCACCGTCGCTTTTCAGCTGCCAGCAGCTTGCTGATATTGGGCACAGGGCTTTGACAACCTGTACGGCGCAAATGGCTTCATGCCGTACCCCGCTTTTCCCATGCAGTATCCAATGAATGGGGAAGGAATGACGCCTCTGGGTCTGATTCCTGTAGAGCTTGATATCGAGGGGCTGTACGAGGACCACGACAGAAGGCGGAGGAAGAATGGAAGTGAAAAGACAGTTTCCTCGCATGTGCATTCAGTAAGTAACAAGTCCCAGCCCCTACCTGCTCCACATGCTAACGTCAACAGCGCCGCCGGGCCCAGAATCGTGCATCACAACGAGCGTTCCGAGATAGGAAGGAAAAGCACATGCGGGAACTCGAGCAACGGCTCAGCGAACTCGAAGGTCGACATAGCGATCTCTCTAGATCGTACGAATCGTTACAACTTGAATATACCAGTGTCAAGCAAGAGTTGGACAAGTTGCGCAAGGACAATACAAGGGTCGAGGGATCTTCAAGGAATTACCAATCGAGGGAATGGGAAGAATCGAAACCGGAGATATTGGATCCTTTGTTGTTTGATGTTTCGGCTTTCTGCTTCGATCAGGATGATGGGTCGGATAGAAAGGATTAAAACTTTATGGTGGTTTTTTTGGCGTTTGGAGGGGGGGCTTTTGAGATTGTAGCGGGCGGCGCTTTTGATTCCTCGAAATGAGGAGGGGTAGATACCGGCTTCGGAGCTGTATTCTGGGCGCCATGATGGCGGGATTCATGTCGATATGTTATTGATAACTACTATAATGAACAAAAATTGATCAGTAGAGAAGTCTCTCAAAATTGACTGGTGAACTTCAGTCTTTTCAACGAAGCGGCTCCCCACGAGAGGTATCCAGATCTCCCGAAGACGCTGCAGAAAATTGCTTGTCGATATCTCCGATAAGGAATTCCGTGGAGGCCGATGACGGGTTCTGGTATGAGCGAATTGTCGTATGTCTCCGTGGATAAATTCTAATGATCCAGGTACAAGAACGCCATTCGTGCGGGTAAACAGCAGATGGACAATAGCGTTGGCTCTCAGAGACACGTGTTGGGATGGAAAAATTCAAGAGAAATTATGTTTCTCTCTCCACAGTGCTTTTTGCCATAAAAAAGAAGCCCTGCGTTGAGCAGGAACAGCTCTCGAATGTCCTAGAGATATCTGGGGCAATTGAAAGTACGTGATGTCGAAATATGCCTTAGCAGAATTTCAAAGTGAGAAACCGAGAGGTTGCAAGTGCCTGACCCAGCACAATGCAATTGTCCTGGCAGCGTAGGTACGGTCCAAGCAACTTCAGGTTCTAATGAATGTCCCTGACCCTCTGGTACTTTGGTGCGTCGCTTTCTGGGAACACTGCGAGCTTCAGACATAATAGGTTTTGTCAGAGAGCTTCGGAGGTCTTCACCCTCTCTCTCGGTGGCATTCGATTGTCCCGACAAGGTTGGGAGATTGAGGGCGTAACAATGAAGAACACGATATCTCCGCAGCAGCCGTGGAAGACGTGGAACAGGTGGAAGATTTCTCGAACGATAGAGCATCGCTATTGCATGTCCCAGCGCTGGTGCGTTATTCATCAGATTGCTGTAGTGGGATGATTGAGAGTGACTACTGTAGGTGGGGCACGTTTTAAAAGCTAGTCTGGTGGCCCCTCTACAAACGTCAGAGCAACCCTTCAGATTTTCTTTCCTCAATAAACCACAACACCTTTGAAAACATTGAATTAATCTTCCATACGCGCCGGAACAATGGGTTACTCTAAAGTAGATGAGGTCGCGATCAACACGATCCGACTCCTCGCTGTAAGTTCATCGCCTGATGGTTTTGGAGGGGTAATGAGAGCGGAAGCTCCATCAACCGCCACCTCAACAACCTCAATCGACACGATTCAAGCTGACATGAACTTCGCAGGTCGATGCCACATTCGCTGCGAACTCGGGTCACCCGGGAGCCCCTATGTAAGTGCGCCTGGCGACTTCCTCAGCTGCTACGACCTTGGAAAGCTCAATTTGCTGATGTTGATGTAGGGGCATGGCACCGGTTGCCCACGTTCTTTTCAACAAGATTATGAACTACAACCCAAAGAACTCGAAATGGGTTAACCGTGATAGATTTGTCCTCTCGTAAGTCACCGACTTTCACATCTCATCAACTTGCGGCCTACATTGAGGATTATTGGCAAAGTTTGAGCTATGATAGTTGCGCCAGCGAGAATACTCTCAACAAATAATGGAGTTACACAAGAGGAGTGGTTTTGTCTCCTCTTTTTGTGTACCATTTTGTCGATTCCTAACTTGCCTGCAAATTCTGACGATTTCTACAAAAACCTACTTACACAATCTTCAGCAACGGACATGGTTGCATGCTTCAATACGCTCTCCTCCACCTCTGCGGGTACAAGCTCTCTATGGATGACATCAAGGCTTTCCGAGTAAGTTATACCTGCAGACTTTTTCATAGCAGGTGCATAGTCTAACGCTTGAGATAGTCCATTGACAGCATCACCCCTGGTCACCCCGAAGCTCATGACACTGATGGTATCGAAGTCACTACTGGTCCTTTGGGACAAGGTTTCTCCAATGCTGTCGGTTTGGCCATTGCCCAACATCACAGCTCTGCGGAGTTCAACAAGCCAGGATTCGAGCTCATCAACAACTATACATATACCTTCCTCGGTGACGGATGTATGATGGAGGGTGTTGCAAGCGAGGCTGCATCTCTTGCTGGTCATTTGCAATTGGGTAATCTCATTGCTATCTATGATGACAACCATATTTCCATTGATGGTGACACCAACTGCGCCTTCACTGAAGATGTTGTCAAGAGATTTGAGGCCTATGGCTGGCACACTGAGACTGTCCTTGATGGTGACCACGACTTGGTAGCCATCGAAGAAGCTATTAAGAAGTGCCAAGCAATCAAGGACAAGCCATCTTTGATCAAGCTCCGAACTACCATTGGATACGGTTCGCTGCACCAAGGTACCGGCGGTGTGCACGGTTCTGCCCTCAAGAAGGACGACATCATCCAATTGAAGAAGAAATTCGGATTTGACCCTGAGCAGACCTTCGTCGTTCCCCAGGAGGTTTACGACTTATACCACAAGAAGGGTGCGGAGGGCGCCGCAAAGGAGCAAGAATGGGAGCAACTTCTCGAGAAGTATGCCGGCTCCCACAAGGCTGAGGCAGCAGATCTCAAGCGCCGCTTGACTGGTGATCTACCAGAGGGATGGGAAAAGAACCTCCCAGTCTACTCTCCTTCAGACGCCGCCGTTGCCTCCCGAAAGCTTTCCGAGATTGTTCTCCAGAAGATCCACCAAGCAATTCCAGAATTGGTTGGCGGTTCTGCCGATTTGACTGGCTCCAACTTGACAAGATGGAAGGACGCCGTGGACTTCCAGCCTCCTTCTCTTGGCATTGGTGACTGGTCTGGACGTTATATCCGATATGGTGTCCGTGAGCACGCCATGGGTGCTATCATGAACGGTCTCGCCGCATATGGTACCATTCTCCCATACGGAGGTACTTTCTTGAACTTCGTGTCTTACGCTGCTGGCGCTGTTCGTCTCTCCGCTCTTTCGCAAGTTCGTGTCATCTGGGTCGCTACTCACGATTCCATTGGATTGGGTGAGGATGGACCAACCCATCAACCTATCGAGACTCTTGCACATTTCCGTGCTCTCCCCAACTGCATGGTCTGGCGCCCAGCGGATGGCAACGAGACTAGCGCAGCATACTACCTCGCCCTGACCTCGAAGCACACTCCCAGCATCATCGCTCTTTCCCGTCAAAACCTTCCTCATCTCGAGAACTCCACTCTCGCCAACGCTATCAAGGGTGGATACATCGTTCACGAAGACAAGAGTGCCGACATCTCTCTCGTTTCCACTGGTTCCGAGGTCGGTATCTGCGTTGACGCCGTTAAGTACTTGAAGGAGAAGCACAACATCACTGCTCGTGTTGTGTCCATTCCTTGCTTCGAGGTCTTCGATACTCAATCAAAGGAGTACAGACTCAGTGTTCTCCCAGATGGTATCCCATCTCTGTCCGTCGAAGTCATGTCGACCATGGGTTGGGAGCGATACACCCACGAGCAATTCGGTCTCAACAGATTCGGTGCTAGCGGTGCCTACAAGGACGTCTACAAGGTACGTTCATACTTCAATTTCTATCTATCTAATCTAATACTGACCCCTTTACAGAAGTTCGAGTTCACTCCAGAGGGCATCTCCAAGCGCGCTGTTGCCACCATTGACTTCTGGAAGAACGTCCCCAACATCCGCTCTCCTATCAACCGCGCTTTCCAGCAACTCATCTAAGCTGCATATTTGATTGGACTGATGCTAAGGTGTGAATTTGGAGGTTTCGGAAATGAAGTTAAAGTCGTCGTAAAGCTTGCAGATAGACTATGAAAAATGAACAAATTATGACCATGAAATAAGCTCGCAGGGTCCAACAAGGTGTAACGTGAAAGTACGAGAAGGTGAGGGAGGGACATTATGGTAATCAAAAACGAAGCTATGGACCGGCCGGCTCCCAATGTAGACACGGCTTCGGGACAATGTCTTGACTTTCAATCCTTTACTTGTTCTGGACATTCTGAAATGAATGGATAAGTTGGCCGCTGATGAGTGATCAAGTTGGTCTGAGTTTCCGGTCGAAAGTATGTAAACAGGCTGGAAGATTCACGGTATATCGGAAGCACCCATCATCATGATATTCTACACACTACTGTTCTTACAAGAGATGAATGTCTAATACTTTCTCAAACCTCAAAGATCTCACCAACTCCTTCCCCACCCCCTTTCCTATTCTCCACTAAATCCAACCTATACCCCTCCCAATTCTTCAACGCCCGCTTCACCTCCTTAACCCTCTCAATCCATCAAGTTGGTCTGAGTTTCCGGTCGAAAGTATGTAAACAGGCTGGAAGATTCACGGTATATCGGAAGCACCCATCATCATGATATTCTACACACTACTGTTCTTACAAGAGATGAATGTCTAATACTTTCTCAAACCTCAAAGATCTCACCAACTCCTTCCCCACCCCCTTTCCTATTCTCCACTAAATCCAACCTATACCCCTCCCAATTCTTCAACGCCCGCTTCACCTCCTTAACCCTCTCAATCCTATGTCGTCACCTTCCAATTGCTGTCTTCGATCCCGCCATACTCCTCTTCGGAGTTCGTGGACTTCGGATTCGAGGTCTCGGACTTTCTTTTCTAGACGTTGGCGTTCTTCGTTTTCGAGCTCGTCGACGCCGGAGTCATCTGCGCCGAGAGCGGCGTGTTTGCGGGCTATTTCTTGAGCTTCTTTTAGGCGGGAGTTGTCAGTTTCGAGAGAGATGAGTTTGGTGCGTAATTCAGAAGCGTCCTTTTCGGCTTTCTCGCGTTCTTTCTTCTGAGCCTGAAATCGAGCGTCGTGTTCCTTGTGTAATGTAGCTAGGGTAGTGACCTTTTTTTCCAGAGCATCAACTTTCTTTTGGAGCTCTGAGCTGTGTGATTTTGCTTCCTCGGCTTCACGTTCCAGTGTTCTGAGTTTAGTCTCAGCTGAAATGCGGTCGCTGCCCTCCTTGACTGCTTTCTGTGTCGTCCGTTCGAGGTTCTTTTTTAGGTCGCCTAGTTCTCGCTGTGCCACTGCTGCCGCCTTCTCGCTGCGTGTGAGCTTCTCTTCCAGAGCTGTCACTTGTTCCTTCTCTGAACTCCCTGCCGCGATCTGGTCCAGTCGTCCTCTAAGGGTAGAAATCTCGATTTCCATAGATTCGATTGTATTTGATTTAGAGGCCAGCGCAGCTTCGTAGTCTGCCGGTGCACCTGCGGACATGGATGGTGACGAGCCATGTCGAGGCCGTGAGGATTGCGCTAGGAGTTGGGTATTTTGTCGTTGGAGGGCTGCAATATCCGTTCGCTGTACAATGAATTAGCACCACTTCTTTGCTATGAAAGAAATAGACATACCAGCTTCTCAACTTCCTCTGGTGATCCTGGACTTGTAGATATGTCCCTCTTTGGTGCAACCTCATCCTCTGCCTCCCGCATCTCCTCGAGCTCCTCTTCAGCCTTCTTCCACCGCCTCTCACCATCACTTGCTTCCCTTGCAAGACGTTTGTTTTCCTTCTCAAGCTCTTCAATTCTTGAGGCCTGCTTTCTGTAGATATCGGGAGCAGTATCTCCATCAGGTGAGAATCCATAGCTTGGTGAAAGTGGTCCGCCTGATCCAGCTCGAAAGGACGCCGAGCGCATCTTGGACTCGAGAGATAACGAAGGCTGTCTCCCATGTGATGCTGGAGAGACCAGTGGTGTTTTCTCATCTATTTCGGGCTCCTCTGCCTCCTTTGGCTCTTCTTCCTTCACGTCGTCAGGTGTTGGTTCTGCTGCGGTCTCTGATGGTTCTTCGGCTTTGGAGGATTCTGCAGGCTCAGCTTTCTCTTCTTTTTTGGTACTAGCTTTCTTTTGTTTCTTCTTCTTCATCTCCTCCACCTGTAGAATAATTACAGTCAGCATAGCTTCATGGCATTTGAATGAGTTCCCAACTGGACACTTACCCTCTTCTTGGCTGCCGCGAGCTTCTCAGCCTTTGCCTTCTCCTCTGCGTCCGCCATATTGAATGAATGTGACTTTCTGTGGTATGAATTGGAGAGAGCCGAAGTAACAAACTTGAATCAATATTTACGTTTGGCCAGCTATGTTCAGTTCCTCAGCAGAAGCATGGCATCACGCTAAATTAGGTCCCGCTCGGCTGAACAGGGGTTGACGAGGATCACCTCTTCCTTCTCGATTTTCATGTGCTCAATGTCCCGCCACCGAACAAACTTTTTGCGCAGTTGACTTTTTGGTCGAGAGCAGTGCTGAACTTCGAGGCCACTTAATTGTCAGACTTCAACATGGCTGCATCTTCTTCGAACTCCTCCCAATTGGCACTTCATCTTGCTGACAGAGCTCTCACTCCCATCTTGTCCTCTTCTCGTCAACCGTCAACCTCCGCGGCGCAATCGCGAAACCAAGCGCAAGGACTCTCAGCGCTCACTACGGCTGCGATTACTGCCTACGAATCCGCTCTCCGATTAGGCCTTGGCGTGCCCGAACGGATAATGATCGAAACTCAATCCTCAGGTCCAATTGTCCTACACTCTTATCTAAATCCTCAGTCGATACAAAGACCCCGATCGTGCAGAACGCAAAGCCGAGATACTGAAGAAGAAATAGCAGAGCAGACTCGTTCTGAACTGAGACCAGTCAGCGGAACAATAAACAATGGAGAGGAGCAAGGAAGAAGCTACGAAGTCTTAGTGAATGGTGTCTTGGAGGGCGATGACGAGGACGAAGAAAACAACTCGATGCACCAGCCACCGATGTTGATTGCTTCAGTCATTGCGCCGAGTGCTGCAGATAGTGGGGAGGCTAGGAGAGCTGCTGCGAGATTGGAGAGGACTGGAAGGACTTTTCAGAGAGAATGGGCTCGTGAACAAGAGGAGAGTCGTCAGCCTCATGCGCTACCGGACGAAGATGACGGTTGAATTGTCTGGAGCTAGGCAGGATGACACCATTGTTCTGCTTTCCAGAAAAACATATCAATATTCTGAGGCCACTACATGGAGGAAGACAACTAGGCATGTGGTGAAAATCAGGCCATCTAGACGAATGAGGATATACGACGAAAACAAAAGAAGCGAGAAGATATAAGAGGCTACTCAGACCTCACCGGACGACGTAAGGACCTTAGGAAGACAAGATCAGCCTCCGTGGATTGTTAGAGGAGTTCAAACTTAGTGAGGGCTGTTCAGAAAGTTGTTATAGCTGCAAATGCTAGAGATGTGGATTTGCAGGTTGATGTTTTACCTGATTGCTACTCAGCGATCAGTATCTGGTGTATGATTCTAGGAACATGAAAAATGAGAGACATCAAAGGCCAGCCATAGTGGCACCTCCAAGAGAAGCTGGTAATGTCCTGCGAAACTGGGGACCTGTATCACGCCCAGAGTCCACGAGCTGCTCATGAAGCTGGAGTCCAGAGGTATAGTGACATTCGAAGAGTCTGAGGCATCCAGTGGTGAGATTTAAGTTCTCTAAGTAGTCTACGCATTTGCCAATTTCCATTTTCGTTGAGGACCTTGGCTTCTTTCGCCCCAGTCAGGTCGAGCAACGCTATTTTCAGTCATATCGTATCGGGTTTCTAGCTGGATTCTGTTGGGTATTCTTGTCGAGAATCTTGCCAAGATCAATTTCTTCTACCACTGTCATTCGCCTCAGTTTACTGACCTATGATGGCTGTTGTCGATCCTTTCGATGTCTCGTTCTTGGTAATAAACTTTGCATCTTCGAAATGGCTTATTAAAATGTATTAGCAAGATTCTAAGATTAGATGACGTGCTTACTGATTTTATCAGGTTCAGTACCAGGATATCATTACAGCTTTCTGTTCTTCGAACTTCTGGGGCTTGTGTAATTGGGCGAGGTGTATGTTGTAGGTCGCTACACAAGATGAATAGTATTGGGATGTGCGGAACTACGGGCGATGGCGCTGTAGAGGCTTTAGGGACGAGGGGTGTACGATCTTGTGGGAAGTGGGTATTGTACTCGGGCTTGGCTTTGAGCTTCGTCGGTGTGCCATTGTGAGGGGGTTGGAGATCGGCATTATGGGATCGTGTCTGTTCAAGTAAGTATTGGCCACTGGGAGGATCTCAAGAAATTCAAGGTGTACGTGGTTTCGAATGCGTCTTAAACCATGTCTATCTTTGAGGGTCTCATACCATCTGTCCAAGACCTCACAAGTGAGCAACACCCCTAGAAGCTAGTAAAAGTAATATCCTCATGTGAAATATAAAACCCTCTATTTGCTACTGTAGGAACCTCCACAGGCTGCATGACAAAGGAAGTTCTTGCCCTTCAACTGCTAGATGCTGGAATTGTAGAGGGTCGGAGATCCGGAGTTTCTTCGGCTCCGAATGTCGAAGATATACGACGCCTGAATTCTGAGGATCATTACAACTTGGCCTCAGGAACTTGAAAAGTTGCTGCCACACCACGCCAGGCGCCCAATTCAGATACCTCAAAAAATGAAACTCATAAATGAAAACAATCTCCCACGTCCTCTTTCCCATCGCGACGGTGAAGTCATTCCTGTGTTCAACGAGGCAGTGCAAAGCGCCCCCATATCCGATTCGTCCAGCACTCCCGCTTCCAATATTTGACAAGGCTCATAGGGCTGCATGCCTTCACTGCCTGCCCCTCATGCAGCCCTAGGGCCAGCATTCTCACACCGATTATCCTTTCTCACCGACCCAATTCTGAGCCTCGATAAGGATGTCGTGCAGACGTTCGTTCTTCTCGACGTTCGGTTCGCTTCCCCGCCCCCAAAGGACCCCACTATGCTCTTTAGCAGTCGGTGAAGGTGTGAGAGGCGGAGTACGGCGGGATGTCCGAAAAGCGTCATTATCAAAGTTTTGATATCAGATGGACGGAGTGAAGGTTGATTTTGCAACATGTTTCTTTCTCTCATATATGAAGATCTTGTAATTACCATAATGTCGATCTTTCGTCTATACTTTATAACAAAGCATTGCTGGTGTTCAAGCACTTTCTTGTCGTATTGCGGGGTCGTTTGAAATTGGTTTATTGGCATGAGATTGTTTGTTGATTCTGAAAGAGAGGCACGTGAAAGCCAGTGCTTTGGTATGGACATTGATAAGATGTTGCAGAATGTCTTGAGCGTAGTGTTACTGCTTGTACTTGGTGTTGGTATAGTGAACTTTCGGCTGTCGAGGGAAAATGGTCTTCAAGAGTACGTCGTTCTCTTTGATTTCCCCATCTGTCTCGTTTCCTCCCTCGAAGATGTTATGCCTCAGAACTGCTTTCCTCGAGTGACTATATATGTCCCAAGCTGTGGAAGCTCATGATGCTTTCGGGAATGACCACGAATAGCTCGTCTTCTGCTTCGAGACCAAACACTTACGTCGAATAAAGGTACAATGGGCTCGTTTGGGATCACCGAGAGCCCTTGGCTAAAGCAGATACCTCCAACCTTTGCCACTATGGCCGACCTCGAGAATCACCAAGCGAAACTCTTAGTCGACTTCGAACCTTGTTGTAAGAGCCCCTTGCTTCTTGTATCCTCTGTCCACTCTTCTTGTTCAAGCCCCGTGTTGGCTGAAGTTCTCTCATCCTTGTGTTCAGTTGCTGATTTGTGTGGCCATCTAGTGGTCTAGGCTGGTTCTTCGAGTGGCCTGGTGGGAGACATCCGCTTAACACGACTTGGCCCTGGGCAGATGTAAAGCCCTCTCTCGTTGTCTTATGGGGTGTATGCTGGATGTTCGCCATCGATTCTAGATCTAGAGTCAACGTTCCATCTAATGCTCGATACTACACACCACCCAACCACCATCAGGTTATCAGAGATACTCATCAAGCTCAGCACCCTCAATACCATTCGCACCGTTCGCACCGTTCGCAGCCAAGTATCTACCCCATTGACCAACACCCATGGCACGGGCCATCGGACTATCGATGTTTTGAGCCAGCTCGTCGCTTTGGTACGTGAATTTCTCTGTTGCTTTTTTAAGTGGGTGTGAGACGAAAGTGTCTGCAGTTCACTCGTCGTTTCGTGTTGGAGCAAGGCCATCTGCAAGTCGATGCGACCAGAAAGTACAACAGCCTCATCAAGATTTCTTATCGGTATCACAACAGACAAGAGGAGTTTACTCCGGAGTATTGTTGTTTCGTTTCGCCTACCTTTAGCGTCTGGATGCGGGTTGTTCCCTTTCAGTATATATTCCATTCCAACTTCAACGCAGTCGGACTTGACCTCGCAGCCAACAAATATCTTGGCGCACGTTATCTCTGTGCTCTATAAAGACTGATTTCAATAGACACGGCAAACAGTCCGGTCGTCAAGATCGAGTACGGCGAACCAAGGTACTTTCCAGTTCCGACGCCGGGTGACAGAGCAGACGAGGCCCTCCACGCCCTCCATCACGATCAGCAGCCAACCACCAGGACACGACTGGTTACTCAGCCCTCGAATCATCGCCGCTTGTACCAGGCAGCCATCACAGCGCCTCCGCACCCTATTCGCAGTGAGTCATCGAATCATGTGACGGAAGCTACCTAAAAATAGCTAATATTTAATAGTCATGGCGGACGGCACTGCTGAAGACTTCAATGACTATGCAGCCTTGCCTGGAGATTTCTCAGGGGGTGCAAATACATATAATAATGGTAGGACTACCTGCTCGCTCGAAAATGCTGACTGAAGTTGCTGTGGCTATGGTGGCTGAAAACACGAGAATTGCGCTTACCTGTTTTCACTCTAGGTGCTAAGCCTCTTGAGCCGACGAGCATCCATCAACCTACGAGACTGAATGACCCCGATCGTCGTAATCAACATCGCCACTACCCTGACGCAGAGCCCGGATACCTCACTGCCTTAACAGACTACTACATCCAAACTGCCCCCTTCTACACTGCACAAGCAAACACGATGTCGCTGTCGTACGAGTCGCGAAACTATCCCGTCGAATACCCTCAAAGTGCCTTGATGCAACATGATCCCCACGAGCAACAAGACGACAACATGCAAAGATACCCGAGTCCTCCACCCATGGGCGAAAATCCCTATGGCCATCAAAACATCGATGCGGCGACGGCGTTGAACATCGGCGAAGAGATGCCAGAGTTGCCACAAAAGGAAGAATCTGACGCGCCAAGTCCTGGCAGATCAAAGCCTATCCCAAAGCCTGATCGAGAGGTTACGAAAGGAGATGATGGACGATTTGTATGCACTTGGGCCGGATGCACGGAGGAGGTTCGCTCATTCAATAGGAAATGTGAGTGGTCTAAGGTATGTTTGTGAACTTGTTTTGAGTGATTTGCGGCTTATGTTGGAACTAGCATATGGACAAACACGATCGACCTTACAAGTGCCCTGCCGAAGGTTGCGAAAAGCTTCCAGGCTTCACGTATTCCGGTGGTCTTCTGCGACATCAGAGAGAAGTTCACAATCTGCATGGAGGTCCTCGAAAGCAACTCAACTGCCCCCACCCAAACTGCAAGCGATTCTCCGGAAAGGGTTTCTCGCGCCAAGAAAACTTGAACGAGCATCTCCGACGAGTTCATACCGATGGAATAGGAGAGGTTCAAGATGGAGCCGAGACTGAAGAGGAGCCAGAGCGAGCAGGCATGAAGCGAAAGCGTCCAGCGGTAGAGAGCCCAGACCTCCGTCAAGAACTCGCAAAGCTTCGCAAGGAGAACGAGGCCCTGAAGAGACAAGCCGAGCAACAAAGCCAACACATGAACGAACTATCCCGACAAGTCCAAACTCTCCAAAGCATTGTCGGCGTTCATGCTCTCCCCCAAGGTCCACCTCAACAAGCTCCACCGGCGCAAATGACCAGCAACCAAGGCATGAGCTACGCACCTCCTTCTCCTATGCCCATGTAAATCATTCTCTCAACTCTTTTCGTGCATTTTGGGCTGGGCGGCAGAGCATGGGAGGAGTTATTGGAGGTTCTTGCGGATTGGGGCGTTACAAGGTTGATATCACTGTGCTGGTCAAACTTGCGGGCTGGGGGTTATTTTGCTTTTAATGGTCTCTTCTCTTGCAACGAAGAACTCCACATTTTCGCTTGTTACATATGTAAATTGTAGTCGAGGTCAAACTCGTATGTTAGACTTCATACCCCTAAATGAACAGACTCGCTTTTACACGTAACCTGAGGCACATGTTGTGATTGTACTGTAGCCTGGAGCTTGAGCTTGAGCTTGAGCTTCCGGAGACATGCTCCGTCTTTGAATGACGACTTCATCGGGATCTCGGGAGGTCGGATGCCAAAGCTTGCTGCCTTCATTTCTAAGCAGCAGCCTGGTAGAAGAATGTCACCTACGGTAGGCGGATACGAAGTAGACGACGTATTGAAGTAAGTTTCAAAAATCTATCCCTTCATCATAAATTCATGCTAAAAATGCCCAAGCCGGAAGCTGAGTTCTAGTCCTCGCCATCCGTAGAAGCCTCCCATGCCATGCCTTAAGCAAAAATAGAAGTAATCCAAGAAGATCTAATGTCCTTTTCCAATCCCGTCCCATCCTGTTTCGCCATTTCATTCCTCGTGATCCTCTTCCGTTCCTTCCAAATCATAATGACCCAAGGTCTCCCGTCCATATCTAAGCTTTCGTTTTCCCAACCCACAATTCCTTCGTTTTCTCAGTCAACAGATCAACAGCATCCTCTCGCGACCCAAGGATCTTGACGGCCGTCTCACGATCTCTCATACTCTGGTAGTATTTCACCAAGTTATCGAATCCCTCAATATTGCTCCAATCCTTTCTGATCTCCTCCAAGACAGGAAAGAAGGCGAAATCTGCCAAAGAGGTGGTTGATCCCGCAATATACGGTGCTTCACCAGCAAACACTTCCCAGATCTGCATTTCTTCTCGGAAAGTTTCGAGATTGAATGGTGTTGTTCTCCATTTCTTAAGTAGTTCTCCGGCTTGTTGGAGGCGTGTGAATTGTTTCGCGAGATCAGGGCCGTTGATCTTGGTTTTTGTTCCGTAGACAGAGTCGAGGTAGAGCATGATTGCTATGTCCCCGATGACGACTGACTGACTTGCATCGTTGTCTGTGTACTTGACTGGGGTTTCAACGACAGGGGCGGCGGCTTTGGGTGAGCGGTCGTCTTTCCAATTGAATGAGGTGGACCTTGCCTCTGTAAAGGTGATGCCAAATTCTGAAAGCATGAACTTTACTCGAAGGTCGGCGACAAATTCTCCGGATAGAACCAATTTTGGCCAGTTTGAGATGTGGAGAACGTCAAAGCCTGCGCCGTAGACCCCTTCCCAGTCGAAGTCCGAGGAGTTGTTTTCTTTGCTGAAGGCTCTGATCAACATCTCTGATTGTTTTGCGTCGCCGTTTATGATAGCACTAGCTTTGTCTTTGGATTTGGAAACAGCTCCTTGGCCCCATATTTTCTGCTGGTCTTTGCTGAGAAACGTTCCAATCAATCGGAAGGTTAGAGAGATACGCCCGCAGTCGTAGGCTAGCTCCTCAGGAGACTTTTCCCAAGCCATTCGTTTGTCTGGGCGGATTGCGTGGAGCCATTTTTCGTTCGTTTTCAGTCCTACTCTTGCCATCGAGTTGTGAGGAAGTGGTACTTTTTGTACCTGTCGAGGTTTTCCTGCTCCAGTTTCTCGTTCCTCGGTGCCCTTAGGAGGTCTCTTGGTGCGGAAAGTCATCGTCCTCTTAGACCCAAGGCTCACATTGCAGATGAATGTATCTCGGACAATATCCAGAGTCTTGTCGCTGTGTTCTGTGATATGGTCGTCCCCATCTCGGTAGAATTGAATCAAGACGTGGTTGACGGCATGACCAAGCTTTTTCTCGACTTGACTTTGAATAAGGGACACCGTTGGAGAGAAGGTCAAGAGTGGCGGTGACTCGTCTGCTGGATGTCGATATATTGGGATGCTCCCGTCCTCGTCGATTTGTCCTTGAACGGCAACCAATCTTGGGACATCACCACCTTGATGTGACATCTTCTGCCAACGAACTTCATCACGAAGTTTTTCGAATATCCTATCCGCAACATCATCATCAAGAAGATTGTAGATGACTGTAGTGTCCCCTTCGCAGTATGATATTGGAGCAGCTTCGCTGGTCACGCCACTTTTTGTAGCTGGCGCCATTGCAGATGGAGTGGTATCAATGTCGAGATCGTCTGGCTGAGCTGGTGGTGTTGTTTCAAGGCTAAGAGATTCTGGTATAAGAGACGTTGCAGCTTTGACAGCTTGCTCGTGTTCCGACAAAAACGAGTTTGGAAGTTTCTCCAGAGCTTGTGTCGCAGCAAGTAAAGTCGAAGATATTGGCGATGGCGGTGCGTTGGCAATCGAGGATCCTTCTCCGTTGTCTTTTGGAGCAGACTTTGAGTGTCGACGTCGAGACTTTATTTTGGTCCTGACTCTTTCTCTTTTCTTACCATCAATCTCAGCTGCTTTTGGTGTGGATTCCGATGCAGCCTCGCTTGATTTCAGTGACTCTGAACTGTCACCTCCTGCAGTCTCGGTTGCAGCAGCCACATCATCGGGTGGCCCATTAGAAGTGGCCCTCTTACCAGGGGGTTTCAAGGCCAGACCTGCCATTAAATTCTCGATGCCGGTACTGCTACTTCCTTTAGGTTGTGGTCGTTGATGTTGAATTCTGGGAGGCGTTTGATGCCTTCTCGCTTTTTGTCGCAAGTCTGCAATGAGCTCTTCACTGCTTATTATGTCGCAGCCAGCGAACTCTACAAGTCTTCGAAGCGCCTCGTCATGTCTTGCTTTACTCCTATACCCCAAGCAATCGTCCACTATTGTAATTGCGTAGCCATGTCGCGCAGCATCCATTGCTGTCGCAAAAACACTTATATTCGTCAAAGCACCGCAAAGGTATATTTCCGTTACAAATTTGGCGCGCAAGATTTGTACCAAACTTCCATCTTTAAATGCCGAGTACCAGCTCTTCTGAAATATCAAGTCCTTCTTTCCGTCAATTTTCATGCTCGCCGCCAGCGAGAAGTTCGTTCCTGGAGAAGTCGGAAGCACTGCCTGCGGCAATTGATTCGGTCGAAGCGTCAGATATGCTTCCTCAGATTCCTCCGTCTCCCCCCCTTCTTCCGCTTCGAGCGCAGTATCGACCTCCAAATCAATCCCGTTGGCTGAAGCTATCCTTTGGTGCCGCTCAATCAAGCTCTGCGAAGGCCTGGTCCGAGTTCTGAGATGTGCGTCCCCGCCTCGATGTTTGGGATCCAGCTCATTATCGGTAATGACACTCTCACAGTCGCCAACAGGCTCGTTGATCGGCCGAGATGCCTCGAAGACACTCCGAATCCATATAATGTTTCCCGATGTTCGAAACTCCGGCACAAGCTTCAAGGTTCTGTCTAGGAAGTCTGGGGGCTGCTCCACGGGCAGGATCCCGCCAGTCGAAATGAAGTCATTTTGAAGATCGAGGAGGAGGAGCGCCTGTCGCGTGCGCACAAAAGGCAGGTTATTCTCGTCGATTTCGAACATTTCAGGTAGACTGAAGAGACAAACATCAGCAACTCCGTCAATATGCCATGAGTAGAGAATTTTTCCGCGGATTTGGCAAGGGGGGGCATGTTTTCTGAAGAAATGCTCTGGCCCACGCGCCTTGAGATTCAAGAATATTCCGTGCTCACCAAATATCTCAATTCCAAGCTGGTATTACTGTATATAATTTCGCAAGGTGAGAACAGCCGCCAATTCGTGAAGAAGCAAAACTGCAGTGACACCGCATGGCTAAGAGATTCCGTACGTTACCGGCACTGATATGCAGTTCGAACAAAAGTCCAGATGTTTAACAGACATCTGCTCCGTGTTCATGGTCTCTGCAGAGGGAGGAAAACATGATAGGAAGACAGGTTGGCCAGGGTGGAAAGTTGAGAAGAAAGTCAGAGTGCTCCAGCAGCAGTGACAGGGAATAGTGGACGCACTTTGAGGGTAGCGGGGAGAAGCGGAATTAGGAGTGAACGAAGTTAATACATGTAATAATGGCCCAAAGCGACCATTTAACAGTCTTTAAGAAGTCTTTTGAAAATTGTGATTGGTTTGCTCGGAGGCAGTCTGTCAAAGTCCCGAGGGGTGGGTTGGAACATCAAAAAAGGTTTGGACCGTTGAACCTCTGCAACTGCATGCTCGTTCAACCTTGAAAATATGCATGCAGAGCCAACGAATGGCCGCGTGCTCTTTGCATCGCTATGCACGGGTTGAACGCCGCAAGCCGCAGCCGACCGGCTCTTCTGAGGAGCGTAAAGACGATGTGGTGATTGGTCTCTGGAAGAGGGTTCCGGTGAAAAGGTGATTGTGCTGCATGCGAGTTCGATGCCCGCTGCAAGCCTGAAGTGATCAACGATTGCGAATGTGGTGTGGAGAGAAGAGTGGCTCGAAAGTGGGATAGAAGGTGCAGATCGGACCCTTGACGTGATAGATGTCGAATCCCTTTGGAGATCACACCGGCGGCTTGCAGCATCTTCTGCTAAGAATAACGTTTCATCGGCTCTACTAGATCTGGTTAGCTACATCTGCCAGACGTGCAGTGAAGTGCTGATATCTGTAACCGGACGATCAAATATCAGATGCTTTGCTTCAAGAAGTCTACGACTATTTGGGACATTGAATCGTCCACATCTAACAATCCTTGAAGAGCTGATGCGTCAGCCATATACAGCGCGGGAAAGCGGAATGCCTGAAAGAAGAGGAAAGAATCCAATCATTTTGCAAGCCTCGTCGTACTTTCAGACCAATCATCCTCGGATTGCAACTGCCTCTCGAGTGACCTTTCATCCCGACTTTACCGGGGCGTTTTGAGTCGGCAATTTCAAATGGCCGTGGCTTTTCGAGTAGCACCAGGAGATATTTGCCGTTTGAGTGATACAAACTATAGTTCAAACGTCTGTCCGTCCTTGAGAACAACGTATCTAAGATATCGTTGTTAGAAGCTATGGAAGCTATGGTTGTGTATATTCTCTCCATTGTCCCTAGGCATGTGGGACTTCCCAAAGACCCTCGACTTCTTCGTCAATGCAAGAAGATCTTTCCCTCTGCGGAGGTATGGAAATTTTGAGACTGGACCTCTTGAGGCAGTCTTCCCCAAAATCTCTCATCTCGGGTAACTTCCGAGCAACTTCACTTCCAGCAATAATCCCCAAACTCACACTCAGCCTTCCATCCCTTCCCATCAACAACCTCCTGCCTCTGCCTCATCCCCTTCTCCGCCCACACCTCTTCAACACCCACCTCCCCAAACTTCCCCACCTCCTCCCTCTCAACCCTCATCCATCCCCTCCATCCAATATTAACATCCCCTCCATTCCCACCGAGCAATATTGTGCCAACCCATTCTCTGTTTTTACTACCATGTTCACCATATAACATGTACTTTTCCACACAGTCTAAAGTGACTTTTAGATTTGAAGGTGTAGGTAGAAATATGTGGATGTGTTGGAGCTCGGAGAATGGGACGGAGAGATGAGAGGGCGAGAAGCGGCCTGTGAGGTCTAGGAGAGCGATTGTGCTGTTTAGATTTGTGAGGAGGGAGGTTAGGAGGTGGTGGAGGAAGGGAAGTCCACGGCCTGAGACGGAGAGCTTTCCGCCATGGTGGGACCAGAATGTGTCAAGAGTGGGAACGCCTGTCTTGGAGGGATTGGGGATGGATTTTTGGCGGAGAGATTTGAGTAGCTGTGAAGTGTCAGTATCTAAAATGTTGTATCTCAGAGGAGAATGTCCAGCAAAAGAAGGGACATCAAGAGAGAGAGGGTGTGTGTGTGCTTCTTATCGATAAGAGATAGCGAGACCGAGGACAGAAACAAACGTACCTCCTCCAAGCTTCCTTCCTCAGCAGCACATCCTCTCAAAAGACTGATACCAAACAACTCCGTCGTTGAAGATCCGAAAGCAGCCATCCTGCTCCTCGCGTTGTCTCAATCCTCTTGAGACAATCTTCGTCCCAAATTCCTCAGCTTTGGATTGACAACCTCAAATCATGGCACCACCAATCGAGACCTTCCCAGCTCAGGAACTTCCCTACCGGGCCCAGATTAATGCCAAAGGCAATGTCCGGAAGGGGTTCAATGGCGACTTGAAGGTGTGTGAGTTGATGGAGATGTTGCAGTATGTTTGTGAGGTGGAAGAGCCGAGGACTAGAAAGAGCGTCACGAGGTGTTGGCCAGTGCAAAGGTGGTTTCGAAAGTGAGTCTTTTTGTGTGGAAGATATATGATAGCTTTACTGAGAGTCTTTTAGATGTCAGGATCGCAATGGGAGTTTTATGGTGGAGACGACTACTTGGGAGGGAAAGAAGGAGGGATGAGCGAAAAGATTGTTTGCACCGATGCTTCCCCTTGGACTCCCGGCGGCAAAGGCCAGGACTGCCGCCGTGCAAGCCTCTAATGCAACAACTCGGCATTTGGGAGATTTTGCCATCAGAATCACTCAAGGAAGGAGAGATATTATAGGTCCTTGATATTACATTGGCCCAAGGCTTAGACGAGGCCTTGGCGCTATGTCTATGGTGGTTTGGCTATTATTGACCCTCACCATGACTGCCGAGCCCAGAGTGGCAGATTTGCTACCATAACTACTCGACTCTACGAGCAGACTTCGTATGTAAATGCTATAGAGAAATGACCGGTCCCAAACTCCTCGCTCAAATGCAGCAAATACCCAACCCATCGTGGAATATCAACCTTCAATCGAAGGTCGTAACTCAACCGGCGGTCTTCTCCTCGTCATTGTTCCCTTCCTGTAGAACAGCCTATCCGCGTTCACAATCAATCCTCGGTCATCCTCTTCACTGGCAGATTTTCCTATCATATTCAGGTTTCCTTTCCCACTTAGAAGATCCTCCATCGTTTGCTCCCACAGATTATGTCTTTCTTTGCTCTTCGGATCCTTGCTGGCAGCATCCTTGACGTCCTTCTCCTTTCCGGCCTTCGCAACCTTGGTCAACCGCCTAAGTGCTTCTTCAGCCTGACGAGCGGCCTTTGCTGCCTCTTCTCGAATCTTTCGTGGATCTGTCTCTCGAGCCGATTCTTTCTCTGTCCACTTATATGTATGCTTGCTTGGGAATGAAGGGAATCGTTTCGGAACGTAAGGTCTCGCCAGCTTGTCCGGTTCACCACTGAGTTCACCTCCTAATAAAGTATCTAGGTGTGTTGTGGCTGTAGGTAATTCTTCGATGGGCAAGGCTTCCAGCTCAACGACGTATTTCTCCTTCGGTATCGGAGGACGAAGGTGTGGTTCTAATGAAGACATGGGCAGATCGAACTCTGCGAGAGCATATTTGAAGTCCAGAGGAATTGGTTGTGATCGTCTGGCGTTGAGCGCGAACGAAGTCACCATCGAGAGTAATTTGGCAACATCTGGTTGAAATCAGCACATGTAAACTATTGCCCAGATATCAATATTCTGACAAGTATCAACCTGGGAACAGACAGCCTCCAAAGCCTCCGGCGAAGCTGAGTCAAAGCCCACATGCTCCAAGGTCAGAGCCACTGAACGTGACAGAAGCTGGCGAGGGTCGTCATCTGGAAAGACGTTTTTTTGGGTGCTGAGATTGAGGAACTCTTCAGGAGGTGGCGTATTCGGGAGTGTGGGCTCTGAACGTATTCTCTTGCTTGGAGGCTCTTCTATGCTGCTGCGATTATCGCTAGAGGGGGTTGCTCGTTTTTGAGGAGATGAAAGTTCCATGGGAGCCATGGCGAACATTGCAGTCAGCGTTTTCGATTCGAAGAGCAGACGCAAGAGCGCGATCGAACAATCATTCTTGGCTTTGAAGTCGTTGGTCGAGTTGCCAGGTCTGTTGTCGCATCGATATCGAGGAAATCTGCGAGCGATATTCGGCTTGAGCCGCTTTCTGTGTCACGTGCAGTTTTAGCTTCATCTCAAATCATGCGATATCCGACCTCAACTCTCCTTCTTCCCCACGACCAAAGAACCACAATCAAGGACTTTCCTGCAGAGTCACGAAATCACACACAATGGCAATCAGACCAATTACCGGAGTACGTATCTTCTAAAGCTTCCCAGTCGTTTTGACATTTCAATTGCATTCTGGAAGCTTGGGAGCATGGGCTGATTTTATACCCCTAGATGCTCCGACGGGGGCTCGTTCTTGACCTCAGCGTCGCCTTTGGTGAGTGGAGCTACAGCATAAGATGTGATGGGAAACGTCGAGAGGAATACATGGAGCTTGACTGGGGCACAAATGGGGGCAGAAGGTCGTCATGCGGAGCTATGGGCTGATACGTTGGAATAGGCCTCGGCACGTCATTCGGATACCTCTTCTGGTATGAGAGTCCTTATGTCGATATATCGTCGTAGAGGCCATTTCAGCTCACATTTGTTAGGTACGGATACCACGTCCCAGCCGTCGCCAAACGAGACGCCTACTATTCGAAGTTGGAGGACCAGAGAGCCGCGAACGCAGCAGCATAGAGGGCCGATCGACACAGGCATGTTCTTTTCGGTGAAGGCTATGGGGTGATAGAGTGAAGGGATGCGGATTGACTCGGCGCGGGGTAGATGGACGATTACGCTGTTGTACATTACCAACATCAATGGAGCTTTGGCAATGCGTATCTGGGTCTGAACACTGGAGCAATGTCCCACGTTACGAGAGTACTTATGGACCCAAATTTGGAGCTCAGTTGAGTGTGCTGGGCTTTTCATTACACAAGAGACCGGTATTACATGGACGTTAGGAAATTTCCCCTAGTCCAAGGGACACTGGCATGTGTCCAGCAGTTCCGAAGTCAGGAGGACCAGTTTTTTCATTGCTTCCAATCTGAGAGGCCCCAAAGTGTGGTCGAGGAGCAGTAGGTGAGAATGTCCCTACTGCAGAAGAACATTTGCGATCCTTTTGCTTGTTTTGCATCTATGCTATGTTGCATTTGAAGTCCTTTTGAAATAGCTCCAGCGAGCTACGCATCCAGCGTGCTAGCAGTTCCCATGGCCGAGATTTCCGGTCAAGATAGTCCTCCACCATGCCCGTCGTATATCAAAGTCCCATAGAGCATGGAACATTGGAAGGAAACCTTCGGATCAAACCCCGTTCCACTTGGCCAAGTGATATCTCACGTCGTCGTCAAACACTGCTCGGGCTTCATTGCAAAGTACTGCAGCTTCTGGGATGTTCATCACTCTCATCTCCAGCTGTCCGGAATTGCGTTTGCTGCTTTTACTCGGAATGTAGATGATCTTTGAAGATGCTATGAATGCCATGCTAGTATTCCAACGACAGATACTAAGGCATGTACATTGCATCCAGCTGAATCCTCAGTAACTCTCTTTTGCTACCATGATAAAAGTTTCATAGGGTTGCTAGATAAAACCAGAATGCTAGCCGTTGACGTAGATGGTATCGAAAATGCGTTCAAGCTTGTCAGGACCCTGTCCCTTTGACAATAGCATTAAGCAAACTTCAATAGAAAATATTATGAGTGGCTTCGAGTTTAAAGGTCAATTCTTGCCCTAGAATGTGATAAAAGGCTGGTCAGGTAGGTCGAGGTGATGATGATGGAATTTGGCGTCACGTGAAACTAACAATCGGTCTGGGATTCAATTCCGTGGAGTACAAGAATTGTAATCTCATAATTAGATAGCACAATAATAAAATACAACAATCCTCCTAACGTTAAAACATTTCCAAAGGCAGTCAACTTCGAGTGTACCTTCCTTCCTCACTTCCTCAGGCCTCCCGTCATCGTAGTGGGGTCTGACTAGCGTCTCGCTTATTTCGATCCCACAAACTTCTCGACCAAAATTTGGATATCCTCAAGACGACGACAACATTTGAGAGCATCGCCCGCAAAATCTCTCAAGATGACCGAACAACTCATCCTCAAGGGAACCCTTGTGGGACACAGCGGATGGGTTACATCCCTCGCTACGTCTCTCGAAAACCCTAACATGCTCCTCTCCGGTTCGCGCGACAAGAGCTTGATCATCTGGAACTTAACCCGCGACGAGAGCTCGTACGGATACCCAAAGCGATCTCTGCACGGCCACTCTCACATCGTCTCCGACTGCGTATGTCAATTCTGCTCGTCAATGGACCTGCGGTATTGTGAGAATGAATACTGAGAGTGTTTCTAGGTTATCTCCTCCGATGGTGCATACGCCCTCTCTGCCTCCTGGGACAAGACTCTCCGCCTCTGGGAGCTCTCGACCGGTACTACTACCCGCCGATTTGTTGGCCACACCAACGATGTTCTGTCCGTCAGCTTTTCTGCCGACAACAGACAAATTGTCTCCGGCTCCCGCGATCGCACCATCAAGCTCTGGAACACTCTTGGTGACTGCAAGTTCACTATCACCGACAAGGGACACTCCGATTGGGTTTCTTGCGTCCGATTCTCCCCTAACCCTCAAAACCCGGTCATTGTCAGCTGCGGATGGGACAAGCTTGTGAAGGTGAGAATATTTCTATATGTGGTTCAGGGCTCGAGCATGCGGGGTTCATATGATGCTACGCAACTTTAAAGTATTTGCTACTTCAGAGCTTGGGAGACCAAGCCATGAGACAACCTAACACCAATGCACTGATAATAATCTCGCATGCATCGAGACTGAGCCCAATCCATGGCGTATGGATGGTGCTAACAATTGAAAACAGGTCTGGGAGCTCTCTTCCTGCCGATTGCAAACCGACCACATCGGACACACCGGCTACATCAACACCGTTACCATCTCCCCCGACGGATCACTCTGCGCATCAGGCGGAAAGGACGGAACCACCATGCTCTGGGACTTGAACGAGTCAAAGCACCTCTACTCCTTGAACGCCGGTGATGAGATCCACGCCCTCGTCTTCTCCCCCAACCGATACTGGCTCTGCGCTGCCACTTCCAGCAGCATCATCATCTTTGATTTGGAGAAGAAGAGCAAGGTCGATGAGTTGAAGCCCGAGTTCCAGGCCGTTGGCAAGAAGAGCAGAGAGCCAGAGTGCGTCAGCCTGGCATGGAGCGCGGATGGTCAGACCCTGTTCGCTGGATACACAGACAACATCATTCGGGCCTGGGGTGTTATGTCGAGAGCGTAAAGGAGTTTGGTTGCTTGCGGGGGATCATGATCATGGGCTGGGATACAATGCGGGATTTGCAACTTCTTGCCAATTGGCAGAGTGTACTCCAGGAATGGCATCGCCTTGTGCTCAGTCAAAAAATGAACTCTCAAAAATGGCCAACGTCTTGCTCATGCGATTGTGACTGTAGCAGGTCCACAGGCTGTGCAACTGTTTGCAAGACGAACACAAGTTGAAGGAGGTCTAGAAGTCTAGAAGGCATGGCAGTGGCCAAAGTATCAAATTGCCTCCATAACTCATAAGTATGCAAGGAAGTTTTTCATACTGCCAGGGCCGGGCCCCCAAATCAGCGACTTGGCGTATCAGCTCGATTGTCTCTTGAGGTCTTGACATGCTCTCTGCACGTGAAGCTAGAAGAATGCCGGCGTGCGATGACGCTCCTCCGGCGCCTCAAGAACCTCCATAGCTCAAAGTCTATCTAAAATCTCCTTGTAGTACCAGAATCTAAAGTGCTAGAGATATGCGCCATTAAGTTATCATTGAAGCTTGATAGGTCAAGTCCGAAGGCACTCTGATCTCAAGACTTCAAGCTTTGTGTCAAGACTTCAAGCTTTGTGTTAGACCGGGCCTACGTAAGTCCAAGCCGCTGTTGATTCCCGCGATAATACCTTTGTCTTTATATTGTGCAAGTCGCACGCAAATTTTCAACTTCTGGGTCGTGTTCTAGTTCGCGTGTCATTTCGTTAGTCATTCGCCATGTCCGAAGACAAATATTTGTCGGAGAAAGAGATCAAGGCGTTTCTCAATGACCTGGACAAAAACAACAATTGAGTACGACGAGGTAGAGAACATGCTGGACGATGTTCATAAGGAGATTGCCCCAGATCCGAAACCACATCATCTCCACCATGAGGATCGAGAAGATGCAGCAAGACACCAGTTTCTTAGGAGCGTTATGGGGACCGACAAGAACCGTATTGCGAGGCAGGACTTTGCAAACATCGTTCGAGGATGGAAAGCACCTTCTATGGATCCTGATAAGAAGGCAGAAGAGGATCACGATGCGTACATGAAGTCCATATCATGGGGCCGGAGACTTTGAGCGTATTGGTCTGTTCAAGGAACTCAGGTCATATTCATTGCTCTTGTCATTGGCTTGCAAATTGGTCTGGGCATGTGGCAGCTGGTCAAGTATCTGACAGAAACGCAGTATCGACATGTGAGTAAACAAACTCGAAAGTTTGGCCGTCCTCACAGACTCCCTTCCAGGCCATTGGGTGGGGGTGTAGTCCTGGCGAAGACATCTGCAGGAATTCTGTAAGTGCTACACCCTCACTTCCTTCTACCACGCTGAGAACATAATCGCTTACTGTGATAGGTATCCCACGATGTTCTTTCTCGTTCTGTCGATGTCAAGATACCTTCCACTTTTGTGAGGAAGTCTTACTACCTCTCCAGTTCATGAATTGGGACCTATCGCAGAGCTTCCATATTAAATTATCTCTCGTTGCTCTACTCTTCGCCACCACGCACGCGATCGGGCATCTTACTGGGTACGTTGATCGACGGAACTCGCTGGACATTGTTGACCATTCATCTGTAGGTCATTCTTGTATGGAAGTCGACCAGCGCAGCAACCAGCCGTAGCCGCCGTTCTTGGCCCAGATACTGTCTCAAGACCTTATAGAGACTATGTTGCCTCTCTTCCTGGATGGTCTGGGATCACAGCCTTTGGCCTCTTCTGGATCTTGGCTGGAATGAGTGTGCCTTACATGAGGAAGAAAAGCTACGAGCTCTTTCAATTAGGACATTTGCTTATGTTTCCTATCATTGGTTTGCTATGTGTCCATGGAACAGCCGCTCTCCTGCAAATTCCCATGTAAGCTTTACTCTCCTCATCCTTCCCTATTTTTTCTTCTGTTTTTGTGATCTTGGAATTGCGTGAAAAAGTTCCCAGTGTTTGAGATCATTTCCTGTTGATCATCGAGTCCTTGAACGAGGAATACTGACATGATAATTTCGTAGGCTGGGCTACTGGTTAGCATTTCCGACATTATTGGACTAAATGTTGGGGAATGTGTCGACATCCTAAGATCAGAGTTCCAAGATCCCAGAATCCAGTATTCCTAAATTCCAAAATCCCAAGATTCTGGGTTCAAGGGAGCAAGGTATCTGGGAATATCGAATCCCGGAATTTCCAGAAGACTTGACAATGCATGCTTCATTTACAGAGGTGATTATTAGCCTCCCTCACATCTAAAGACTACAGAGGAATGCAAGGTCGTGTTGCTCTGATTCCATCAACGTCTTGATGCAAAGGGTTCTCCTTCAACATCTGGAACTTCTGCTTCTATTGCAGGCGCCAATTTTGGATTATTCTTGCGCGCGTCTTGGTCCTAAATGTTGGATGTTGGTTTATCAGCCAGTGAACTCGAAGACGACCCATGGGAAGCCAAAAAAGGCTTTCAGTTTCCTTAAAGGCCACTTTTGGCTCGCAGACTGACCTGTGCCGCACAAGCTGTTCCAGGGTCTTTGGGATGCCCGCCAATTTCCTTCTCGTCTTCTCAGGCACCTCCTCTCCTTGTACGTGACTGTACATAGGGTACCTGATTAATCGACTGCTAGAGCCTCCACTGATTTTATCTCGGAGTATATTCTCTTGTAAATGTGACAGTCTCCTCTGGATCTTCTAGATAGTATCTCTGATGCTCTTACGACCCCATGATTCTCAAAGATCTTCGACCAATCTTATAGCTCAAAATCGATAAATATTTCTCGATCTTTCACATATCATTCGCCAGAAGGCCATATAAGCGCTTGACAACAAGCCATGGCTCATGAATAGCCTCGATATAGCCATGTGTCCATTGGACAAGGCTAGACGACTTGAAACAGGACCGTACAAGCGCCGTACTCTCGGACGCAGAAGCATATAAGCAATGTCAACTTCCCAACTTCCCGGAATCCCAATTCCTTGAAATCGTAGAAACGTGAAGTTCTAAACATCTTCTATGCTCTTTCCGACTTTTGGGAGGCCGACATGCGACTTTAGATGAGTGTCGTCTCTCGGGTTTGACTTCTGCAGCAATGATTGGAAGAATTTTTGTATAAATTGGCCATGACTCTCGCCGTACTAGTATCTCATAACTCCTCATCCTCAAACACTTCTTATTGAACTCGTGCACCAGATCTCTCTTCTCATTCCTCATTCATGTTTATTGTCCTTCCTAGATCAGGTTATATATTTCGGTCTCGGTCTCCATCTCTAACTCGAGCGACCTGGGTCTAAACTTGCTTCGAACTCTGCCATGTCCTAATTTTCAGAGCATTCAAACATCATGTCGCAGGTCTGTATTTATCTCGAAGTCTTAATAATATACCGAGAAGAAAGTGTGCACTAACACGTTGCGAACTAGCAATCAACGGAGACATACTTCTCGACTCTCGAATACGACGATGTGCCGGAACTCATGGTTTACGAGATGGAATCACCCCAGATTGGTCAAGATAATGCTACTTCCCAACGCTCAAATTCTTCGGTCGATATGCCTGCCATTTTCGAGCAAATCCACGAACTCCTCAACGAATCTATCATGAAATGCACGCTTACTTTCGATACTTTCGAAATCACCGTGGTTCGTACATAAACAGTGCAGACAACACATACGATCGATTTCAATGGAGTCCGGAGGCTTTGCCAGCCATGTCTGGGGCTTTGTCTTCATACTTGGAATATGAATTATATCGAGAATCTGCAGGTGTCACGGATGAGCGTGGTCTTAAGTTCAAATGTACCTGGAAACAGACAATCTCTCCTAAAACATTTTGTAGCGACTACTTTATCAGTTGCGGAAGCAGTTGGAGGCAAAATGTATGGTATTGATGTCAAATCTGTCTGTCTAGCTAGGTGGAAATGTCTGCTTGATATAGTGCTCTCGCTGGAACATCGGCATTAGGCCAAACTGCTTAGTGAAACGATGCATAACTGATGATGCGGCTTCATGCCAACATGCTACAATTTCCCCACTGCATTGATACCACTGATTACGAGTCCTCCTCAACTGACATACTTCGCATACCCTTAAGTTGGTGACAAGCGTACATGGGCGACCTCCTCATTTGTCTTTTGCGTCAAACGTGTGCTGATTTCTTTTCCAGGCGCTGTGCTAATGGCTGTTTGAGCGAGGAACATGCTTTGAGCATTGGTCTCTCTAGAATGATGCAATGCCAGCCCCTCTCGAGTCAGTAGCATGCTGAAGTAGACTTGCATGAATAGACTTGAATGCAAAGAAGGATATGCGTTTGGTACGTAGCAACATGGACCAGACATCTGGCTCCATTCTTGATCGTAGGTGAGCGGACATATGAACATCTGATGTCATATGTAAATCCAGACAGAACGTGAAACCAGAATAAGGCAAAGGGAACGCAGCATTCAGGATAGATCCGTGATTGATAGATTGAATTGCTTCATCTTTCGCTGCATCAATTCTGCTTTCAAAATCCTTTTGTGAATACGCTCTTCCTCCTGCCCATCATCGAGTTTGGGCTCCCCGGTGACCTCTCTAGGCTCTGGTCGTCCTTGACTTGCTGCTCCTTCCCCGTGACACTTGGTCCACTCGATTTCCACATCGTCTACCAAGAGTCGTAGTTCCTGTAACAGCTCATGCCAAGGTCCACCTCGATTCATGGACCCTTTAATCACGCGGACTCTCTCGGAAAGGCTTTTGATAAGTTGTTCCTCCTCAGCACTCTTGAGCTCCTCTGCCTTTCGTTTGGCTGCTTCTACCTCTTTCTGACGTTCAGGCCATGCAATCTGAACCTCCTCGACCATTTGTTGCAGTCGCTGTATTAGCTTGTCCATATCTTGCTCCCGGTATCTCCATTCCTTCAACAAAGACACCTTTTCGAAAAGTGCTTGCATGCTTAAATCTTTCCACTCTTGTGTGTTCAGCACGCTTTCCACACCATACAGATGCGCCACCTGCCAACGGCAATCTGGGTGCATATAAACGCCAGGGGGCATGGGGAAAGGAGGGTTGTTATGAATTGCATTTACGCGTTCCTGGCACCATTTGTCGAAGATCTCAAGAGCGAGTGCAGCGCGAGAGCCACTTTCTGGCCTCTCAGGGGAAGATGCGGGGCTGATCTCTGCTAGACTATCCTCTATCGTATCGATTGCCATCTTGAAGAGCCCTGGAAGTGTCCGTATGTGAACGGATGTGTTGCGGATGAACGGTGAGTAGGACGGATGAGCAGGACTCGTAGTGGATGTTGATGATCCCTGCGTTACCCCCGACGAATCAGATCTACAGTAAGACATGGATCACTAAGTCCAAACATACCTTCCTTTCCAACCGCGCGGTAGACAATGGTATTTTCAGAAGACGGAGAGAGTCTTTATAGGTCCTATAAACGCATCTACATATTTTCATAAATCTGACATACCACTGTTCTGCAGCTCTCATTGCTGAAGCTCCTCGGACACGGGTGCTGCTCCCCGCAAGCGCTAATTTGGCGCCCACATCTACGACTTCACTTGCAGCTTGCAGACAACCCCTTGTTTGATGCCATCATTAGACTGCAAAATATGAATAATTCGTTCCTGTTTACCCAATTTCCAGTTTCCCGTTTGCTGGACCCCCGAATTCCTGAAAACCTGAAAATCTTTTTTCGAGCACCCCCATTATCCCGGCCTGGTCTGGACATTCCGGGCCACCCTCTTCTTCTCTCAGGAACTCAATTTGTCGAGATGCATGCCCCAGCCCTGCCCAGCCTGAATAAGTCTAGACAGGAGTGGGAGAGTGAGGATTCTGCTCTCGAATTCCGAGTTCTGAATCCCGTTTTTCGAGATTCTGGAAAACCGATTTTTGACTTTCGACTTTCGACTTTCGACTTTCCCAAACTCGAGATCTGACTTCTCGGAGACCCCTTTTCACACAATCAGTGTAGTATGAATATCCTTTCGCAATGAAGTATGTTCTGTATCCATCTTGCATGTCTTTCTTTCACTCTCCACTTTATCTCCCATCTCCTCCGCCGTTGAGCCTTGATTGTGGTATTATCTTTGCTGCTCAAGGAAGTACCTTCACCCAACCTTGCATTCGGCCTCTTTCGACTATCGTGTACTGCACTTTGTATGTTAGCTCTGCTCAGCACCATGATGCAGGTGTGTATCTCTTTGCTTTGAAAGACAGCGCCTTTCATGCGAACCTCAAATGATGAGCTTGCTGACCTTATGCTGCAATCAGCATTCAACCAATACATTCTCTCCAATCTCGACAGACGATCAAAATGACGACCGCATGGACTGGACCCCAAATTTTCAAGAGAACATCCACGATCGCCCTAACGGCCGGGCCAACTTGACCGAGTTGGCAAATAACCTTTCCAACATTGGCTTCGAGAATCAACCTATCGACGAAGGGATCCCGAAGAGCCACACACCTGATCTCGCACGCTCCGAACTCGAACGTCTCGTTGCTCGAGCAAAGATATGGCACGTGTCGACGATAATTCTGATCGACGCCAAGGGAATGACTTCTGTGTCTTGGGTGCGGTCTTAAAGACTCGGACGGTCGAGAAAGAGGCAAATTGTTATGTATGCATGAGGAGGAATTCTCCGGAGAGGCCTGTGTCCATACTCAGCTCGAGAACTATGCAGAACTAATTCAATACGTTTCAAAGTCCAGAATCTATCAGGGAACCTTGCTCATGTTGGGGACCGTGTTGAGGAAGTATCGTGCGGCATGGCATTCTCTCCTCTCTCACTTCTCTTCGCGTACACTTTGAAAATGATTCATCGGGGACGAAACCAAATTTCAAGGCTGAAAGGGATCGTACATTATGTTCAGTTTCGGAACATGAAGCAATTGTAATGAAAGGACGAAACACGCTGCCACTATCAGCGAAGCAGGTATGCGCCTGAATGGGCATAATATAAGCCACTTTAGCAGCCAGAATTTCTTCGCCATGCTTGAACAACAGCAATATATCAAGCAATGGCCTAAAAAGACGACGTGCAACACAACACGGCACAGAGAAGACGGCATAAATGGAGAGGCGGGTGTGAACTACACGTGACCTGAAACTGGCATTTGGAGACTGCCATAGCTCCTTGGTGACCATCTGGAAGGTTTCAAGGGTACAGAAGGCATACTGTGCATCGATAGATGTCTCTCAGGTGAAACATGTTGTTGATTGAAGAGCTGAGACCAGGTGATGAAGAAGTTTCGTGATGTCATGCAACGCGAAAACAGCTGAAGACGCGAGTAACTGCTAGCTCATGGACAACCACTTCAACTTTCAGTTGACTGGACACACACAGGACTAAGAATGTGAGAACCTCCAAAATGTGCGGCAGATACGCACTCGCACTTGTAAGTAACTTTCTTCTCTCTTCAGAACTCTGCTGACGATGGAAAGCGACCCTCCCAAGTGAGGAGATACCTCCAAGATGAGAACATGCAAGTAGATGAAGCACCAGAGGATGAAGGAGACGGTGCCCCACGACAATCCTACAACTTCGCACCTGGATACCACGGCATTGTATACCGTGCAGATGTCCCAGACTATGGTGCAGGTCCACGACGGCATAAGAAGGGCGAGGGAGAATCTGAGGAGGAAGCATCCACAGATGCTGCTGCCGAAGAGGATCAAGGAGAGGTTCGATACAAGCTTCAGTCGATGAAGTGGGGACTTATTCCATTCTGGACGAAGCGCAATCCTGATTACGGCTCTATGATGAAGACGATCAACTGTCGAGACGATTCCTTGATCGAGAATAAAGGCATGTGGAATACGATGAAGCAGAGAAAACGTTGTATCGTTGTTGCGCAGGGCTTCTACGAGTGGCTGAAGAAGGGCAAAGACAAGGTCCCGCATTATACCAAGCGTAAGGATGGGCAATTGATGTGCTTTGCTGGTCTTTGGGATTGTGTTCAGTACGAAGGTGAGCGTTGTCAAAGCTCTCTGTTCCGAATGTTTCTCACTTCATCCTGGCAGGCTCGGACGAAAACAACTACACGTACACAATCATCACCACAGACTCGAACAAGCAACTGAAGTTCCTTCACGATCGCATGCCTGTTATACTCGAAAATGGATCCGAAGATATCAAGAAGTGGCTTGACCCAAAGCAATACACATGGTCCAAGGAGCTCCAGAGCTTACTTAAACCAACTGATACCGAATTGGAATGCTATCCTGTCAGTAAGGACGTTGGAAAAGTTGGAAACAACTCCCCCACTTTCATAATTCCGGTTGCAAGCAGCGAGAATAAGTCGAACATCGCCAACTTCTTCGCGAAAGGGGCTGCGAAAGCCGAGTCGAAGACCCCAGCGACAGAGGTCAAGGCCGAAAGCCCCAAGAAGGGGGAGCCTGTGACGCAGATCAAGCAACAAGAAGGCGAAGACCGCAAGACCATCGATCACGATGGTACCGAAGACAATGCTCCACTACCAGTTCCGAAGGAGGAAGTGAAGCAAGGCATTAAGCGAGAGCTAGATGATGTACCTGAAACTGAGGAACAGCCCAAGAAGATGTCGAATACTTCAGCGAGTCCTTCAAAGCCTTCTTCTTCACCGACAAAGCCAGCTCGCAAAACTAGAAGCGCTACGAGTAACAACACTACTAGTCCTTCGAAGCCTAGCGGCAAGGAGAAGGGTAGCCAGAAGATTACGAATTTCTTTAGCAAATAGCATGGGGTTTCTGGGTCTCCCTCATTGGTTGGCCGGCTGTCTGGTGTTGGGGCGTCAAGGTGCTTATGATTTGATGATGGTAATGTATGGATGTTTCTCATCTAGAACTCCCATGGGAGCCTTTGCTACTGTTCGTAGACATGCAATGTGCGGACATCTCTCATAAATATGGCTCTGTTGGCCGTGACGATCGCTTGTTACTATTTCGTTTCTTCCCCCCCTTCGCGGCATCTGATTCAATGTTCGAGCCATTTAAAGACAATATGGTTCGCTTTTCTTCTTCCTATATTTCCTATATTTACAACAGCAAAAAATATACATTTTGAGTTTAAAGAACGTCCGTGTTCCTTGCACACATTGTAATTATCTTCGCTTCTTTTCTAAGGTCCTCTCTATCTCGCCAAGCAAGCTTTTACGAGCGATGTATCTTGCATGTTGTTGCCCGATCCAGTTGGCGTCTCAGTGAGAGCTATATCATTCGTCAGATCACTGAATCAAAGAGCTGATTCAAATTACTCACTGTATGTCTCATCAAATGATCCCGCTCCCCACCCAATATAGCCAAGATAGACGTCACTATTTTGACTACAACTAGTTTAATACTCGCCATTTTTCAGAAGGAAAGAAGGGGCATACTTGACAAATGCAACCTGAGCACAAAGATACTGGGCACACGAAGCTGTATTTCCACCTCCAGTCTCGGTATTCAGAGCCTGTCGTCTATTCGTTCTTAGCCAAGTGGCGAGGGGTTGGAAGGCGGTAGAGATGTTGTCTGTCACACAGTCCACATGCGTCCCTGAGTTGTCGCTATCGAGATACTTATGGACATCGAAGATTAGGCCTGTGGTGCTGTTGTCTGGATTCGTGATGGGGAGAAGAGCGGCGCCAGAGCCGTTGGTGATGAAAGCTCCCGCTGAGGTGTAGTCATTTCCTGGAAGGAGGACCGGACTGTGTTAGTAAGTGATTGCTCCTTTCTGCAAGACAGACTAACTCATTTGTGTGGTGGCTCCAGCCCCTCGGATTGCGTTGACAACGAGCTGAACTGTTGCAGCCCACTTCTTGATATCCACTTCATGGGGTTCATTCATGACTCCAAAAGCCACATTTGTGGTCGACTTATACCTCATCGCGATCTGGGTCCATAAATCTACAAATTGAGCATCAGTCGGTTCTCCCTGCCCAATTATCTTCCCGTTCCATCTCGCATAGTTATGGATGTCAATGATACACACAGCACCGGTCTTCAGACAAGCTTGCAACAGTTGATCGTACTTGCCGAGGTTTGCAGAGTTGAGTTTTCCGCCGAGTTGGCCGCCAAGGATGTACTGCCAGCCGATGGGGAGGCGGAAGATGTTCATGTTGTCCTTGGTTGCGAAATGGTTCATTTGGCCGGCTCCGTCTGGTCCACCAAGTGATTGAACGGGTGGATATACATTGGTCATGTTTTAGGTGCCGTCGGTGCCTACACCGAAGTCGAACCCTGCAAGATTAACGCCGACTGTAAGTTCGTTAGGGGTGTGGTCAATGGAGGTGTATAGGGGTATGCTCACCATACTTGACCTTTCCTGTTGCTGAGGGTGAAGCAGCAGAGGTCGTGGAAGCTCGTGCTGGCCATGTCAATTGTCCTTCAAGAACGCAATCTCATGAAGCTCTTCACTCACCAGCTACATTTCCAGGCAGTGCCAGAGCCCCACCTACACACAGTAAACTGGAAAGTACAGAAAGCTTTATCTTCAAAACTTCAACAATTACTCGAAATAATGACTCGGAATGTACGGGAAATAGATGGGTACAGAAGCAGCAAAGAGGAAGCAGAACGCCTCATTCTTATGTTGGAAGTACTCCATTGACTGATCATCAAGGTAACACATTGGGATAATCGCTTGATCAACCCAGGATGCCAATGAACGCGAGGTGCATGCGTTTTTGGAGAAGTAGTTGATGCATGGACTTGATTGACCCGTCCTCTGTGTTCCGAATATATATGATTTGTAGTTTGAGGAACATTATTTGGTTTTAGGAGGATGATTCGAGTGTTACATGTCGACATCCACGTCGACATCTTGACGAGGATAAAATTTGGAGAGAAGGAAGGGAACATCCTCTCTCCTAACATCGCTCCTGCCTCGAAAGCACGACCTCGAGCACGACCCCTGAGCACGACGGATGGCCAGTCCTTTGATCCTTGCTGGTCACACTCTGAACGCGGGGTGACCAAGGGTCATTTGCACCTTCCCCGGATTCATGCTTTTCAATGCCACATCTGTTCCTGGACGCCACGCCACGTTCACTTTCCGGACGACAATCTTCCGCCAAACCTTGAACGCAACCTCTCGATGCCACGATTTTGATCTTTCGGCTTTCGAGGTGCCGTTCCGGCGGCAGGTTCCCGCTGTACCGTACCTACTTCAGCAAGGGTCCCCTCTCCTTGGCGTTTTATCTGTTGTTCGATTCGATTCGGTCATGTTTGTGTTCATGCTTAATTGGATGTTCCGTTCACATGAGGCCTGCTGTTTGATTCAGATGAAGCCAGGCTTAATGAGAAAATTGAGAGGGAGTATCTCCTCTCTGCCTAAAGTCTAGATGTCAGGAAGACAAGGACACGGTCCGGCTTCGCCTTCCCTCTGCCTCCATCTGTTCCTCCCAAGCTATGTAATCTTACATCTGCCTCGGCACGTGATGGCTTTCTTCTATGTGCCAGATTCTTGTATGTTGCGGATGTCGAGAGGTATTTCGAAATTGCTCCGGCACCGTGAATATAATACTGATATGGGCCTTGCTAATTGGACCAACTCCCTTCCCTTTCATCAGAATGCAGTCACGAAAAGATTTTGGGCAAGCGCACAGCTTCCAACGGTGGACAGAGAACTCGAACTAAATCGCCCATCCCACAATACAGCGCCTGAAAAGCGTCAGCATCTCCTGTATCGGAAAGTGAGTAGTCCTACTAATATTACGCTCAAGAGCGAGCTAAGAGCAACCAGAGATGAAAACATTCTGAGATCTCGGACAATGCTTTGTCCGAAAGGGGGCTTCTAGCAGCGAGACCTGATCTACTTGAACAAAATTTTGAGCACGACATCGCTACTTGCTTTTCTCGCCTATGCAATCTCAATATGGCAGAATCTACAATTTGATGAGAGTAAGCCTGTGTGGAAGTTTGGGCCTTATTGCGGGAGCCATATGGAGGCAACATTCTAGCAGAATGATCCATGAAAGAAGCGACTTCGAACAAGTACCGATTCTTGTGGCTGAAATTCTGTACTTTATTTCATGGATATTCTGGGGAATGCTGGTCTGCCGAGTGTTTTCTAGTGCTTGAAAGTCAGACTCAGCCAGTCGCTCAGATACTCCAAGGTGTTCAATCTGTATTTATACAATGTCGTCTTCGAGATCATCCTCAGTACCCCCATCCACCCTCTCCTTCCTTCTCTGCCCTTTTGAGTAACATTGCTTCACATCAGCAATGGTTCATGGCGATAGTGGTCTTTAGAGCCTGACTTCAGCCTTCTTCCGAGTTGATGAATATGAAAGCCACAGTATCCGGCCAAGGCGGCACTCAGATGTCTTCTCAAACAATGGGACACGCCAAGCTTTGTGGGTGAGGATGAGGCTCACCAACTTGGCAAGCTTGAGAGAGCGTAATTTGACGACAAGTTGAAAGTCTTAAGCTGAGTCAGACATTTTCCAGCTTTCGATTTGACTCGAAGTGCACACATAAAATCAAACTTGGCAACAGGTACTCACCAAACTCATGCTGTCAAGAACGAAAGTGGCTGTGTTCAAGTTGGGAAAGTATGATACGAAGTACTGAATCGCTGAACTTGCAAGTACCACTCTAAGAACGGCCAAGATGATGATACCGATGTGCAATCTTAAATATATACTAGAAAGTAACCTATGTACAAAGTTTTTGTTCCCCCATGACAGCGAATGTATATACAACGAATGAAAGTCCCCTCCCCCTATCAATCACCCACAACTAGGCCTCCAAGACCCGACAAGCTTAGAAAGCAGGGTTGGCATTGGTCAACAGTTGTTCGAAGTACGCCTCGAACCAAGTACCAGCCTCAGGAGCAGGCTGGAGTGCATCAGCAAGACCACAGTGAGCATCGTATCTCGTAGCAGTGGTGTTCGATGTACCATCACACTCTCCACCAGGCTTGACCCAAACAAAGGCATCCTCGAGTGGGTCACCAGTGTTGGTCGATGGTCGAAGACCGAAGCCGGTTCCTTCGAGATTGCACCAATCGCCCCAAGCCAATTGAGCTGTTGGCTGGACACCGTTGCGGGAAGTATCCATGATGAAATGAGCTGGGAAACCAGCAGCAGTGAGAAGAGGAGCCAAAGCATTAATATATCTCTTCTCATCACAGTTAGAGTCGCCTGACGTGTAGCTGGGGCAAGTAGCGATGCTCCATGCGTTGTAGTTTGCGACGTTGGTAGCGAGACCACGAACTTGAGATGGTGATCCAGCGGCGGAGTAGACGCTTGCGAAGAGAGTTGCTGCTGGGCCGATGTTGGCGGACCATCCGAGCCAGCCTGCGTGGCCGGCATCCAAGTACATGGAGACGTTGGGAAGGTTGAGTTGGGAGATGGCGTATTCGACACATTCTTTGTAGGCGGCTTCGGCGTTGGCGCATTTGCTGACTGAAAGGTTGGTTACGAGGTTAGCGAGGGAATCGGGCTCTGTAACTTTGTCAGTATGGTTGTTGAAATTTCCAAAATACTGACCAATGACGAGAATGACCTGGATATCAGAGTAGGTGACCAAAAGAGCCTTGATTGCATCAATGTATGCCTTGTAATTGGCAACACCGCCGTTGGCGATGGTGTACTCTCCGTTGGAAGCGAGAGCTGCACAATCACGATCAGGAAGATCGTAGACGACAAAAGTACCAGCAACAGGTGGGCTAGCACCAGCCTTGTTCAGCGCTCTGATGTTCGAGAGGAACGTCCCCATCAACGGAACCTTGGACATGGTGTCAAGCCAAACGAAAGTAGGCACGTTAGCAACTGAAGCTGCCTTGGTAGCCATGGCACCACTGAGAGACGGAATGGCGGAGGTTGAGATCTCAGAAGCATAGTATGGGTTGGCGTAGAGACCAACGCCTGAGAAAGGATTGCCAGAGGCAGCAGCGGTGGTGCTTCCACCAGTAACGCTGGTAGTCGTTGTTCCAGTGACTGAAGTTGAAGTCGCTGCGGCACTGCTACTGGTCTTTGTTGAAGAGCCTGCAGCTGTGGACTGTGCAGTGGAGGAGGATGCAGCAGACCCAGCACTAGGAAGACATTGAGAATAGTATGGGTTTGAGTATGTGCAAGTATATCCGGAGACACACGTCGTTGCTCCAGTCCATCCAGTTCCACCACCTAGTACACGTCAGCCTAATGATTGAGATGGAGGTGGAAAGTATGAGCTCACATTGTCCCCATGCTCCTGACTGAGCCATGGCTGCTGGCATAGCCGCTGCGGCGAAAAGTAAACTCTTGATACCCATGTTGGAGAAGCTTAAGAGAAAGAAGATGAAAATGAGACTTGCTGAGGGATCGAAAAGGAGAAACCCGCGCAGACCTTTATATCAGCTCAGAGTAGCATCTGACAGCTTGATCGTCTCGAACAAGGTCGGCGACGGAATAACATTGCCGCCTTGCCAGACGTTCCGAACAGCCTGAGATCTTTCAAGACTTCTGGA
Organism: Phialocephala subalpina; assembly: GCA_900073065.1. Lineage (NCBI taxonomy): Eukaryota > Fungi > Ascomycota > Leotiomycetes > Helotiales > Mollisiaceae > Phialocephala > Phialocephala subalpina. The sequence goes on from FJOG01000003.1 coordinate 2,256,964, forward strand.
CGAGGCTCCCAGGAGAGCTCGGCCTCATAGACCTGCTTGGCAGGGACGATCGACCTCTGAGTGGTGGATGTGTACTTGTTCATCTAAGCATAAACGAGGCCGCTGTGAATCCACGCCACAATTGCAAGGAGTATGGGATAGCTGCGTCCTCTTGACTTGTATTCTGTACCCAATGGAGGGGTAAGCCTTGAAATAACAGGACCAGCAAGCGAATAAACGTGAGTGTTTGTTACCTCGGCCGGACTCTCAGTGCTGGAAATGACCTTGGCCCTTGAACAAGAATAGGGTTTGTCCACACGGAGATGTGAGGCTAGGAATATGCGGTCCGCGAAGATACCGCTAGATCTGGTGACACGCCCGCGACTCTAAAGCTAATGGAACGTGCGAAGAAATGTCATATGCCGCAACGCAACGAGGGGAATTCTGGGGTAGCGTTTGAACAACCTCTACACTTCTTGAAATCAAGCGATGATATTTCCTCATGACGGTAGAATCAAAGTTTTCCCGCTCCGAGTCGTGTTCACAAAGGAAAAAAGTATCACCACTTGGGATAAAAAGCAGCTTCCGTAGATTGTTACTCGTACAACCCACCATCTCGGAACCAGACTTGGGGCTCCGGACACGGCAGACTTTGCCGACGATAGCCTGCCAAGCGACAAGTTTTATGCGAGATAATGCGGAGACGAGAAGGGGAAGCCACTGAATTATCGAGGGTCTGCGGATGAGGTGGTGAAAGCTGTAGATGAGATGTTGAAATTAGCCGGAAGACACGTCGTGAAGTGATTCAGGGGTTGAGCTCGCTTCGGCACTTTTCAATGCCCCTGGCTTTTCACGCTACTGGCAACCTCGATGCACCCCGCCATCTGACCTGGAGAAAGTTTTGTTCTCCTCAATTCTGCATCGTCGATTATATTGAGGCGGGAACGCAAATATATGAAGGATCGGTCCGAATCCCCGCGTGTTTGGAGACACTTGAGGAGTTGATCACCTACCCGAGCTAGATTGGAGCAAGTGCTACTCTGGGGTATTCAAATGCACGTGTTTGCTCTTTCCGTTCGAGGTTCTTCAGAGCTGAGCAGTCACTTCCGTCTTTGTGAGAAACATCGTGCTCGAGTAGAGACACTGGACTTCTTAGTCTCTCGTGAGTTTCAATGAAGTTCAGGAGATATAGAATGATTATTTGTCAGCGACCTTCCTGCTTCAATGACGCTGCAGCTCTACAAATGATGCCTTCCGAGATTGATGGCAGCATGAGTCGAATTCCTCACGGTAGTTGCACTTTCTGATTCACGATGGAAGGAACACGAACGTCTTTGAGCCTTCCATTTCATCCAGTCCATGTAGGTTCATCATGAAAATGTGCCGTCAAGGTCACCGGCACTCCTCATGAACCTCTTACATCCCCAGGTCAATAACTGGCTATATTGTTTTTATTCTTCACAAACAAGCATCGAAACCGAGAGTGATGTTTTGCAGCCCAGCACTCAGCGCTTGATAATGATTGTTTTATAGTGTAGATGCGGTCATCTTTCAGGCTCTGTACCATTTCTGTGGGTTTCGCGATGAGCGTGCACTTCTCCCGAGGCAATTAGCCAAGAGTTGATTGTTTGTGTGGGGATTTTTAGAGATAAGTTGTGTAAGGTCTTGATTGTGAGGGCTGTATTTCTGAAATCCTTCTGAGATACTTTCTCGTGTGAGGAAGTATATAGGGTTCGAAGTACCAGCTCTTTTGGGACATTCAGTTGAGCCTCGACATCACACAGCTGCTTATACTCTATTCAATTCTTGTTCTTCGAATATCTTCGCTTCTCGCCCATTATGAAGGCAGCTTTCACTTGTGCTGCCGTCCTGGCTCTGGCAAGCCAGGCGTCTGCCCACTGTAAGTCACCCCATCTCTAACAAACCACTTCACTAATAACCCACCCAGATATCTTCCAAATGCTCACCGCAAACGGCGTCAAGAACCCAGCCTACACCTACGTCCGCCGAAACACAAATTATAATTCGCCTGTGACGGATTTGGCAAGCAAAGATCTCATCTGCAACGTCGGCGGCGAAACAGGAGGAAACACCACTACCGTGACAGTCAAGGCTGGAGACCCGCTGTCTTTCACTTCTGACACTGCCGTCTACCACCAAGGTCCCAGTAAGGCCCTCCTTTTCATCTCGCTTCTTTGAAGCTGCTGGATTGGGACCTCCTCTCACCCAAACCCATCACACTAATCCCTCCTAGTCTGCGTTTACATGGCCAAAGCTCCCACCACAGCCGCAACATTCGACGGCACCTGCCAAGTCTGGTTCAAAATCTTCGACGACGGCCCCAAATTCCCCGGCGGGACTTGGGACATGAAATCCACCTACACATTCAACCTCCCATCCTGTGTCTCTGCTGGAGAATACTTGGTCAGGATTCAGAGTCTGGCTATTCATAATCCCGGAGGAACGCCGCAGTTTTATGTTAGTTGTGCGCAGGTGGCGGTTACGGGGGGTGGGAGTAAGGATTTGGGTCCCAAGGTTACGATTCCGGGGTTTATTAAGAAGGATGATCCGGGGTATACGGCGAATATTTATAATGGGGTGAGTGATTTTCAAAGGAAAAGAAGTGATGTTGTACTGATTTTGACAATAGTTTACTTCGTATACGATTCCTGGCCCTCCTGTTGCTACTTGCTAGGTACTTGTCGACTTTGAAAGTTTCTTGTTCGTCATGGTGTGGAGTTGGTATAAAAGGGAAAGGATGAAATTGACAATGTCTGGTAGGGTATGTAATGGCAGGAGGTGAGATTGATGGGATATACCAGTCGCTTCTGCTCAGAATGTACATAATTGCACCACATCTACCTGGCCATCAAGTTCTGCACCCTGAACTACCTATCTAGGTATGCTCTCAAAATGCGTAGCGAAACTCACGCTCAAGAGAAACTCATTCTTGATCACAGAACGTTGACATGAAAGTCACCCCGAAAAGTAGAGAAGCTCTAATTACTTAGAATGAGAAAGTTACGAAGGTGAAAGTGAAATCATACTAAAAATTATAAAAAGGCAAAAGAGCCACCGGCATCCGCGGATGCCGGTGTAAGAAACCCTAGTTGAGAAAGGGTTTACTTTTGAGGAAGAGGATGAGGGGGTGGGGTAGACACAATCCACTCACTTTGAATGGCCATTTGAATGGCCGTAAGCAGACAAGTAACTAGAACTGGTGATTCAGGAACTAGTGTTTTTTGCTGGCGATGAGAATATTGTGCTTATTTAAAATTATATTGATAGATCGTGAGGCTGCGGATGAGGGAGAGAGTGTGAGAGTGGAGATAACATTAGCCGAAAGAAGGGGGTGGGTTGAAGGTGAGTAGATGGCGATTTTAGACGAGAGGGAGGGTTCACGAATTTTCAGGTTCTAGCTTCGACGAGTCGGTGAACTCGAACTGTGGATTGTTATTATTGTTGTTGTTGCACAGAGTTATAGGGGGTTTCAAATAGCAAGACTTTCATAGGTAAAGAGTGCATCCCATAACCCAGCTCTATAACATAAACGACAGTACAAACTCTGGTCTAAGGGATATCATGATAGTACACACAGACTCCGCTAAACACCAGTCTTCTTGAACCAAACGCCAACCCAGCTCTTCTTATGATCAATCCTCTAGTAAGAGTTGGTCTTCACGGCCTCATTGACCTCTCCAGTCTTGAGCTCTTCGCCATGCTTCACACCCCGTCCGCTCTCAGCATCATAATCGCTGCTAGCATCGTACGCCATCGAGACGTCCTCAATCTGATCGCCCACCTCACACCAGACATCGCTCGTTGCTGGAACAGGGAAGAACTTGCACAAAAGCCAATAACTTCCACCCGCCACAATGAAACCGCAGAAGAAGTTTAAGCGGTAGATATAAGTGGCTCCCATGGGAACAGGCTTTCCAATCGCACCAACAAATCCAACGATGTTAATCAGGATGCCGGCGATGTAGGCAGCGTAACCGCGCCAATGGATGCCGTACCAGAAATAGTAGGGTGAGGATCGCTTTGCGGAGTAGAGGTCTTTGATTTGGAGATAGCCTTTTCGGACGAGGTAGTAGTCGCTGATAATTACTCCTGCGATGGAGCTAAGGAAGACGGAGTAGGCGGATAGGTAGGTTGTGAAGTTGTTTGCCGAGGAGAGCAAGTTCCATGGACACATGACGAGACCGACGATAGCACAGACGTAGCCGCCACGACGAATGTTGAGGTAGCGTGGGAGTAAAGCTGCGATTTAATTAGCAACATGTAGATTAACAGAAAATTAGTATGCAAGACGTACCAGTCATATCCGTACCAGCAGAAACGGAATTGGCTGCGATGTTGGTGCCGAGTTGAGCAAGACCAAAAGCTAAAGCGATGAAGAACACACCAGCGCGGTCCTTTGAGGTTCCTTCGTCGAGGAATTTTTGCAGGAGGTCGAGAGGATTCCAGATCGCGTCACCGAAGATCACGGTGGAGGAAGAAGAGACGATGATACCGATGAATGAAGTGACTGCAAAGCCCACAGGGATAGTGATAAGTTGGGACCAAAGAGCATCCTTGGGCTTGCGAGCAAAACGAGCGAAATCAGGGTCGTTCTGGGAAAGTATTAGTGAGTCTAAAGCGTCTTGAAGAGGCTGGGACATTGGTACATACCACAATGAGAGTTGCGAAGTTAGCAATAGCGGACATGATTCCCAAAACCATTCCCCATGCTAGCCTTGATCCCTGAGCCACAGCTGGCTGCTTGACAATAGGTCCGATACCATGGGCGCGAACGATAGCCCAGATGAAGAAGGCAACTCCCGCAGTAGGTACGACATAGGCCTTGACTGTAAAGAGGTGACGAATCTTGTGGACTGGGAACCAGATAGCGGGCAATGAGAGTAGCCAGAAGATGAAGAAAGAGACAAAATCTCGTGTATTGGTGCCGCTATCTGGGATGCCGTTGTGGATCGTGAAGAAGGATGGCCAGATTGCACAGATCATGAGTCGAATACACTCTCCTCCAATCCAGGCCTGGACTCCATACCAGATACAAGCCATAGCAGCACGGTTGAACACTGGCCAGAGAGCACCCCAGATACCAAAGCTGGCTCGAGAAACGACCGGGAAAGAGATGTGATATGTGGCGCCAATTCGCCCAGTCAGAACAATGAAGCATGCAGCGATGGTGTATCCGATCCAAACGCAGAGCCATGACTGCCACCACGAGAGACCTCCACTGGTGCCGCTGACGACAATCATAGAGGACGAAATCATCCAAGTGTTCTGGGACATTGTTAGCCACATATACCTCGTCTGCTTGAATTCCTGGCAAGCCTTACAATGTTGAAGGAATCAGCAATCCAGAATCCCACAAAGTTCCATGCTCCCCATTGTCTGCGTTGTGGCTCGACAGGCTTGAGATCATGGTTGTTCAGCATGAGTTGTGCGTTGGTCAATCCTGGCTCGCTCTCCACTGCGAGCTTGTCCACCAAGTGGGCAAACTTCGTCGACTTGACTTTCTCCATTATGAAGTCGAAAAAGTACGATTCGTCGGAGGAGTGATACTGTCGATCGCAGGTACTTCTTCGGGGGTTATCAGGATGGAGGTCGAAAGTAGAATCTCGAGTTCGTGTGCTATGACGCCTGGCTCTCCAAGTGACTTCAGTTGATGGGCCCGAAAGTAATGGCGCGCTTTCCTCGTCGGCGAAACTGGTTGTAGAACTTGAACTTGAACTTGAGCTACTGGAGATTGCTCTTGAACTCTTTGGTTCTCCATCTTGAAACGAGGAGGACATCTCATGAAATATATAGACAGAAACGGCCGACTTCTGGAAGAACCAAGATCTTCACTGACCGCGCAGACTACAGGACTGCAGATGCAAGGAAAAAGAGTCTGGGGCTAGGGATCTCCAGCTCTTGGGTAACATATCTTTGTTGGCTTATCACCAGGCCGTGGGGAGCATTTCTCCGGCCATGCGCGGCCCGAAGATCTGGTATTGGTATTGTACTGTAGCAAAGAAAGTCGCATGGAAAACAACAAGTGATTCGTGACGCTGTCGCGGGAGTAGAAAATGACCTGCAGCGGCCGTGGGATTGTCGCCGCGGCCTCCCTATCACGCATCCTCCCTTAATTGGCTCGCCCAGATCTTAACCTTAGCGCATCTCGGGGCTTTGATAAGCTAGCCTGTTAAGATTAGTCGATATTACTCGATGAGATCTCGAAATTCTTCGACAGGGCGGGAAGCTTGGAAAAATATCCATCACATCTCATGCAACCAGTTTGTTTGTTTGTTTGTTTGTTGCATCCTTCGAGAACATGTCGGTCACTCCGGTGAATCCTCGAAGAACGGGACAGCAGAAGCAACGTTATTGTGGATTCTCTTCCTGTCACGTCCCCGCCCCTCTCACGCGCCGCGCCGTGGCACGCGACAATACTTCCTCTATCATCATTGTGCGTATGCAGAGACGTCGACCAGGTGGGATCGCTGGGTGACCTCACATCTGCAAGCTCGGAGCTCTTTGGTCCTGCACAATACTGGCCCTTCGCTTCCCCCCATCTTGCACCCAGACAAGACCGCCTTCTCGATACTCTTTTCAGTGACCCAAGTTTGGAGAGTACTTACGATGAAGTAGAGAACTAGAAGATGTATGGACATGCTATCGCTGCAGATGGAAGGTCTTGTTGAAGTTAGGCATTGACACACAACTGCTAAAAGACGCAGGAATGTTGCGAGAGGCTGGCTTGGAGGTAGGTTTGTGCTGAGCAACGACTGTTTCTTTATATCCAGTTAACAAAAACTAACACACTCCGCAGATACATATCGAATTCCCCCCTCCATCGCTTCCTTCTTCCTCCTGAACGAGCCGGCGGCCGAACATGAAACTCTCCCGAATCATGCTGGGACCCCCGCAATTTCGCGAAACTGCAACAACGTGCTCCCAATATGGATAATATATATATCGAGCAGGCCAAGATGACAACATAATAACAGGTGACCCCTACGATACAGAGGAATACTGCGGAGCCACACCCTCCGCACTACCATCTGCGGATGAGTTTGATGATGGAAGAATGAGAGAAGTCTTCAACATCCAACCAAAAGGTCTTCCAAGGTTGTATCAAAGTCTGATATACTGGCTTGGAGTCGCGGCAATAAAAGTTGTTGTGCTCTTGGAGTCTGGGCTTCTGTCTGGATTCATGGTTTGTGATCAAAAATTAATATAGAGGGAGGTGTTTGGAACAAGTTGAAGCCATCTATTCGTACCATAGATTCGGCAATCTATGTTAGACCTAGTATCTAGGAGGTTTCAATCTTATATCATTTGCACAGTACCTCAAGAGAACTTCATTGTTCAACCTTCAGTCCATATTCTTCACCTGCAATGATGAAGCTCCAAGTCGCCATCCCTTTTGCTACTGTTCTCAGTCTGGCTTCGTCTCATACTATCTTCACCCAACTCCAAGCTGGCAGTACTACAAGCGGTATGTCCAAACAAATTTGGTCTACAGCACCCTAATTCAAAGTGAAAAAGCTGATTGATGCAGCTGTTGGAGTCGGCATTCGAGACCCTAGTTACGATGGAGTAAGAAAGCAAATGTCTTTCTCGTTATGATGTTGACGTTACCATGCAGCCAATCTCCGATGTAACTTCTAATGACATTGCTGTAAGTAGACAAATCTTCTTCTTCCCGAAAGCAACGATTCTTTTCCGGCGTCTCTTCCTGCAACCACCCTCTCTGACACAAACATTAGTGCAACGGCGGCAAGAACCCCACAACAGCAACCAACGCCATCATCCAAGTTCAAGCTGGCTCAACAGTCAAAGCTATCTGGCGCCATACTCTCACTTCAGCCGCCAGCGATGTTATTGATCCTAGTCACAAAGTAGACATACCACTCCCAAGTCCTGATCACAGAGCTGAGATCTTCAGGGACCAGTCATGGCATACCTCAAGAAAGTGACAAATGCCGTTACTGATCCAGGTTATGGTATGGAGCCTATCCCGACCCCCGACAACAAACTCTAATGTTACTTTTTAGGTGCCGGCTGGTTTAAAATCCAAGAAGCAGGCCTCACGAACGTTGGCTGTACCTTTCCCCTCCCCATAGCCCTCCCCATAGCCCTCCCCATTTCACCAACTAACAAAACCCCAGCACAAACATGGGCAACTCAAGACCTTGTACCCATCCCCATCACCCTCTCAAACTCAAGCTTCAGAAGCTGATATGATATCCCTAGATCGCAAACAAAGGCGAACAATCAATCACGATCCCATCTTGCATTGTACCTGGCCAATACTTGTTGAGAGCGGAGCTCATTGCTCTGCATGGCGCAGGTTCCTCGCAAGGAGCGCAGTTTTATGTATCTCCCCTTTGATATCCTTTGAATAGAATGGAAGAGTGCTGATGTATGATGACAGATGGAATGCGCGCAAGTAAACATAACAGGAGGGACGGGTGCTAAGTCTCCTGCTACGGTTAGCTTGCCGGGTGCTTATAAGGTATGTTCTCTTTGGGGAATGGAGAGGAGAAGGGCTGATGTGTATTAGGCGAGCGATCCGGGAATTTTGATCAATATTTATCAGACGCTAAAGGGGTATACTGTTCCTGGTATGTTGTAGTCTCTTTACTGAGTTGGTTGGGAGAAGGTGAGGCTGATGTTTGTTTAGGGCCGGCTGTTTTTACTTGCTAGGTCGAGGGTGGAGGTTGGTTAATTAGGGTTGGGGAGGAGATGAGGTTGAGGGAGAGGATGATAGCAATTGGGGTCTTTGTGCTTGGAGGGGAGGTCTGGCTCTGTCGTTACAGTCTGATCTCAGCCCAGCCATCGCAAGAGGGATTTCGAAGTTTGGACGGCATGTGTATATATTCAGGCGGCTTTGAGCTGGTATGGAACGAATGAGCTTCCATGGATATGAAGGACATTAACGAACAGAAAAAAGGATGTAGAATCAGTGCAATATGTCATACCACTATGCCTGATAACTCAAATCTATGCCACTATTACACAGAGAGTGGAGATGCCATGCCATAGCCACGCATCTACCTGATTTGTCCTACCAATCCCTACCATGCATATTAAGAGAAAAGGAGAATGGTTGGTAGGTGACATAATTTTTTCCTCTGGGTATTCAAACCATCCAGAACAAACGCCACGCTTGGAGATTTCCTCTTACCACTTGTTCGTAGTCATCCATTTCGATATCTTAGCTTCTGATTCTTGCCCTGTTCTTCCTTCCCATGTCATATCGTATCATGCCAGTGTCTTGCCAGTTCCTATCCCACCGTGTCCTCATCCCGTCGTAACCGTCTTGTAAGTTAGAAGAATTAGGTGCTTCAATCTGCCTCAGCCAGTTGGATAATCAATTTTGAAGCCAGATCCAAGAATGGGAAAGGCGAAGTGACATCTTTCTCCTCGAGCAACATCCCCTCAGCGGTCTCGTAGCCAGCACACTTAAAGTCAACCAGATAGACCCCAGGTTCCATTTCATAGAGTTGGATATCCAAATGCATGACCACACTATCAACTGGATCCGCGATGGGTCCAGTCCCTCTTGGAGGTGAGGCTATCTCAGGAATGGAGCCACCAGCACTGCTAAGGGAAGCTACAGAGTGGCGACGGAGGTCTATGACTGATGAGTGGGTGGATCCAGGAGGGACGTAATTCGGGGGGTACATGCCATCTTTCTTCCATCGTACTCTTAGCACCCAGGGATCTGCTGGTAGCTTGTAGTCTCCATTCGGATCCAGGGCCTGGAAGCGGATACTACTTGAAGACCCATCATGCATTTTCATCGACCGTTCTCTATGCAATGAAGCTCCACTGCCGCTGGCGTTTGATACGAAGCTGTTGTTATCTGTTCTAAAAAGAGTCAGAATGACAATCTACATTCGAAAGATTTACTTACCTGTCTTGTTCTGACGAGTCTCTGCGAGATGGCTGCCAATCCTCATCAACAACCCACTCGGCTCCCAGCTTTTGAAGAGCTCTGTAAATACAGCCAATAGCCTCGAGAGGTTGGTTTCGCGACCGAATACCAAATTGCCACTTTGTAGGCTTGGCCTTCTTTTGTGGAACTGGTGTCATACCAGCCGGTCTCTTACTTGCCTCGTCAAGTCTGATTTGACTCTTGGAGTGTGGATTGAGCCGGCGAGCAGTCTCTGCCTTCTCTGCTTCTGTTTGGACCTTTGGTTCATCCACCTCGGAGTGGGCAGTCGAGAGTAAACTAGTGGTGTCTCTCCCGCTCCGGCGAGCTTCCATAAAGTCACGATGGTAAGCTGGTAGACTGCTTGGGAGAATACCGATCTTGCTGACGTATGGTCTCGTTGATCTATCGGTTCCTATTGAACTGGAAGAACGTGGAGACATAGCATCAACAAGTGGACTCGGACGGGTAGGTAGAACATCTTTATGTGCGGTGGTCTCTTTCACAATTGGTGATGCTGGTGGAGAAATAGCATTGTCCAACTTGATGCCATCATTCCAAGCAGGTGGTGAGGGTACTTGGAACAAAAGTTGGCCTTTATCATCCGAGAGGTTTGCTGCTTCCTTGTTAGTATGCGTGCTGAGGAATCAGGAATCTTGCTCAGGCACTCGATTGTCCGAGAATAGGAGAGAGATGTACTTACGGTTTGCTTGCATGAGCTTGTTCTCCCTGACAATCAAGTATGCATCCTTGATAGCAGATGGTTCATCTGCGGCTAAAGCCTCTTGCACATCCTTGATCCCATAACCCATGGTCTTACTGATCTTCTCTGTAACCTGGTCATGAAGCTTCTCCTGGATAGCCGGGCTGGCATGAGGAGCAATAAGCTTAGGTGTGATAGCTTTGCTGGGATCAACACCAGTATCCAGGAACTCCTCAACAGGTGGTTGCAAGTAAGCAGGTAAGTTCTTGATGAACCATGGATCCTGCCGAATCTCCTCGATGGTAGCTCTGTGAACCGGATTGACGGCCAACATCTTCTTGATCAACGACGAAGCTCCAGAGCTCATGTAGTTTGGAACTACATAATGGCCCTTGGCAATTTTCGCAAACAGAGAAGGGATGTGCTCATCGTCGAAAGGTAATCTCCCAACGAGCAACACATACAGGATGACTCCACAACTCCAGACGTCGACTTCTGGCCCAGCATATAGTTTACCATTGATAACTTCCGGGGCAGCATAATTCGGGCTACCACAGCTTGTCTTCAAGAAGTTTCCGTCCGTCATGATGTTGCTTAGTCCGAAATCGGCAATCTTGACGTTTAGATTGTCGTCCAGGAGCAGGTTCTCGGGTTTGAGATCTCGGTGCACAATCTTGTGTCTGTGGCAGTATTCGACTGCACATATAATTTGCTGAAAGAACCTCCTAGCTTCGTCCTCTTTCATCTTCCCATTTTGTACGATATAATCGAAGAGCTCCCCACCAGCATATTCGAGGACCATAATAATCTCGAGCGGAGTCTTGATCACCGTATATCTGCAGCATTACTTGATTAGCTCCTGTAACTTCTACAACCACCGGAGAAACTCGACTTACAGCTTGATAATATGGGGATGTCTAAGAAGCTGCAGATACTCAATCTCTCTCTCCACCCTCCCAGCCATATCCCGACTAATAAGCTTCTTCCTCGCAATTATCTTCAACGCAACTTGCTGATTCGTAACACGATGCGTAGCCAACTTCACCTTTCCGAACGAACCTTCCCCTAAGGTTCGAATGATATGATATGCACCGATCCTCTGCTCGGCCTTCTTCTGCGGCGGAGGCAGATCCGCAGCTCGATGATTTCCATTTGGGCGACGGGACGACGCATCAGGGGCTTTGTTGTTGGCGCGACGGTTCGCAGATGGGGCGAGAGAGATCTCCAGCTCCCCATCGTCGTATGCACCGTGAGGCATCATGGCAGGGGTTTGGTCTGGGGTTTGTTGCTTTTTGGAGGGTTTGTGATGGGGTAGGTTGTTGCGAGGGATGAATTGCTGCCCCACCAAGAATCGAGCGGGTACTTCAACAGAATGTCCGGATGGTAGTGGGAGATTGGTTAATCATTCAGAATGCTGTTGTAGTCATCCCGATCTCGAACAAGGAGTTCGAGGGTGAGGATTCCTTCGTGTCACTTGATGATGCGATGTTCGAAGGCTTGGAGATGTCTCACGCATGGAGTATGGGTCTGCGAGCTCGCTGGCGGGCTGTCAATAATCGCTGTGCACTCTTTAGCGAGCCTAGCTCATTTGTGGGGTAGAAAGCTGGTCATACTCTAGGTTTGCCGCTGATGCTGATTCAGAAGAAATTGGCCAGATGCTTCTTTGTTAGAAATCAGAAAATTCACTGAGACTTGTTTTCTAAGTATGGCTGAGTTTTGAATCAAAGTTATTTTTCTGAGAGCCTTTCGTTCTTTTTGTTCCCCAGCTGGCCGGCTTGGTATCGAGGTACTACTTATTTGTTCCGAGACACGCGGAGTATCTCATGAGTTTTGCTCCATATTTCGAATAGTTACAAAGCTGCCTGAACAGCACAGTCCACAATCTCTCAAAAATGCACGATGCACATACGAATCATCAAATGTCAATGTATGTAGGGTCCGATATGTCCAAGGCAATATTGCATTTGCCACTGCCATGGAAGTCATTGGTTGGGCAAGATCTCGCTGACCATGTGTAACCCATGTGAAGCCCCTTTTGCAGATGTGCTTATGTGCAGTGGTGAAGCCTGTTGGTGATACCTACATCACGCGACCATGCTGGTGAATGCCATGATTCGGTAGGCAACATGGTATGAAATCGTCCCGTTGGGAGCATGTCCACCTCATGCCCCTGACTTCTGTAAGGTACCAAGCCATAACTCATTGTCTGAGCCGTAACCCGGTTTCCACTATGAGGCTCCCAACAACTCCTCTCCTGCAAATTGTGGAGGAACTCCGAGTCCAGCCTGGTCATTCTCCGTATTTCAGAAACAACTTCTGGTAGCGAAAAAGTCCCAAGCTCTTTGGTTCTTTGTCCACTGAAGAATCGGGGGACCTCCACAACGTGCAAGGAAAAGTTATCTCGACTCCTTCCTCTCCTCCTCAAGCAACCTCTCCACCAACTTCCCCCTCAAGAAATCACTCAATCCCAATCTGCAGCACGTCAGCAAACCCACAACGCCGCAACAAGACCAGAACTCACATCCCCTCCCTCGTAACCACCCTATAAGTCCCACTCCCCTGCCAATTCCCCCTCGTCCCATCACTCCCTTCCACAAACTCTCCCCGTCCATCAACTTCCAAACTCCCAAAGATATCCTCCGGCCACGCAATCCGCCCATAATCCGGCGGCGCCCTCAAATCACTAACATGCACCCAACCTCCTCTCCCTCCTCCTCCCGCTCCGCCCTGACTACTCGCTCCTCCTGCCCCATCTCCTGCCTTTCCACTACTTCCGCCTCTGCGTTTTGGTTGTTGGGGGAAGAACATCCCGCCTGACCCGAGGGCGGAACCAGATGTTGATGCGAATGCGGCGGCTTGTCCTTGCACCTGTGGGTCGGAGGGGGCGTGGAGACGGAGGACGTCTTGGAGGATGGAGAGGAAGTGGTGGTTTTCGGTGAGGGAGGAGGGGGTTGGTGGGATGGCGGTCGTTGTGCCTATCGATAGTTTCTGGGAGGGAGGATTCGTGGGGAGGAGGGAGAGGACGTGGGAGTTCGAGTTGGAGGTTGGGAAGACATACTGCTGGTGTTAGCTAACAGTTTCTGGGTTTGAGAGGAATTGACCTACGATATGAGGATTTGACGGTAATGTGGATATCGAGCGAACAATCCGCCTAAATGAAGGCCTCGTTGAGCTCTTGATAGGAGTTGATATCAACATGGTGGTGTTGTGAGGTTTGAGTTTTGTTGATGCTGGAAGGCTTGAGCTTTATTTTGAAGCTCGGACATTGACCTGCACGTCATGACCACATGCATTGCACGGTCACAAGGCTGACAACTTTTCTTCTACGTACAGAGAAGGCTACCATTTATCTCGTCAGAGTATCGTAAGGGGTTCTTAGTCTTATGCAGTCAGCGTGGGGGACCTTGGGGACCTGCGTCTTCGTTGGCTTGGTGCTGGAGCACGCAATGTCCCAATCGACTTCGAACTTTCAAGATCCGCCCGCGTGGGGTTACAAGCCACTCATACAAGCATATTTTGGCGTGTGACCAGGTGACGAAAGTCCCTGAGATTCTCGGACTTTTCGAAGTCATCAAGGTACTCTCAAGCCTTCCTTGAAGTCCAGCAAAGTACTAGTATATAGTATCACGTGTTGGTATCAGAAAGAAAGATGTTGTCTTGAAATGGTATCGAATTGTCTTGAAGAGCGCGCAATCTACATGGTGCTTCTTGAGGACCAGGTATGAAAATCATCGCTTGCAGAAAAAGAGCAATCCCCTTGCCATCACTCCGAAGTGTACACGCTTGAAATCAGAATTTATTTCTTGCTCTCAGGCTTCTCCGTCTCAACGCTGCCGTAGATCTGAAAACATGTTAGTAAAGCGTCCTCTCGAACGGGTACGATAAATCTTACCGTCTCCATCATGATGCCGGTGACTTGATAGGGATCAGCGTTGGAAGCTGGTCGTCTATCCTCGAAGTAACCGTAACCCTTGTGACCGCACTCTCTTGGGATACGAATGGAGCAACCTCGGTTCGCAACACCATAGGTGAAGGCGTCGATGCTACCAGTCTCATGTCTGCCGGTAAGACGCATGGTGTTGTCCTCTCCGTAAACGGCAATGTGCTCCTTGTGGCGACCCTCAAGCTTCTTGATGGCAGCCTCGATGTACTTCATACCACCTGGCTTTCGCATCTCCTCGCTGGAGAAGTTGCTGTGAAGACCGGCTCCGTTCCAGTCACCTGGGATTGGCTTAGGATGGAAAGAGATCTTAGCACCGAACTCCTCGGCGATGCGGTGGAGAAGGAAACGAGCGAGCCAGAGGTGATCACCCACTAAATGGATCATTAGCTTTGTATAAAAGACAATCAGGAAGGAATGCTTACACTCAATACCCTCGCAAGGACCAACTTGAAATTCCCATTGAGCTGGCATAACCTCGGCGTTGGTACCAGAGATCTTTACACCAGCGAACAAGCAAGCCTTGTAATGAGCCTCGACGATATCTCGGCAGTAGACCTTGCCAGCACCAACACCACAGTAGTATGGGCCTTGTGGACCTGGGAAACCTCCAACTGGCCAGCCGTATGGCTTGTCAAGCATGTCAAGAAGGGTGTACTCCTGCTCCAGACCAAACCATGGCTTGTGCTCCTTGTGGGCTTCCATGAGCCTAGCACACTCGTGGCGGTAGTTGTACTTGTTTGGGGTTCCATCGGGGTCCCAGCACTCGGTGATAACCAAGATGTTGGGAGCACCACGGAATGGGTCGGGGAAGACGGCGACGGGTCGGAGGTAGACGTCGGAGTTGTCACCGGGGGCTTGGCCAGTAGAGCTACCGTCGAAGTTCCACTCGGGGAGGTCTTCGGGCTTGAAGATACCGCTCTCTGGGACCTTAGTGAGAGTCTGGAGATCCAAAAGTCAGCTCATCCTTATTCACTACTTTATCTCTTTGTGGGCGGAGTCGCATGCTCACCTTTGACTTGGAACGAGTACCACCAGTGGAGTCGATCCAGATGTACCTGGCGGACAATGAGCTTGTTTCCTGCAACAATTGGTCGCAGAATACTCACTCGGCCATAGCATTGCCCTTCTGATCGAGAGCCATGTACTTGAGGAGCTAGAAATCGAGTCAGTGGGCTATCGCGCGGGGCGATCTCGGAGACAAGGCTCACATTGGCAGTGTACGAGATGGTAGTTGAGGTCGCCATCTTTGCGGTTTGGGAGGGGGAGGGGGTTCTACTGCTGTAGAGGCGTGTATGTGCGAAGGAGTAGGGTGGGCAGACAGAAGTCTGGTGTTGATGGAGAAAAAATAGAAGAAAGGTTGGGTCCTCGTCTGTTTATGAAGAGTGCGCTGACCCGCAAGCGAGTGTCGATAAGGATTGGGGGGGGTTGCTAGCTCGCAGGGATTCCGATCGATAGCTCGATTGGCGTGGGACACTTGGGGAGATGGACAGAAAAGCAAATCCATAGTGAGCTACATATTATCACGGTGAAAACTTTTCATTTGCTTCTCTGTCTGTGAATTGGCAGCTTATTCCCTCCTTTTGCAAAGTCTTCCAGAGCACACGACGGCATTGCGGTAATTACGATGCTTGCATTGAGTCTTTTCTGTGCTGAAGAATTACCCTCCACTTCAGCCACAGTGGCCAAGGCTGGCTGTCCAGACCAAGAGACAACCACATCGGACGCGAAGGAAGTCCAGAAACCTGAGGGCAACGAGGACTTGGGATGTTCGCCATGTGCCCTCATCATGCAGGAAGGACACTTCTGCAGCAAGACTCGACCCGGTTGTCCAGATCTTCCTTAGGAATTGCAGGTACTGTACAGTACAGTACAAACCCAAGATCGCTGGTACAGAGCTACAAGATCTACCAAAACAGCTATGTCATCCACAGCGTCTATCTTCAGATGTCCGGGAATAGGATCCTCTCGTTTTCCTCGACCATGCTGCCTCTCCCCCACCACAACGCCTCCCGCCCGCAGCAACGAATTTTCTTTTCGGAACACCTGCGTTCAGCCACACAGAAAACGTGAAATCCCACGCAACTCACAACAACGTCCCTTTGTCCTTTCTCAACATCTTTGTTGAGAAGTGCCATTGCCAACGCTTGCGAGTCAATCTGCCTTTCTTTGACAAATTAAAACATTCTTATTCGTACGGCAGCATCAAATTCCAAGAATCCGAGTCAACCTCCCCGCACTGCGCCGAGCCGAACATTTCTGTGGCTCATGCGTGCGCGATAAGGAAAAGCACAGTCCTCATTGGCAGAGAATCGTCCCCTGCGTAAAGCCCTTTGTAAATGCGCCGCCGCTGTCGGCCTGGGCCTGAACTGAGTTTTAGAACCTCAGGTACGGACCGTCCTTGGGGACACCAGCAGACACCAGCAGACACCAGCATCATTTCTTCAACAACTTCATCGGCTTCACAACCCGATCAGGTGGAACCTCATGGGGCGAAGCTTCGGGTTATCCGCCGCTTCGTGTAGGAAGACAGCTGGCAGACTCGTACGGAAGGTACAGTCTCGCGGAGCTTGCCTCAATTCGGCGTCAAGGTCCCATATAAATAGCATCTGTACGAGTGTACCAGCCACAAGTCGACAGCCCTGTAATCCCCGGATTACTTCTGCTGCACGGGGTATGACCCGATGGTTTCCGAGTTGCCGCCAGCCGCTGTCTCCGAAGTACTTAGCTCGAGTACATCATGTCAGATTCTTTGAGTTGGGAACAAGTAGACCCAATCTTACCTCATTCTTGAGTTTCTCAGTGTCTCGGCCAACTAGTTGATAGCACATTGTCGTTTTGAGTTGTTCTGGGCGTACTGCTGTCTGGCTTTTTGGTTGGTTTCTGTTCCGATGTCGACATACTTTGCACAACATGTAAAAACCACTGCAGCCCTTGGCAGGCCATGTTATCTGTGCACTGGCGACAATGTAAGGGCCTCTGTAGGACTACAAGTGTCTGTGTGGAACCCGAGAGCCGGAAGGACCTTGGAAAAGCGTCTCAACGGTGTGATGGCGTTCTTTGCAGTGTTCGATACTCGAACTGTGAAGGAGTTGCAGTCCTTCATCTCCAATCACTACCTTTCGCTTAGTCTCTGAGTGTCCAAAGCGACATGCTTCCGTAGCTTAGGGAGTCGAATATGATATATCAGATGGCCAGTTACTTGTATGAGCAGCTGTGTTCGGTTTCAGCCTCGGTGATTTTGGTAGTTTCAGTTCTTGACACGTCGTTGTCGAGCTGCTTGAGCATTGCTCCATCACTCCTCATTACCTGAGATATGAGAAGCTTCGATGGTCGTGCCGTTTCGTCCTCGAGCTGTATTTCGTGTGATGATAGTACCGCATGCCGGCCAGCATCTGTTCATCGGAGTACCAATTCGCGGTGTGTAGGCGTCAGCCGTCTTTCGCGTGCAAAGTCAAGAAAAGCACTAATGAAGTACACACCTATACTTCACTCGGGGTTGAAGTCTGAAGGACGCCAAATGAAGACTTTTTCGTGTACGAATTGCGTTGACCTTGATTGAGATGCTTTTGGAGAATTTCTTGCCTGCGAAGTCGTGAGGTTAAGCGCGCGACTTCATCTTCAGAGGAAGGCACGAAACCTGGCACGCGCTCCCTCATCATCTTCAGAATCATCCCTTACAACAACCAGAAGCTAGATATACTCGAATTCCAAACTTAACACGATTCATCCCAATGCGTAGCTCATGGTTTATTTTATCACTACCCACGGATACTTAAACGCGTTTCCTTTCTGAGGTGCTCTTCATCCCTTCTCCAACCAAGTTGTCTCCTGACAGTCTCACACTTTACTTACCCCGTGATTCCCAGCGGAAGGCTGCACCCTAGTTCTCAGTCCAGCAATTCCCGGGTCATCGGACGTACCAGGAGTATCAAGCTCTGCTAGCAAGTACATACTCTTCATGGATCTCCTCAAAAGACTCGAAAAAGACTGCAGCAACTCGTAGTCAAGACAAGACAAGTGTCATTTTTTTGTGATTCAACACAATTAACTTGCCGAGACATGGATATGAGCTTATCACTGCGGCATTGGAAACCCAAAGAGCAATATTTCCTTTTCCTTGTCCTCGAGACACTATTTACCGGACCACAACCACAGCTTTTGGCGGCCAAAAGGTCCCAGACTATTTGGTTCTTTTAGCCGCGGGATTCTCTGAAGCTCTCTATTACATGTGAGAGTTATTCAACGCAGCTTCTAGGTAGAAATCTGGCTGTTCTTAAGGTCTAAGGCGCCCGGACAAACTTCTAGACATGGCAAGTATCGTCGTGCATCTGCTTTTCCCTGTAACTCATCTTTAGCTTGATCGCATAGAATTTGCACTCTTGCACACTGTCTCAGATTCGTCTTGGATGCTCTCCATTCTCAAGGTCGAACTTGGTTTCGTAGCCCTCGAAGCACGCGATAAATTCACCTCTTTACCTTCATCTTCATTCCCTATTGTCTATTTCAGATAGCCCTAGGCTTCAAGGACATTGAGATACACCTTGTTGCCTCCTTGATCTCCTTCTAGCGATGAGTGCTTGTGTGCATGTTTTCCTACAGGTAAGAAGCCGGCAGTGACCCGCAGAGATCGACAGTAAAATTGTAATCACTCGTTGATCTTTTCAACTGGGGTTCTTCTCGACGTTCTATAACAACTCTAGCTTCCAGAACGGGGCAAGCCATTTTATTTGATCGTTGACTAGGTGTGAGCTGCAATCAACTGTCATGTTGTATCCCGAATCAGCTAACTCGTATTGTTCACTTGAAGATATCCGTATCTTGTAAGTGTCGAGATCATCCTCGACCATGGAGGTTATATAGTCGTACTGCTCCAATTTGTCGTTGAAGTCTTTCAAGATCCATCGGAAGGCTTCCGGGGAATGATGGTGTAAAAAGGTTCCGTGGAGTCAGTGTTCGCCCAGCCCAAGCTGTAGAGCATGAAGTCAAAGTGAGCGTCGACTCTCTTGTTGCGCGTGCCAACATCGAATACGCCACTGACTTTCGCTGCGTCGCAGCTGCATAGTCAAGACCTAGATTGTCGGACATAAAGAAGATCTGGTCCGTTACGTCCCACCGAGACCAAGGCCATACATTGTTGACAACCATTTCTGGCGACAGGACAATCTGAAGAATGCGCGACCGTGTATGGAGGACGATATCCCGAAGCAAATGGTTAGGAAAGTGCGCTGGTGGTAGTCGGGCCAGCGAGTACATCGGCCTGCTTTGCATCGATGGGAACGACAAGTCATGCACGACCAAAACCCACGGATCTTCTCGCACTAGTTGCGACGCACCACATTTTCTGAGTCGAATTCCGAGAATGGTCCCGTCGTCTATCTTGCAGACCGGGAAAACGTATCGGTAGCCCTGCTGCTTGGGGATGCCCAGCATTGCCAATAATGTGTGGAGTTTGATACCCTGATTCAATATGAAGAAATCGTTTGTCGAGTGAGCGTTGACGGCGGCGAAAGCGCCGCTTTCAGCAAAATGGACAGCCGCTGACGCGAAGATGGAACACGCAATAGGACCTTCATGATCCATGGCCTGGGGACTTGAAGCCTTCCATGCGAATATGCTCAAGTCTGGACAAATCCGAACAATCTTTACTTGTAATCTCAGGAAGGCTTTTCGTCCTTCTCCATATAGCATGGGCATGTTGACCTCAAAGATTCCTGGCAAATGTTACAAAATTGTTCAGAGAAAGCGGGCCAACATATAAATACCTAACAGACAATAAGCCTCGTCTTCGACTCGGGTAGTAACGCGTCGTGAAGCCCACGACATTCTTTGAGCAACAGAGATCGACAGCAATGATCGCGAGTCCCCCAAAATACCTCTGTCAATTCCTGTGGTACTTGTGAGAATGTCAATTCCTTCGCTTTCTGAAACAGTATGTTCCAATGCTGATCAAAGAAGTAAACATCTGCAGGTGCAATCAATTCCTGAAGTGTCCAACCACGAGTGAGCCAGCGGCAATGGGCTAGATTTTCCCGCCACGCAGGAGTGGATTCTATGTCGACTAGATAAGCATAACACTTCTCAGCTCTCTCGTACCATTGATACATGGAGTTGATAGCCTCTGAAAGCTCGGTACTGCTCGTCTTGTCAATGCAACAGGTATCAATCCAGGCGAACTGAAGTTCATCTGCCTTAGCAAGTTGGCAAGTCATGGAAATCTTCGCATAGCCTTTCCTGGACCCGTACGAGGGTTCGGTAGTCATGTCCTTGAATAAT
The DNA here is from genome assembly GCA_900073065.1 of Phialocephala subalpina. Lineage (NCBI taxonomy): Eukaryota > Fungi > Ascomycota > Leotiomycetes > Helotiales > Mollisiaceae > Phialocephala > Phialocephala subalpina. The sequence goes on from FJOG01000003.1 coordinate 2,277,790, forward strand.
ACTTCTTCTTCACCCCATGTGTGGGAGAGATTCGCATAAGCCGGCATGTTCGTGCCGATGAATTCCTCGGAGAGGCCCGTTGAGGTGTTCAGGAGTCTCATGGTGACGATTTAGTCTTGATGCACAATATGCACTAGAGCTGGTTGCGGAGAAAAAATTGCTAAAAGAGAACGCTCATTCGCAATATATATAGAGAAGACCATGATACGGGATATCGGGGCGTCCTGTGGCGCCTACTTGGGCCACTGGGATCTGGTAGCTGTGATAGAGGGCTACGGAGGCTTGGCATGTTGAGCATCGGTGTGGCCGATAAGTCGTGTAAATTGAGCTTCAATCCCTGGCGGATAGCTTCGCTCAGCAGAGTGTTTGAGTTGCGAATTACGTGACCTTCGTCAACAATCATTCGTTCGAAAGTGTAGGTACACAGCGATGTGAAGACCCGCTGATCGTCGAGCTTGGGCTGCAGGACGAGCACGATGCTTAGGTCGCGGGGCGGCCTCGTCTTCGACTTCATCACCCTCCCCATCGGTGTCTAAACCTCCGGCGTCATCATCCTCTGGAGCGTGAGGTTCAAATAATGGCGTGGGCTTCTGTGTGACTGACTTGTCGACGGTAGCAATCTTGCGCTTGTACCATGTTGTATGCGTAGTAAGAGCAAGAGCCCTGCCGCTCTATGTGATGTCAATGCACGGCTTTCGATGTGAATGATTCTTTGGCAGTTGGGCGGAAATGGCATTTCCTGATGTTCTGGACAAGGAGGTGAAGAGGGAGGGGAAGAAGAGACAGCATGGGTCACCCCAGGCACATGGGACATTGAAGAAAGCATAGCATGCCTAGGTAGCATACGAAGGTATGAAATGGCAGTTCGAAAATGAAAGCACCAATGAACTTATGGTAAGGGAACGCAGTGGTGACTTGTCATAAACTTCGATTTTGACTCTGCAATTTTGCTTGCTCTCGTTTTTTGTTGGGAGGTAGTCACAAACTAATGCGCTTGGATATAGCTTCTATAATACATTTTGGTCCCAACGCCATGAAAATACCATTAACGCCATCCACGAACCAATAATGTCCCAGCCGCGCTCGTTCTTTCACTTTATCTTTCCCAATCTGCTCTCATCCGAATATGTGGATGTTCTCCAACCCCTTTCCGATCGACTTATTCTCGCTTGAAGTTCTGCTGTCCATTCGCTCCAGGAGGAGGTACTGGTAGTCCTTGACCAGGCATCGGAGGAAGAGCCGGAAAACCTGGAGGTGGCTGAAAACCGTTGGGAGGGAACTGAAAGTTGGGAGGTAGAGGTCCTCCAGCTCCAGGCATTGGAAGACCGGGCATACCAGGGATGGGAAATGGAGGCCTGTTCATCAAAATCTGTCAGCTCACTGCTTTATATATTTCAAAAATAGAGATATATGTCTTAGGAGTGCATGCACCGCCTCGGAGCAGCTCCGGAGACAGCATGAAAGAGAGACTGATTTTCCGAGAATTTGACACTTACATGGGCATACCACGACCTCCTGGGGGTGGAAATGGAAACGGTGGCGCGCCAGCTGGCATGCCTGGGATTGGGAAGGGTGGTGGTACGCCTATTGGATCCTGTTAGAGTGTTGTGTAAGTAACAGTATGAAGGAAGACACGAACCGCCCGGGAAAGCTCCAGGAAAGGGAGGTGGAGCTACGCCTGGGTTCTGGCCAAGCATTGGGTTTGATGCTGATTGTCCTTCTGCGGCGTATGAGTTTGTAATGGAGTCAATGACAGACTGGGCTTTCTCGTGGCCGATTTCTGGTATAATGTTAATAGGGCAATAGGTTCGTGAGACACAGGACGCACGTTGGTAGTAGTCAACTACATTTCGAAGGTGGTTTCGACCGCTGTTATGGGCTTTGCGCACGCTCATGGAGTCGTGGGTGAGGTAGACATCGCAGTAGTCGCCTGGGGAGGGGGGGTTAGTTTCGATGGCTGGAGTTTGCGCCGCTGGAACTTACAGAAGACTGCAAGAAATGTTAGCTATGATCATTAGACAGTCGCAGAACCTGAGACTTACATTTAGGCATCTTGGCAGATTTGTCGGATCAAATGCTGAAGAGCTGTGTTGTTGGTTGTCGAGCTGCTCGAGCTCGATCGCCTGCCTCAAAAGTTCAGACCCCGTCGCGACTCCACACACGTGACCGGGCTAAAAACTTGGAGGCGGCCGGCACCATCCCTGTCGCTTTCCAAATGCCAGATAATATTCTCCCCTGACGCGACAATCTTGAACTTAAGATTTCCAAACCTCACACGACAAATTCGACAGCATGGCGAACTCGCAATCCTTCTTGCGCATGCTGGGCAGCTTGCTGCTGTTTCTTGCCTGTGCCGAGGCCCTGAAATTCGACATTGAGGCTTTCAATGTGGGAGATGCTAAGGGGAAGAGATGTATTAGGAATTTCGTCGCGAAGGATACACTGGTGGTGGTTACGGCCACAGTAGATGGATACAAGGGAGATGGCATGATTGTCAATATGCATGTGAGTTAGGACGTTGGGGTTTGGGAAGTGAGTACTTGCTAACGTTCACGTCTAGATCAAGGATGCAGTTGGAAATGAATATGGAAGGCCGAAGGATGTGGTTGGAGAGCAAAGAATGGCATTCACATCCCACGCTGATGCATCATTTGATGTCTGCTTTGAGAACGCTTTCTCTGGAAGTAAGAACGTCCCAATGCTTTCTTGGACAATGCTGACAGCCTCGCAGCCAAAGGAGTCAGCAACCCATTCCGACACGTTGAACTCGACATCGACATTGGTGCCGACGCAAAGGATTGGTCTGCCGTTCAAGCAACAGAGAAGCTGAAGCCTGTCGAGACCGAGTTACGGCGCATGGAGGAAATGGTCGCAGAAATCGTGGCCGAGATGGATTACTTGAGGACTCGAGAGCAGAAGCTCCGAGATACGAATGAGAGCACGAACACTCGAGTGAAGTGGTTTGCGTTCGGAACAATGGGTATGCTGGTTGCATTGGGAGCGTGGCAGGTCATTTATTTGAGGGCGTACTTCAGGTATGATTTCGAGAAGGGATGCAGTCAGGGGCACCATGCTAACACATTGACAGATCAAAGCATCTTATTTAGAATTCCTCAAAAGTCAGGCGGATGCACAATTCTACGGCAAAATGCATGTGTTACTAGTGGGCTGTAGCAATAGGTATAATTACAACTTAGTGGGCAAGAGATGTCCTGAGGGCTCTGCGAGTTATCACGAGAGCTTGTGATGGAAGTGCTTTGAAGGCAAGGAGCCTTTGGGTACCGGCTAGAGGAAGGGCGAGAAGGTCAGACTGGCCCATACAAACACATTGAGCACAATGAAGCGATTTTTGAATGAATACTAAATGTCCTAGTCACAATGGGAGAATTGATCATCACCAGATCATCACTTCGTACCTTCACTGTCATAAGTCAGACGTGTATCCCAATGGAAGACATATTGTAGCAGAGCAGAGTTGGCATGGTTCAGTGGTCACGTGCATATCACAAAAATTCGGTATTTAGACTATAGCTTCTCTAGAGTCAGAATATCATCCTTCCTTCCCATCACTTATTTGCACCCATAGATTGAGAGTTCTTGTTTCTCTGGCTTCCTATCAGGCCTAGTGCTGCTCCATCCTCTCTATTATATAAGCAGTACAACCTCATAAATATCTTTTACAATATGCCTTAACTTCAGGACTGTAAGGAAGCGTCACAAGAGAATCACAAGAGAAGTTAGCTCACTTAAGACCAATCACTGCCTCCTGACCTTGCCCTTGGTGATCTTGAGGTTGTCCTAAGGATGGTTAGAAAGAAGTCTCAAGCTTGTGCTATTGGGCATGCAATACCTTGGGGACAATCTGGTTCAGGGAGTAGGTTCCGCCGCCGAGCTTCTTACAGGTGTTGCAGTGGCTGTAGTTGCCAGAATTTGAGCTTGATAGCTCGGGTACCCCGCTTACCAGAGGACATGAGCTCTGTCCTCGAGCTTCACTTCCCATTCAATTTGGCCACAATGACAAGTTCCGTGATCAGTTATGATGAATAGTTTTCTCTGATGAATTTCAAAGATGTTTGTATGGAAATGGGAACAGGATGCGGCTTTGCAGAGCTTCTCATACTTTACCTTTCCTTTCTCCGCTTTCGTCGGATGGAGGAGTCATCCCAAGCTACGCCAGCTATGTATGCTTAAGAGGGGATCTAGCCAGTGGCCGTCTCAGTGAATGTTTAGCATGGACTTCAAGCGGGTCTTCCAAGCTCCCAATGGCAGTGATAGAAGGTCCATTCGTGCAGCTACATCTTGCCGGTGCATGCTCGCAAGCATGGAGTTAGAGAGATTCTTCCGGTAATGTCCCACAATGTGGGTTTCCTCGCCGTCTCTCGGGAAGAGGGGTTTCGTCTGGGTTTCTGCGTATATGAGATGGCCAATTGCTAAATGCATATGCAAGTTGGAAATCTGAAAGTAGCATGCGAGCCCAGATAGATGCCGAGAGACTTCCGGACAATCTGCGAAAGTATCCTGACAAACACTCTCAGATTGTGACACCTTCATGCAGGTATGAGGAATCGACGAGGTAGATCCAAGTGAGGGGCAGCAAAAAGCATCTCCCGTGGAAAGGAATCTCTGATTCCAACAGGTGCTGGGATCCTTCAGCCGCTTGGTTGTATCGTGAAGGAAGCAGAGACCTGTTGCTCACGTGAAGGGGTTCAAAATAATAAATAGAAATGCGGTATATGAAGGAGGAGAGAGCCAGAGTATCAAATGTTCGAAATAATTCAAAGTCGGAAAGGAAGGAGCCACTTGACTTTTACCTCTGGGTCTTAGCCATCAAGGTGTTCATGCTTATCGAGCTTGCAAGAGGGCCATGCGGAAGAGCCATGTCTTTGTTCTTGGGTCAAAAGGTGACCCAAACACAATATTTGTGATACACTACGATCAATTGACGTTGATATAAAGTCTGTAAGCTGTTCACTATCCAAAAATTGAAGCTGCAACTTTGAATAAGTAAGCCGGCACGTGATCCAGCACTGATACCGCGATAGCACTAGCGCCGATCGCTTATCAGCAAAAATTATTCTTGGAGGGTCGAAAAATATCGTCGGAGCAAAGTCCAGAACATCGCAACAGTGACTTCGAACAAACACAGCAAACATGGATTCCGCCGAATTACAAAGCAAGAAGCGCAAGAGAAAGCATGGTAGCGCCAAGGCCGAGAAAGAGGAAGTCGTTGCTGCCACCAATGGCTCCAGTCCTGCGGTCGAAACGAAAGTAAAATCGAAGCACTTGAAAGAAGGAAAGTCATCCAAGAAGGCAAAGAAGAGACATGAGTCGGACGATGAGGAGGAGGCTTTCGAGGATGAGGTGCCTGTGGCCTCTCTAAGCGATGATGAGGGAGAGGAGACTTTCGAGCAGGCTACATCGGCAGATGAGGACGAGGTCGCTCCCGTAGGGGACGAAGAAGAGGATGACGAGGAGGAGGGAGCAGATCTGGCAGAAGGACCTTTACCAGGCGCAGGAGAACTGTCATTACCGAATGCCGGACCCCAAGCTCAGAAGTTCGAGGAATTGAACTTGTCAGAAAAGACTATGAGAGCGCTGGCAGACATGAAGTTCGAGAAGATGACGGAGATTCAGCAGCGAGGTATACCACCATTGCTGGCAGGAAGAGATGTTCTTGGTGCTGCAAAGACTGGATCTGGAAAGACTTTGGCATTTTTGATCCCGGCGGTGGAGATGCTGAGCTCTTTGCGGTTCAAACCTCGAAATGGTACTGGAGTTATAGTCGTCTCGCCTACGAGAGAACTTGCTCTACAGATTTTTGGAGTAGCGAGGGAACTCATGGCACATCATTCGCAGACATACGGCATAGTCATTGGTGGAGCAAATCGAAGAGCAGAGGCTGAGAAGCTTGCGAAGGGTGTGAACCTCTTGATCGCAACTCCTGGTCGATTACTGGATCATCTGCAAAATACCCAAGGATTTGTCTTCAAGAATCTCAAGGCTTTAATCATCGATGAAGCAGACCGGATATTGGAAATTGGTTTCGAGGATGAAATGCGACAAATTGTCAAGATTCTACCAGCGGATGAGAGGCAGACTATGCTGTTCTCTGCTACCCAGACTACCAAGGTTGAGGATTTGGCCAGGATATCGCTGAGACCTGGACCACTCTACATCAACGTCGACCACCAAAAGGAACACAGCACAGTCGAGGGTCTTGAGCAGGGCTATGTTGTCTGTGATAGCGACAAGCGATTTCTCCTCCTATTCTCCTTCCTGAAGCGCAACCTAAAGAAGAAGATCATTGTGTTCTTCTCAAGTTGTGCTTGTGTAAAATACCACGCCGAGTTGCTCAACTATATCGACCTTCCAGTTCTTGATCTACACGGCAAGCAAAAGCAGCAGAAGCGAACCAACACCTTCTTCGAGTTCTGCAATGCAAAGCAAGGTACCCTGATCTGCACAGATGTTGCAGCTCGTGGTCTAGATATCCCAGATGTCGATTGGATTGTGTAAGTGTCAATTTCTCGAAGAACTATTCCCTTTTACGTGTTGTCTGTGGAGTAATGCAACCATAAAACAAGCATATCTGCTCCTGAAACATACAAAAGAAGCAGACTGACCAATTCAGGCAATTTGATCCCCCCGATGACCCAAGAGACTACATCCACCGCGTCGGTCGTACCGCCCGTGGCTCAAACGGCAAGGGGCGCTCCTTGATGTTCCTCCAACCCTCCGAAGTAGGCTTCCTCACCCATCTAAAAACCGCCCGCGTCCCCGTCGTCGAATTCGACTTCCCCGCCAAGAAAATCGTAAACGTCCAATCCCAACTCGAGAAACTCATTTCCCAGAACTACTATCTGAACAAGAGCGCCAAAGATGGATACAGGAGCTACCTACAAGCATATGCTAGTCATAGTTTGAGAACGATCTTTGATGTGCATAAGTTGGATTTGGTGAAGGTGGCGAAGAGTTTTGGGTTCAGTGCGCCGCCGAGAGTGGATTTGACGTTGGGGGCGAGTATGAGTAGGGATAAGAAGACGCAGGGTAGGAGGGCGTATGGGAGTCAGCCGAAGCAGGGTGGGAGCTTTAAGAAAAGGGGGACTTATTAGATAGTGGACATAAGTGTTAATGATACCTTGCATTGCGGGCGTTGCTGTACGAGAAAACGGAATCAAAAATGTCTCTTGGTATCTGGTACTTTGATGGTGATGCTTCGAATGTGAGAATAGTGGTTGGGAAGAGAAGAATATGAAGCAAAGTCATTTTGGGCTAAGAAAATTGAGGATGGGCAACTCACAACTATCTTTGCCGAAAAGGGCCAGAGAACCTTCCAAGTGAAAATACTATGAGATCTTACTCATGATAGAAAGCGATTGCCCGGCAATCTCAAGGACATTCATCATCATCTCGAACTCGACGCCCTATATCATTCCATCTTCCCCAAATCATTGACACAGTTAATGGAAGAGTGGCTTTACTGATGCAAAATCCGACTTTATCTCGAAGCTATTTATGTCTTGAAAGCAGACTTTTGATATTTACCTACGTACAGGGTGGTATTGTAAAGTCATTGCTCTTCCCACACGATATGCTCTTCTAGGCATCTTTCCCAGTGGAGCAGCTAGTATCCCTTGCACCATACACTGTAGAAAGGCCCTCCAAAAAGGGGGGGGGAAAGGCAACGCTGTCCTCTGAGCCGCGACATGTGTTTCCTCAACACGCCGCCAATGTTCCTTCCAAGCAAGACCATTCAAGAGCAGCTTGTCTAGTGACCACTGATAGTAGCAGGTCTGCCTCTCCGTGCTGTTACACCGGTAGGTCGTCCTTGTGAGACCCCGCCGCGGCGAATTGCATTATTAGCGCTGGACGGAAGGCTGGGATATCCTCATCATCTGACGAAGAATCTGACGCCGAAGATTCAATGGATTCAGGCCTCTCCGGAGCAGAACCTGGACTCATCAATCGGACAACGGTAGGGCCTTTCTTTGGTGTCGGAATTGGTGCTTTTGTAATTGGAGTGCTCTTATTGCTGGTCGATGCAGTAGATGGACTGGCCGCTGAAGATTCCACGGCTCCCAATTTCATCAAGTATGGATTGTTGACAGAATTCCAACCAATCGGACTAGGAATCGCTGGAGTCTTCAAAATAGACTTCGGAGGTATCGAAGGAGTGCTCCTTGAGCTGGACGGACCTGTTGATGGCGCACGAGAGACTGGTTGCTTGGATGCAATTGCACTCAAACGGCCTGGAGAGGAAACGGTGACGGCTTGAGATTTGGCAGCAACAATCTTGAAGGACTTTCCTTTCAGAGCAAGTTTCTCCTTGAGCGAAAGAAGCTTGGGTGCAGGAGTAGGAGCAGCCTCAGCCTCAGCCTCAGGAGCGATCATGGGCGGTGACTCCGATCGCGTGTCCACTAAAGGCATACTGGGACGATTCTTCGGGGGTCTGCCACGGCGTTTGGGAGCTGGAGCTCCTACGCCTGCGCCGTTTAGGATACCGCGCGCTTCCTTGGCAGGCTCTGGTTTTTGTTGAACTTCTTTTCGCTTCTTGCTAGAGCGTTCAGCGATCTGGACATTTTCATCGATTTCAGTGGTCTTCCAAGTACTGTCTCCCTCGCCACCCTCTTCTCGTTCAACCGGTTCGCCAAAGAGACTGTCTTTGTCGCTATTGAGGGAAACGCCGCCGTCATCGTTGTCTCCATCTTCGGAAGCAGAGTCCAAGTCGACAATATGCGATGCTGTACCCTCCCTATCGGCGGCAGCCTCACCGCGCTTCCTCCTAGTTCTCTTTGGAAGCTCATCTGGGAAGCTCTTGCCTGCATCTTGTGCCTCCTTGCGAGCAAGCCAAGCTGACTTCCGCGGTGTCTTGATGGTATTCGGGGCAAGGGATGGGGAACCTGACGATCTCGTTGATTCCTGCGCCCTTATACTTCGTCTCTTTCGTGCAGGAGCGGGAGCTGTAGACTTTTCTTTGGGCTTTGGTTTAGTGAGACGACTGAAGGCTTGAGCAGCAAGCTCTAAGTCAGAGTCCGTATTCTCAGGTTTGCGTTTGCGAGGACCTGCCAAACTTGAAGGCCCTTCATCCTCTTCAATGGGGACAGCAGCCTCGCCTAGATCCTGGTACGACTGTGGCTTGCCGGTACTACGGCGCGGTACACGCTTCTCGGGCCTCGAAGGATGCGCAACTCCCTCAAGCTGATATTCTTGTTTGTGTTTCTTCGTCGCAGCAGCCAATTTGTGCTTCTTAGATGTGAAGAATTCGACGTCGTCTTCATCTTCACCATCGGCGTTAATTCGCTTCCGCTTCTTAGGCTGTTCCGCCTGCGTCATTTGGGGATCCAGGAGGTCCGAAAACATCATATTTGGATTCTTTGATGGCGTTGGTTGCTGCGGAGGCTCCTCGATCATACCATCAGTCACTGGTGGATCATAGAGAATCCTGTCGATCGTGCCGTCTTGTTGATAATAACCGATGCCCATCATGCGGTTTTGTCCGGCATGTGCAGGATCCTGGTAAGTCTCCTCTGGCTCACGCATCATAGGAGCAATTGGGGTGAGGAGTCGAGACGGATAACTTGCTGGTGGTTGATTGTATGAATTGTAGTCATCGAGATCATAATGACCATCTGCCCATCCTGGCGCAGACTCGTCTGGATTTTCGACAGCATACGGATTCGCTCCGTGTTGTGCAGCTTCGTATGAATCCCGATACTGATAGCCATTGTCGTTCTCTCTAAATATTGCTAGACCAGGACCACGAAGAGTTGGATCTATGTCCTGCATACTTTGAGCAAAGCCATTGGTCATACTCTCGTCGAACGGATCATCTTCAATACCATTGGCATCATGGAAGCTCTCATCGTTGGCACGGGCTTTCTCTGCCTCTACTTTCTCCTTAAGCCTCTTCATTCGCGCAGATTCATGAGGATTGTGCGCATGCTCGTCCCTCAGCCAAAGCAGGTTCGTCTTAGAGAAGTCTACAAGACTTTCCACACTTCGGAAGTCGGCAACCTTCTTCGTATCATGGCCTAGGAGTGTGCCCTTGGGTTCGTATGGCTTTTGAATATTTGTGGTATTCTTTCGACACTTCGCACAAGAACACATCTTCAAGCAGCGTGGACACTGCCACTCCTTGTCTTCCATGACAGCTTGTGGCATCAAATCGAAGGCGCGCCACAAGACACCGTAGCAGTAACTCAAGTTGCAGGTGGTGCAGAAGGCCATCTTCCAATCCCCATGGTGTTTGAAACAGATGTGGCATGTGTGGGCGTGCGATTTCGGATACACCTTCGCTCCTTTCTTAGTCTTCTCGCCCTTTCGAGGTTTGAGACGACCCTCGTCATCCACTTCGGGCTCAACGTCAGACATTTCTGGTGTTGGTGATCTGTCCCTGTTAGGATCTTTGAACGGTCGAAGCTTGAGTTGCTCTTGGCACACTTCTGCGATGGGTTTTCTGCCATATCTCTTCCTGGCAATATCAAGCGGCTGAGGTGACTTCTTGGCATCGAAGAAGCCATCAGACTGAACGACAACGTTGCGCCACTGTTCGTAATTCTGCATGAGAGTTGACCAGTCCCATTGCTCGACCCAGCTCAGGCCCGAGACACATGCGCAAGAGCGACCCATAGCATAGCAATCCATGCACACATCGTAGGTATCCTCAACTGGTTCGCCATTGGCATCCTCACCGCGCTGGATGCAGGACTTGCAGGTAAGGAAGCGGTTGAAGATGTTTCCTCGGCAGTAGGAGCAAGTGATGAACGAGTCGTAGGGGATGAGCTCAACGTTGGTTTGCTCTGGTAACTTCGGCGAAAACATCTCGCTAACCAAGATCTCTTGATACAAGTCAAATAAACGCTTGAACTGTTCCAGAAGTGACTTGATACGCCCATACTTCCACATTTTTGGCTCAATAGTATCTCGCTGTAACAGTGCATGATACTTGGCAAGCGTGTAGTAGACGATCGCTTTGCATTTGTACTGCTCTTCTCGGCATACCATTCGAGCTCGTGGAAGAGCTTCGTGGAGGGCAAGCTCAAGAGTGTCAATTGTCGTGCGATTCCAAGCAACTTTCATAGTGCGGGTTCCGCGGTTCCAAACCTGATGTGGGGCGAGTGAAGGAATTAGGATCAGATCTCCAGGTTTCTGCTCAACAACATAGACGTTAAAGGGAGCCTTTTTCCAAGCGTTGACCTGGGCAAAGTGCTTTTCAACTTCAATGTCGTGGCCGAGCATAGACAGGAAGTACTCGGAAACTACCTCGCGCTCCTTCGTCTCGGTCATGAACCAAACTGAGCTGCCCGGTTTTTCGCCTTTGGAACCGTCAGATGCTTCAACCATGATATTGTGACCGAGCGTGCCACACATCTCTCTGTGAGCTGCAGTATACGTTCCTTCGTGACCGATATAACACATCATGTTTTGAGCTCGCATAGGTTCTGGGAGACTGGACATCAGATCGCCTGCCGGAGCAACACCTTTGCCCCATTGCATTTGCCCGTATTCGTTTGGCTCAAGTATAGAACCATCACCGCCAGTCCTCGATTCAATGCAGTCATTCAGATAGTATATGCACTCGGGCAACACCTGCTTCAAGTGATCTGCCCACATGTCGGGACAATCAATATCCTTCAGATACAGTCGTTGTCTCTTGGGGTTCCGGTACGTGGAGGATTCGAATTGTCGTGTAAGCTGGTCCATGGACCTCAGGTAATGACCCATGGTCATGGGAATATTGGCTTCGTTCGGTATATCACGAACATTTTGAGCTGTAAGTCAAAGTTTGTCAGCTAATCACCCATGGCCTTCTGGTGCAAGAGGACTCACGCTCTTTTCCTAGATTCTGTTCTAGCCAGTCTCGACTGAAGAGCCATGGAGGCAGACTTGAACCCCAGTCCTCAACGACGAGGGGTTTGCCATTTTCAATCACAATCGCTTCAACGAGAGCTTCGAAGCTTTGAATGCTGTGCTCCCGAAGCTTGTCCGTTGACAACCTAGTGACAAAATCGAAGTTGTGAATTTCTTGGACGAGGGCATCTAAGTCGAAATCGGGTGATATGGGCACAAATTGTGCTTGGGGGTGCGTTTGAGAAGGCATTGCGGTGACTGCAGTTCGTTGTGCAATGAAGTGAAGGTCGCGTTCAGTCGTTGCCCACTCTCGAGCGCATATTATCGCAGAGGCCAGGGGCCAGCAAGAGTGTTTCTAGAATCGCATGAGATTGCGCCTAAGTGTGTCTTGAAGATTGTTGAGAGTTCGTAGCGGTCGAAAGGACGAGCAGGAGCTCAATCATGCCGAGATTGAAAGTGAGGAGGTACTCGAGCAATCGCGTCAATCGAAAGGTAATCGCGTCCTGGTGGCTCCCGATTGCTGCGCTCCCGGCCTTTCTCAAGGTTCACGAGCGGACTGGACGGCGAGATTGTCGTCGCAAGGTCGTAGAGTTGCGACTTTTGGATTACGACGGTAGCAGGTCTCAACTCGCGTAGAAGCCTGGAGAGAACGTGGAGTGGCTGCACAAAGACGCCAACGCCGAGCCTCGTGAGAAGCTTGGACCACGAATGGTATTCACTTTCTTTTCCCAACCTCAAAGTTCAGCCCTAACCTCCGTGTTGGTTGATTGTCGATGCACCAGAAGCTCGGCGCGGTCGAGCTGTGAAGTAATTGAGTTAGGACTTGTGTTTCCACGTTGATTTATTTTGTTATTGCCAGTGTGAGTTCCAATTTCAGATCTGTCAAGTACCGTTGCTCCTTCCTGTCCAACCAATGATAAGATGTTTTAACATTTGCCTGCGTATGTGTTGGGATTTCTTGCTATGCAGCCAGATTGAAGCTGTTTAGCTATGTAAAATCATCGGTGCTGACACAAGTGACAGACCTTCATGATGAGCTTCACAAATGCAATGCTCAGTAGTGGCGTTTTTCGTTTGCCCTCTGCATGTCGTAGCACTCTCCTTCATTCTACATTCAGATGTCAGAAGTCTCCTTTGGTCCTCAGTTCTACGCAAGGCCGAACTTCAGTCATTTCGCCGTGGCCCCGGAATCGACAGGCTAAGCTCGCTGTCACGTATCATAGCAGATGTGTTCACTCTTCGGCTCCAAGACCGGCTTCACTAGCTATTGATCCGAAAGAAAACTCGACTTCTGCTTTGGACCCAGCTTCTCAACCACTACCTCGATATGAACCTCCGAAGACTGGAATTTTGTCGATCCTACCATCGTCATGGGTGCCCTACGCCGAGCTCGTTCGACTCGACAAGCCAACAGGAACCTATTATCTCTTCTTCCCATGCCTATTTTCGACCCTTCTTGCAGCTCCCTTAGCTTTACCAATGGCAACACCTCTTTCAGTACTCGGCACCTCACTCTTGTTCTTCACCGGTGCACTCATTATGCGTGGAGCAGGTTGTTCCATCAACGACCTTTGGGACCGCAACCTTGATCCGCACGTAACGCGAACCAGACTGCGACCTATTGCTCGTGGAGCAATCACTCCTTTCAATGCTCTTGCTTTCACCGGCGCTCAACTGCTTACTGGGCTTGGCATCCTGCTCCAGTTCCCATACCAATGCTTGTTCTACGGCATCCCGAGCTTGCTCTTGGTTGCTACGTATCCATTGGCCAAGCGTGTTACCTACTACCCGCAATTCGTCCTGGGACTCACATTTTCTTGGGGTGCTATCATGGGATTTCCAGCTCTCGGCGTTGACTTACTTCAGAACAGTGTTGCTATGACGGCTGCGGCATTCTTGTATACTTCGAATATCGCGTGGACGGTTCTATACGACATGATCTACGCTCACATGGATATCAAGGACGACCCCAAGGCGGGCATCAAAAGCATCGCGTTGGCACACGACAAGCAGACGAAGCAAGTCTTGAGTGGATTGGCATTTGTCCAAATCGGTCTGCTGGCAGCTGCGGGTGCAGCCGCTGGAGCTGGACCGGTGTTTTTCGTTGGCAGCTGTGGCGGTGCAGCTCTCACGCTTGCGGTCATGATCAAGAAGGTCAACCTGAAGTCTGTCAAGAATTGCTGGTGGTGGTTCGTGAATGGTTGCTGGATGACTGGAGGTGTGATTTCTGCTGGTCTTGCAGCGGAGTATCTCGTGCAATACACGCAGAGAGCGGAGGAGGAGGCTGAAAAGGGGGAGCTTGTACAGATTCTGTAAGAGAGTCGCTGGCCCTAAGAGAGATGAGAACGAAGTTTGTACTTGTACGTCTACTCTCAACTATGTAAGATTATACAATCTGGGCAACAATCTGTTAATGTCTTGATCGATCAAGAGTTTGTCGGTGCTGTTTATTGAAAGAATCTTCCATTTTCCTGGCCCATCGTCTTATGTCGGCCTCTCCGGAAGATCCTAATGCCACTGAAATATCAGCGAGAGTATAATCTCGTAAAGGTCCAAATTCTCATAAATCATGCTCCGCCACCCCGCTTCCCGCATACCAAGAAGACTGAAATCTGGACTCGAGATAGATATCATATGAATGAACGCGGCTGGAAGGTTTCATGATTTATTTATTCAGGAAAACAACGTCCTCAGGTATCTGTGTACAATGGTCTCTCATCCAGGAAAAGAAAACACTTGTCGGCCGAATCTGGGTACTCCTGGGAATTAGGCTACTTAGGTACCTGAACGTATGAGGCTAAGCAGCTGCATATACGGCCCAGGGTTTTGCAAAGGCTCGATTCATCCGAAAAAAAGACTTGTGTTCCTCGTCGAGGTTATACGAGGATGTAATCTCCAATTATACATGTAGGTTCAAAGTATAATAGAAACGTACAAATGTACGGCTGCGGCAAGAACAGTGAAGCAGATGACAGGTACCGGCTATGAAGCTTCCGGCAGTGATGGAATTCAAGGTCGGTAGTGGAATGAGTTTTGGAGCCCTGAGATCACAGCCTATGAAAATGATCAGCACGTCATGAGACCGCGTCTTCATCGAGCATCCATGCAAGTACAGTAACTTGGAGCTATCCACAGTGCTTATACTTTTCGAGCATCGCGCTCACTTACTCATTTCCTTCTTGGTTGATCCTCAATTTCTGAGCCTAAGAAAAATGTTCGGCGTGGTGTTAGGTGGTGTTAGCTTCTCTCAAGCTCCTCGACAATGTGCGCTTTAGCCGCCTACGTCAGGATCTCCTTCTCCGGATTCACAAGGAGCTTGGACGTTTATTGTGGATTCAGGTGAGACAATGTAATGTTTTCAGATGCTAGGTCTGGGCGAATTCCATGGACGAGAGAGAAGCAGATGGGTTTGCCGCCAGTATCATGATAGAGTCCTAAAGCTGGGTCATTCGCAGAATCGCAGTGAGACGGTGGCTTATTGGGTTACAGTAAGCAGATGATGTTTCATCAGAACTGTCGTGATCCTGGCTGGCTCTTGTGTTGCCCGGTTATCGTTCGCAGCTTCCACGTTTTGTGGATCGTATGAGGGGCAGCGGCAACAATAAAAGCATTCCACTTCATCAAGATCCAGACGATTCTACCACTGCAAAAAACACCATCATCACCAGGACATTTAAGCACAGCTTCTCGTGGCCTAGATTACCGCATCATCAACATTGGTCTTGACTCGAAAAGTGAGGTTTTCAAACCCACTACTCTAGCGCAAGGTATGATCTCATCCAGCTCCGGCGAGCCGTCTCCCCAGCGCTTTGCATTAAAGCCAAACACCTCCTCTGTTCGCGCAAGCTTCTAGTAACCATATTCTCACATCAAAGCTTCTACAGAATAATATCCATCGCGATACTCTCTTCGATTGTCCCCGCCCGCCAGGACATTCAAATATCAAGAATCAACAACCTACCAATACAAAACCAACCTACACAATGGCTTCTTGGGCGCAAGTTGGCATTCGGGGATTCACCTTCCTATGGGTTCTCCTTACTATGGCCTTGATTGGCAACGTTATTGCTTCAGCATTCGCCGGTAACGAATCGAGCATCAACTATGCCATGTTCGTGTCGACGTTCGACATGCTAGTCCTCATTATTGGCTTTGCTGCTGCCTTCATGGACCTCTCAGCATTTGCGCTTGTTATGGTCGTCCTCGATGTTCTTGCGACACTCTTCACATTCGTTGCTGGTGTTGTTCTAGCTGCTAAGCTAGGAGTACACAGCTGCGGTAATGCTGTATATCAACTGTCTTCCCAGATCCAAGATTATCTGCTAACGGTCAAAAGTCATACACCCACTCAAACAGCCTGACCAATGGCTCAAACAACCCAGGAAAGCGATGCCATGAACTCCAAGCCAGCACTGCTTTCTACTGGTTTGCTTTTGTCGGGTTTGCCGCATCTGCCGTTATCGCTGGCTTGAACTCAAGAGGATCCTCTTCGATGAGGGGTGGTATCCGCAAAGGTGGGCCGTCCATGTCCCAGGTCTAAGGAAACAATGGTAAGCAGTCCTATGCACTTGCGATTGACTGCTTATGCGTTGTTGTAATCCTTCGAAGGTCATAACTAACGCTCTCGACAGGACCTTACTAAAGCGGGCACTCGAACAATTGGTGGAAGGTGAAGATCCACAGCCTGCATACTGGAGTGACGTTGGGCACATACACAAGCCTTTGACTCTTGAGTCAGGAACGAACACGATGGTATGCGGGAAAGGAAGGAAAAGGCGTTCAGCTGTACGATTATCTGGCTTGCAATCAGCGATTGGCATAGCTTTGTGGTAATGATAACTTAATGTATATATGATGGGCGTGAAGGAGGGTAGGATACGATTAGTGTTTGTATGATCAATTAAAATCGACGAACAGACAAATGGTCCCTGTTATTGATAATCCTCCCTCCGAGTAATTGATGCGATATTGTTGTTGGCAATTTCCCTTGAATCATGGGTCATTGTACCTTGCCGTATTAAGAAAAGAGTGAGAAAGTTCTGCTGAAGTAGATGGTACGGTGACACTACCATAGTTGATATTGATGTGTAATAGAGAGTTCTCGTCGAGAAAATTCCCCGCCATGCTCTGTCTCTGGGTAATTTGGATCATACACGTCTGCTTTGAAACGGCAGCGCCCAAGAACCACCTCTAACAACTCGATGGATTCAGAGCCTTCAAGTCGTTTCCATTCATCAAGAGGAGCTTTGTTTCTTATGTACGTGCTTATACAAGCCTGACTCTATACACAATGTGCTTGAACCATCCATGAACGCCGTTCCCAATGCAATACCTGCAGGCTTTCCCTATAGTCTGGTATCTGTATCTATCCTTTATGCAACCAATCCCCATATCTTCGTTTGGCATCACAATGATGCAGCTGCTTCGACCGCCCCGGCAGCCTTGAATGCAGATTTGTTCGTGAATCGAATCTCGACAGATGGATACATCCATTCCATGTATTTGGCCCAACCTGTGACCCGAATGATCAGTAAAGGTTCTAAATATCGTCTGAGAAGGTGCAATACATACTCCAGGACGCAAACTTCCTTCCAAAGTACTTCCCAGCATAAGGTACAATAACCATCGTCAAGATCAATTCCAGCTGCTGCAAGCTCTCTTCCCACTCCTTTTGTGCATCGGATTCTTCCTCTGAATCTAGATCACTGCTAAGGTCTGAGGAAGGAAGAGAATCGATGTCGTCGTGATCATTGGAAGATTCCGGGGAGGCGTCCTGGATGATGTATGAATCCGAAGTAGACATCTTTGCGGAGAGGTTGTTGAGAATTGAGTATGGGAAGAAGCACAGAGCGCTACCGCCGGCAGCACCGATGCATTGAGTGATTTCGAGGTGCTGGAACTGCGAAGGGGGTTTTGCAGATTCAATGTACAAAATGCCGTGGGACTTGATGATCAACTCCAAGCCGCTGAAGCTTCCGAAAGGCGCGCGGATCGCCTCCAGCACGTGATCACATCCCACTGAGTCACCTTTGACTCTTTTGACTGCAGTTGTGGACATCCAAGATTCTTCATACAAACACGACCATAAATCCTACAATCCGAATTCGAGAATCGTTGACACTCAATAATATTTCGAACAACCCCCTGGCGTCAGAGAAGTTTCGGCAAACAACCCATACCGCAATCATGGCAGACACTGTAAGTTTTCCCAGTCTTTCACCCCACCTGATTCACCTTCAAGAATCCAAAATTGTAACACCACATCACAGGAAATCCCACACGAACGAAAACCGCGCAAGTCGGTAGCTTTCAGCGAAGGAACCACAATTGTCGACGAGAACGGTGCAGTCACAATGAAGGAAGACGGTCACGACGATACAAAAGACACGGCGCAGTCGCACTCACCAAGTACGCCGCCACTGTCACAGGCTTTGGGGGATTTTACTGATCCGTTTAAAGGCCTTGATGATGGCGACAATGAGCCCACGAAGGATGATGATGATGTGGCCAATATGCTGAAGGGCATGAAGAAGAAGAAGACCAAGAAGCCCAAGGCGGATGAGGTAGAGGCAGAGGGTGGCGAGGCACCAGCTGATGATTTGGACCTCTCATCGATGAAGAAGAAGAAGAAGAGCAAGAAGCCCAAGGAAGGTACCGAGGACGAATTCGCCGCCAAGCTTGCTGCGCTCGATATCGAGGGCAAGGAGGGTGAGGCAGAGCCAGCTGAACCAGCGGAGAAGAAGCCTATCGATACTGGTGATATGGAGAAGGGAACTGGTATCTGGCAACACGACTCCGAAGTCAAGATCCCGTACGATCTCCTCCTTACCCGATTCTTCACACTCCTCGCACAAAAGAACCCAGACCATGCCTCCAGCGGCTCAAGAAGTTATAAAATCCCACCTCCTCAATGTCTGCGTGAAGGAAACAAGAAGACTATCTTCGCCAACATTGCTGAGATCTGCAAGCGTATGAAGAGAACAGACGAGCATGTTACTTCGTACCTGTTTGCGGAGTTGGGTACGAGCGGTTCAGTCGATGGTAGCAGACGTCTGGTCATCAAGGGTCGATTCCAACAGAAGCAGATTGAGAACGTCTTGAGGAGATATATCAGTAAGTACATTGGATTCCGCTTAACAGTTTGTTCTAACGGTATATTAGTGGAATATGTCACCTGCAAAACATGCCGATCCCCAGATACCGAACTCAACAAGGGAGAGAACAGATTGTACTTTATCACTTGCAACTCATGTGGATCTCGAAGATCTGTTACTGCTATCAAGACTGGTTTCTCTGCCCAAGTCGGCAAGAGACGCAGACAACAAGGTTAGAGGGCTTTGGACTTGTATTTGGTGGAATGGGTTCATTGGAAATCTTCCGTTTCGAATCTCCCACGAGATATCGAACATGCATAACCTTAATGAGCATTGCTTTGGGCAACTGGGAGGATTGGAGTGGTGCATCTGATGGTCTAACAAAAGACGTACATAGATCTGCCACAGTATTTCGGAAAAATTGAGAGATTTGTGAACCAGCATCTATTTTCCCAGAACAGAGGCTGAATTACAGTCAATTGTGATACCAACCCCAGGATGCCAAATAAAATGACCGCTTCTATTCGGATTCTACCCATCAGAATTGGCATCCAAACGAGTTACCCAATTTGCTCTGTGCACCGCGCCAAGTAGTCGTCCCGTAAGCGCCCGGCAGCAATTCCTCGCCTCCCATACCTCAAATTGAACAATCAAGGAAAAGCAGTCTCATAGGGCAAGTTAGAAAGCAGCCAAGTAGCCGCCCATTCGTGGGATAGAAATAGACACAAGCCCCACCGTATGTACGCTAAAGCAGCTTGTCCCCTCTGATGAGACCTCGTCGATGAGCTGGCTGATAGCTTCCATTTCTACTTTTCTCGTGAACTCGAGAGTTGAATTGCTTGCCATTGATACTTCCGCTGATTGATTTTTGCTTGTGATCACTGAGAGGATCTGCGAGAGCCAAGAGCTGAGGTGAGCTGTTCTCAAGTGCGGGGCAGACAAGGCTGCAGCTGAGCTGACATTCTGGAAGAAAAGCTGCTACACCTCCCTTCTGTCGAACGAAGCTCTTCGTAGCTTGGATTCTTCCATTCAATCGTCGATATACCTTTTTGAAGTTTGGTAGCCCTCATAATGTCGAACTATTACCCTCGTAAGTTCTGTAGCCTTGCAAGTATGCCGTCTGCTAACTTCCTGAAGCTCCTCCTGGCGCTGGAAATGGCAGTAAGTGCTATAATATAGTCGGTGATGTGGCAGGACTTACTGGTCAATAGTGCCCCAGCAACAGCAACACTTCGCTCCCCCTCCATCATCACCTCCTCCAACTCAGACCACCCACAGCTACTACCCACCTCCTCCACAACAAGGCACTCCACCTCAAGGCGGATCCTACCCTCCTCCCCCACCACAACCCACACCTCCCCAAGTCCAGCAACACTACCAAGCACCCCCACAACAGCAACAACAACAACAAATTCCACCACAAGTACAACAACACTACCAACAACCACCAAACTTCTCACATAGAACCTCGTACCAACAACCAGTTCTCGGAGGCGCACCACCAATATCTCCCTTGCCAAGCTATGAGCAACCTCCTCCATCAAGCGGATATGCGGGTCAACAACATGATCAGAAATATGACCTGGAAGAGAAGCCAGCGTTGGATACTAGTCAGACAATGAATCTAGATCATGGCGCACCGTCTGCTAGCCATTTTGTTGGTGCGAGTACGACGCAGGATGATGTTGGGACGTTTAATGGGGGGAGTTATAGGATCAGTCATCGGGATACGAATAGTATTTTGACTTTGCAGCTCGCGATGGGGTGTCCTTTGACTGTGAAGCCTGGTATGTACTTTTCAGCTCTAATTATGCGTTCTAGGCCGAAGATAACACTCTTGAGAGATGGATATAGAGGTGGCTCGTGATTCTGCAAAGTTTAATGCAACTTTCGCCCGCCTCTGTATCCGTTTACTCAGAGATTGCCTTCGGTCTAGAAGGGCTAGAAGCTATGCTAGACGAATGAACGGTGCTGACAACAGATACAGGAGCAATGATCGCAATGACTCCAACTATAACACTGAAGGGTACCGTCAAATTCTCAATAAAGAAACTCGTTGCAGGAGGAGAAATGGCACATTCAACTTTCACTGGTCCTGGAGAACTACTCCTTGCGCCAGCTTCCTTGGGAGATATCACTAATATCCGATTAACGGGTGATGAACAATGGTCTGTTGGTCGGGATGCTTTCTTAGCGTGTACTCAAGGTGTAGTGAAGGAGTATAAGAGACAAGGTATTGGAAAGGCGATGTTCTCTGGAGAGGGACTGTTTGTTTATAAGATGAGTGGGAATGGGTTGTTGTGGATTACCAGTTTGGGTGCTATTATTAGGAAAGATGTGAGTTAGCTGTTTTCTTTGTAGATGGTGAAGGCAGGAAAGTACTCAGAACTGATGGAATCTAGCTCGCGGATGGGGAAAGATATATTGTGGATAACGGCCACTTGGTTGCGTGGAACACGAAGTATATCCTTGAACGTGTAGCATCCGGGGGTATTATCTCAGGTCTGTCCTCAGGAGAAGGGCTAGTCTGCAAATTCACAGGACCAGGAACTGTGTTCATGCAGACAAGGAATCCGGTGAGTTTGACCAATTCTTCTGTTGCTGCGTGTATTCAGTTAGCTGACATGTATAGACTGCATTTGGACAATGGCTGTCAGCTCATGCTCCAACGGTGTAGGGTAGGGTATGTAAACTTTGCTGTAAATGTCCCAGTGCTGTCGGGACATTTCGAATTCGATTCTGGTGTGGCATGGCTTTGGGGTAGGTAGCGAATTTTAGTCTTTTATTTCAGAACTTCTTTCGAGTGACGGCCTTGTTTTCCCAAAATCCACTGTCTACCATCATCGATCATCGAACCTCTTGCATCAACATCCACGAGCTCCTTACATTTCGTTGACAAATACAAAACAATCGCGACGTTGCTTTGATCCTTGATCGTGCCTCCCCCTTTCGTCTCGGCTAGCAAAACTCCATCAACACGCTGCCTCCTTCCCAAAACGTCAACGAAAGTCACGCCCACAGTCGCAACGCACGAACTTTAACTTCCTTTCACACTAATCCACAAGCACAGCATAGTATTGCTACGTGCTCCTTACTTCACCTTTCTTCTTATTAGAGAACAGCATTACAGTCTTGAATAGCGACATTAAGCAAACCTTCGAGCATCACTTCATGCGACTCCTGTGGGGCTTATTCAAAAGAAAGAAGACGTGGGAAGAGTACAGAATACTTGCTGAGCCTGACTGTTGTTTGAGAGGATTGTTTGGAACAACTACTTCTTTCGTAGAAGTCCGGACGAATTCGCTCGTCAAAGAGCGAATCGCTGTAAGTTCATCCCCTGGCGTTTGTTGCAACTCCGCGAGGCATCTGAGTTGACGTGTCGAACATAGTTCTATTCATACTTCGTCCTACACCTTTATATACGACTCCTCCGATTAGCACTCTCATCGCGACTCAAAAACCCGAGACCCTTGAAGACTTATTTATTAACGTTGAAGTCCCTCCCATGCTTCATCGAATCCTCAATACATTGTGGTTGGGCCTCCGCGTTGCAGTCGAAATCACATACGAGTACATTGTCGAGCTTTTCTTCCTTTTGCCAGGGAGACGACGGATCCCCTTTGACGTTCGGTATAATATTGCTCTGAGTACGTACAGCACAAAATCAAACCCTAACAACATCTCCCCCGATAATCATTTGGGATCTTACTGACTCGATTCAGCTAAGGTGAATATCGCATACCCAGGGGTACTTTTTCCGGACGATCATAGGCACAGAATTGCCACCACTGAATTCGACCGATATCTGGAGGATCTGGACGAGGGCCCACGGCACTTGTGAATTGACGACATCCAGTGCGAGGTTCCCAAAAATAACGAGAAAACTTGGGACAATCGAATATACCTCGAGCACGAAACAACTTCAAAATGACGAAACAACACGGTCCAAAAGGCGGAGGACTTGGAGGAAAGACCGACGAAACAAAGAACATTCAAAACGCGAATGAGAAGAGCAATGATATCAAGCCGGCTGGCGGTAGTGAGAAGCGGACTCAGCGTATCATGCTGAAGTCAAACCCACCAAAGTCTACACCTCGCATTACCTTGCGTACTAAGCAGGGAGAGTCAAGCAAGGCTCCTTCCAAATCCAGTAGTACGCAGCGAGCACGTACTAGGGCAACTACCTCAACACCAACTCGATCATCTCACATCAAGTCAAGAGCTGGGACCTCCTCTGGTGCTTCTCCCTGTCGTGCTGGGACACTGCCGGTGCGAACTGCACACCCAGACAAGCTGAGGGAGTGGCAATCTGAAAAGGCACCTCCGGTACACTTCTCCCGCAGAGCGCCAAGCCTTCGAAGCAAGACCACCAGCGTTCGGATTGTTCCAAAAGACGAGGGACATTACAATAACGAACAGACGACTCCAGCCAACGATGCAAAGTCTCCTTCTCCGAAGGTAGAGCCTCCAGAGCAGGAAGACGCAGAGTTCGAACATCTAAGCAACCCATCGCAGGTCACTGGACCCAACACTTTCTTGGTCAAGGTGCTTTCCGAACATGTCGCTATGCATGAGAATGAGGGTGCTGATTGGGAGTTGGTCGGTTATCCTAAACCTGTATCCCCTCTACCAGTCTCAATCGTCCCTGCAAGTACGTACAATGCAGCCATGCTACACAAACCAAAAGCCGAGAACACTTCATCGCTCTCGAAAGTCCCAGCAACTTTCAAGCCTTCAATGCCTTCTAACACTAGCGATTCTCATGGCTCTGCCCGTGGTAATCAAATGGCACGCTGCAGAGGGAAGAGCGAAGAAGACCTAGAGTCAAGGATACGCTCCATCCTAACCGAACCTAGTCGAGCTCAACGCAGAGCAGACTTCAAGAACCACAATTCTGTCAAGTCTGTCAAGTGGGACCCCTCGATTATTCCATTGGACCCTGTGCCTTCGCCAGAGACGACAAGTACTAAAGCCACACAATCAGCAGCCTCAAGTAATAGGCAGAAGCTCGACGACAGTCTCAAGGAGTTCACGAATACCGTCAAGGACTTGAAGAAAGGTGACCGACGACTACTAGCCGACCTGTTGGAAGCATTGAGGAATGTCGAGAGTGATGACGAGTCCAGTAGCGACTTAGCGGACCAAAAAGACAAGCCAGAGACAACCGCCGGCGTCCTTCACACCCCTATGACTACGGGAGTAGGATTTGCCAACAGAGAGTCTAAGTCAGATGATCGTACCCAGATGGTTACCGAGTCCAAGTCAAACGATTTTACCCCAAAGGCTATCCGCGAGTCTAAACCGAATGTGCATACCTCAACTGCCACCACCGCAACGGAACAAAAGACATACAGAGACGCCCTGGCCTCAGTTCTAAGTCAACCCCCAGTATCTACACAACCAGCAAATCGAGACAGATCAAAATCGTTGTCCAGCGACCAAACAACACTAGTTGGGAGTGAGGACACATGCATCAAGACGACCAAAGCTCCAAACCTTCGTGTAACCACAAAGCTCAATCCTCGAGCCCCAGTCTTTGCTGGATTTGGACATACAAAGCATAAGGCAATTCGTTCCGACCCTGTGGAAGAGATGCCCCATTTCATTACCACTATTCAAAAGAGACACCACTCTCATGATGATGGCGTTGATGGCCTTAAACAAGTAGTCCCCGTTGCAGCCAAAGTTGGAAAGTACGTCCCTCCGGCACTGCGTGGCGATCGCAAGTTCCACCAGCCAGAGAAAAAGCCTCAAGAGCCAGTCTGGGTGAGAATCCGACCAGATCAGCCCCCAAACAAGCTGTCAGAACCTGGAGTACATGGTTCAGGAGGACTCGAAACTATTAAGACATCCGATGATGACTGCCATCAAGGTCTTGGGGATCATGTTCTCAACCACGGCTTGACTGAGAAGCAGAACCAGGCAGAATGGTTGGATCGATGGCTCCGTGATGCTGCCAAGCCCCACCATGGTCTCGGAAACTATTCAGGAGAACCGCAACCAGTCCTTCAAGGAATTGAGCCGCACGTTCCGAGCTATGGGCAAGCAATTCAAGACTTTGCATTGACAACCCAGGTGCATGAGAATACTACCGGAAACACAACTGACCTCTTGGGACCACTTCCTATGGAATGGGCACCAATCAACCAGAATATGATGCAGTACCATAATCTGCCAGCTGATTACTATTCACTCCGGACTCTTCCCGTTGTCGGTTCTTTGATTCCGATCCCACCTCCCGTCTACTTCGGCCAACCGTACTTGCAGAAACCAGCTCCTATGCAGTTGCTAGCACCTCTCATCCCGGAGCCAGAAGCATCTAAGGTGTGCGTATCTACTGAGGGAAAGCCTGGACGGATTGCAAAGCCGCTGGAGTCTGTTTGGGCTGATAAGGTTCTTAATAACTTCACGTCGAGATTTCCAATGACGGGTAAATGCCAATCGAATTTTCCAGTACCTCCAATACAGGAACTTGACACCAAGGCAGCTCATATTCAACAGAAGCTAGAGCTCTTGATCCTGAAACAAAAAGAGAAGAAGGCTTACGAGAGACGTTCCAGGAGCTCGGCGCAAAGAGCCTCGAATGATCGCATGTCTTCGTTGTTTCATCAAAGCGAAAACCTGATCACATTCGACTGATTTTCCAAATCTGCGAGGGGAATTCTG
Organism: Phialocephala subalpina; assembly: GCA_900073065.1. NCBI lineage: Eukaryota > Fungi > Ascomycota > Leotiomycetes > Helotiales > Mollisiaceae > Phialocephala > Phialocephala subalpina. Next base: position 2,303,400 of record FJOG01000003.1, read on the forward strand.
GGCAATGGTTCTACCAGCAAGTATCTGTGGTTTTGTTAGTGGTGAGGAGAGGCATTGGAAGAATGGTGTGGAGTAGATTGCTCTCGGGAATTGTGAAGGGACATGTTTGCTGTTGATGTCGAATGAAGGCATTCTCTGCACGAAAGTTCAGTATAATTAGGTCGTTATCCATTGAGCACTAATGGTGCTCTGTTTCGAGTAGCTTGTATTCATTGAATTCATGGTAAGACTTGTCTTCTTTGCTCGAAATTGTGATGTGATAGAGATGTCGAGCAAGAGCGGCACATGGAGTTTCAAAGAGCAATACAATGTCCCAGGATCCAAAGTACTTTGTAACAAATTTCATGAAGGGCTTGACAAAGACATGACAGTACCTTTCAATGTTCTTGGCTGTTTGGGACTTTTGTGGTCGCTTCTCAGGTCAAGTCAATTGAAGCGGCCGCACGGTTCGCGTCTTCCTGAATGTCCTCTAACCTCATAATACTTAAGCATGGTACCTTATATTTCCATGGACTAACTAACGATGACATATTTCCCACTCGAACCTGATCCCATACCTCGTTCATCGAATTCACCATGGCGACTCCAACTCCCGGCAAACACAACTCCGGCCAAGTTGTCGCAACCCCACCAGTCTCAACACCATTCTCAGCCTCGAACCACCCAAGTCACCCAGCATTCTCTCCCCATGGCCCTCGATCAGTCGTTCCTTCTCCGCAGCAGGTAAAGAAATCACCTGCGAATTCGAGTACGATGTTCGGATACCCGGGAGGTGGAGGACATCCTACGAATTCATCGTTTGGGGTGGGATATGATAGTCCTTCTGCGGCGATGGCGTTAGGTGGTGTTTCTGGGTTGGAGCTGGGGCTTGAGGGGATGGGTACGCCGTTGGGTGGTGTTGGGCATTTGCCTGTGGGAGGGGCGCATACGGGGTCTGGGAGGGGGGATGAGGAGGATAGGGCGAGGAGATTGGGGGTTGTTATGGAGGTTCTAAAGGTGAGTGGGCTTTGCAGCCATATCTTGCGCTGCATATCTTCTAGGGCGCAATTGCAGCTGTACTGACAATTATTTAACAGGCCAGCCAAGGACGAATTAGCGAGAAAGGCATCCAACATTTGGCAACACGATTAGGACTCGATTCTATACCAGAGGAGGTAGAGCTGAAAAGCAGGAGCAGCTCGCGATCGCTCATCATTGCTGGATCTGCCATATCCCTCGACATCGTCTTTGCGAATAATCTGGTCAAAACGGTCCTACTTCAATTCCCGACATCACCACCTATTGTCAACAAACATGTGGACAAGGCGAGTGAAATCCTGATGCGGGATCTTGAAATCAAGGGAGATGAGAGTCCGTTGTCCAAGAGGGTGGATCCTTTTGGTGCCAATTTGGAGAGGTTGGCGGAGCAGGATCACCTCAGTCAACTTAATACTCCTTTCAATTGCTTCGAAGCTGTTGCTGGGATATACGAGAGCTTAGAGAAATTACACCAGTGGGAAGTTGAGAAGTTAAGGGAAAGTCCGGAGATGATTGGGAAGGAGCAAGAGTTTGTCGAGAGGACGGCAATGTGTACGAAGAGTGGGAAGCCAATTATGCATGCGAGGGATAGACTCGGATTGAGTCTGGATTACTGGCAAGAAAAGAGACGACTTGCACACCAGAAAGGCACACCGAAGACATGGGCTCTGCTGATTGAATGTGCGAAAAAGCCGTCCGCGTTTTACACCTCAGCACGAACATCTGAAAATTGGATTTCGACGGAGATTGAGAAGGTCAACCCGCCAGCCGAAGATCTGCTTTTGGCAGCAGCAGATGGACCGGTCCTGGATTGGTTGGAGCCTGAAACCACACTAGTACCTCCCCAAGGACCCCTAAAGGAAGGAGAAACTAGAGGAGACATCATTGAGCTTGTCGATGAGACTACAGGCCTTCGCCGCCCTGAGGTCATGTTCGTTGCCAAATTCGATCCTCCACTCATCGTCCCTGGCTCTGTCGCTGCACAGATATACCACCTCGCTGATTTGACCTTCGACGTATCTCAGCCATCGCCATATTTCGATCACTTGCTATTTCCACGAAGTGCGGAAGAACAGTTCAACAACGACGGGCGCGTTATCAAACGAGAGGCCACAGTCCCAATATTTGAGAAAGATGGAGAGAAGACGACTCGAACGCACAAGAATAATTTGTGGGTTGAAGGATTCGAGTACGGGTATACATTGACCGAATTGCCATTCTCACATCCTAGGCAACTTGTTGAGATGCTTCCTTACCTCAGACAATACGCCTTTACCTCGACGCTGCTTCAGAAGAGCTTCGGCGCCTCGTCGAGAGCTTTGTCGAAACCAGCTAAGCAGACGATTGTGCAAAGTACAAGGAGCGATTTTGACTCGTTCATGGCAGGAATGTTCAGCACCAAAGAGAAGACTATGGATGTTTCTTTGAAACCAGGCCCTCAGCTTCGCATTACCTTTGAACACCACGATGGGCCAAAATACCCAGCAAATATCGGCTTTGAGATCAAGCATAATGGGGTTGTGGAAGTGGTCGAGGAGAACGTGGTGAGTAAGGACCAGATGAGTGATAAGAAGCAGTTGACGGAGGCGGACCTGGCAAAGATGCTAGAAATCACGGAGGATTTTGGGATTTTGGTGGAGTATGTGCTGAGGCGTTTGTGATATTGCATTAGATACCCAGGATAGGACACAAAAGCCGCCATGCACTCCAATTCTTTGATTTTATCTGCGTCTTTGTGTTCTTGTTTTGATCCAGTACGATGTCGTTCTTCTGTTGTTGATCTTCGCGGCTCACCTCCTCACCCCCTTTCTAAGCGAGGCCGACTTCACGGGCCCAAAAAAATAACACATCAAAGACATATAAATAGGTCGCATATCAAAAAGCTGCAAAAAACATAGAACCTCGGTTTCGAGGTGGTTTTATGAAAATCTCTTGATGGCGATTGAGATTTTTTTTTCCGGAAATGGTGTGTGCTCTCGCTTTTGAGCTCGGGGCAGGCGATTTTATCACTCCTTCTCGAACGAACCGGTCAGTGACCTGAACCATTTAGCCTGTGGCACGCTTCTGACCGGTTGTCGAAGAGAAAGTTGTTATTTAAATCTATATGGCTTTTGAAGTCACTGTAGGTCTTTCGGGATATGCTAGTGTGGGAGAGCGAGCTGAGGAGAAAGCGCGCTTGAGAAGCTCGAGGGGTCATGAGAAGGGGAAGGCGCGTGAGGTCTTTGGGCTATTTATGACTTTGTTTGACGCTCAAGCGCTGGGGATTGTGTGAGATTCTGGAATTCCTTTCTCGTGAGTCATGATTGGACATGTTGCTGCCAAGGTTGCAATTACAAGAATCCTCTACATTCATCCCACCAGAATGTCCCTTCTCACCTCAGAACCTGATGGGATTGCCACTTCCTGAAGAAATATCAATATCAGACAAGGAGTTATGATCAACTTCGATATCCCATCCAAACACCACTCACCAGCCGAACCTGCCTTCTCTCTCAATGGGGATGGCCGGCAGTCGACGTCGATGAGGTCGTCAAGATATACGAAGGAAGAGGATGATTGAACGGATGACCAGTTTTCCTTCGGTTTATGCATAGCTCTCTTGCAAAAGATTCTCAAGTCATTACCAATGTATTCGACGTTGTCACATTGAACAAAAAAATTCCACCTGAGTACAGGTCAAAGTCGAAGCTTCCGTCCCTTGCCCATAGCGGCTTGTGCTTGCTTGAATCCATGGTTGAAAAACACTCTTGCCTTTTTGAGTAACTCTATTGAGGAATTTCATTTTGTTTCGTGTTCGACGTCGTGCATTTTGAGCAGTTACAAAAGAGAAACTCATAAGAGGGTAGCAAGCTCGTCCTCAACCACATCATCTCCATGCAATATTGCAAACGTTCCACCACCTTCTGAACCTCAACCAAGCCCTCCCCTGCCATCAAATAAATTCTTCAAACTTTTTGAGGTCCCAAACGTCTCGCACTCGCTACTCATATTTCCTTTCTCCACTCGTCACCCTCCCCTCTTTAACTCAAGCGGGTCCAGAAACTGCAAAAGGTAAAAATAAACATACAACAGTAGGGATTCGCTGATGGTCACCCACTCAACTACTAGTCTACCGATCTGAGTCTTATGTATGGCAGAGCGGACGGGATGCCCAGGATTTCTCAGTCTATGGTCGTATGTGGCAAGCTTTGTTGGTATTTAATTCTATAATGGCGTTTGCCGGATAGTAGACTTGAATGGAACGGAATTTAGGGAAGCTTGCATGACATGATTGATGGAGATCTTGATAATAGAGTAGGATTGATGATAGTGTTTCTGCTGTTGTATCAGACGTGAAAGGAGATGAAAAGGAATTGTGGAAGGAGCAGGAGCAGCACGTGATTTGACTCAAGGCTGAAGGAGGCCACTTGCTTGATTTGGCAGTTCAAGTATGGGCTTCACGTTCGACAATAGGTTCCAATACCCTCGCCTGTCTGCTAGCCGGAAGCCAGACCGTGAGAATGCCACAGCTTTACAATTCATATCCGATATCTGCTACTCTTGCTCGTACTGTAACACCATTTCAACATGCCTTCATGTATGCTTTCTCTTCCTCGGAAAATAAGTAGCTAAAGCTCTCCGTCTCCTTTCCTTCTCAACCTAGCTACAACTCGAACCACAAACCGCTGGCCTCTACTCCATCACACCTCCTGATTTCCCACCTCCAAGCCCTAGACTCTTCTGGACAGCCAAAGACCTCCTTCTCGCATCAAGAAACATCATGAATTCTCCGTATGTCTCTGGCACAACCTGTAACTCCCTCCCTACCTGAAACGTATAATTAAACGTCCCTGTCGGCTTCGTTTCTCCTCCTTCGATACTCCTGACTTTTGAGTCGACTCGGATCTGGATTCGGGAACTATGTTGGGGACTAGCTTTCGGATCCGGTCTCAACGGTGTTGACGGACTTGGTGAGAATTTGCCGAGAGAGGGTAAGGGGGAGTCGGAGTAGGCGACTGTGGCTGTTAGGTAGAGAACGGAGCCGACAGGGACGGGGTGCAGGAAGGTGGAGGGGTCGAGGGCTATGAATGTTGGGCGAGTGTGGGAGATTGAGGAGGCACAGGTGAAGGCTAACTCGAAGGTGGATTTTAGGAGGAAACCACCGAAGATCATGAAGTTGTGGCGGTTGCGGTATTGGGGTTGCATTATTTGTGTTGAGTCTAGAAGGAATATCAGTAAGACTGTATAGATCATAGAGAGGAATGAGGTAAATAGTAGATGTTTTGGAAAGGAAAAGAGGGGAATGAGCTTACGGATCTGAGTGCTTCTCATATACAAAGCTGAAGCAGGTTTCCTTGCTGGCGTATTGGGATTGTGATAATCCAGTTGAGCAAGCCAAAGAGCATGGATAAGGTCCGATTCCTCGTCATTGGGAGTCTGCTTCCGAAGGGCTTGCGAATTCATCGATTTCTTGAGGTGGTAATTCTCTTCCCCTTGAGCGAAGATAGCCTTCTCTTCTGGTGTACTCGCTTTCAGTGGACTGATATTAACCGGTTTCTTCGTCGCTGGATCAAGAGAAACCTATCCACCATCAGTATGGCTCTCATTGTAGAGAACAGAATGAACAAACCATAGTAAAAGCACAAGTCATCAAAACATCCCCCTCCTCAACCCTCTTCCCTTCCTTCGGCGCCTTCGCAACTTGAATCGAGACTTCCATACTACTTCTCCCAGTAGCAAACGTAACCTGCCCACTAAGTTCCAGATCGCAAATTTCACTCAATGGATGCTTTAATGTTATTCTATCAACTGCTGCGGTGACAGTCATGACCGAGTCACCGGTGTGTTTGTAGGCGATCACTCCGGCGAGGGCGTCGAGGTCCATGAAGATGGTACCTAGACGGATGTGGCCCGAGGAATTTATGTAGGAGTCTAAGAGCCATGGATCTCTTGCTAAAGGCAGGATCTATGTCTTGTTAGTGACTGGTGATAAATTTGAGGAGTGTCACGTGCGGATGCTTACGATACGGGTGTAGCTGTCTGCCATTGATTTGGGGGACAAGTCTCGTTCGACATTATCTGTTGATACCGGTGTAGAAGTCTTTCCTTCATTCTGCTGTTTGAAGGCTTCTATGAAGGGCACGCGAGTCCGCATTGCGGTCAGTTCCCGGTAAACTCCATCCGTTCGGCAGCGTAAACATGCTGAGAAGGCTCTTGTTTGGAAGCCCTGTGAATGGTTTGAAGTGGTACGAAGACTGGATGTAAGACGAGACAGTGGCCTGAGTTTGGATGCCATGGTGTTGTACAGTGTGAAGTTGTACAATGTCCCAACTGAAGTTGGTGAGGAATCGAGGATGAAGGTTTAAGCGGGATCGGGAAGAATCGAGATTGTGGTTATCGTCAAATCTGACTAACGGACGTTGATTTTGGAAGCAAATTGGAAGAGGCTTTACAATGAGACTTGAGACGGATCAAAGTCAAAGGAGTTGGAGTCAATTGAATGACTTGAGAAAAGGCATTTTCTCTCATACTTCTATGGTGATATTGAACGGAACCCATTCTGCTTTGCACCCTTTTGCCTTCTCATGGCTTCAATGCCCCAAACTTACAATTGCATCCTCATTCTTCGGCTCTGGACGTAATACACTTACTTCAACGAAGGCGCAACAAGTTCTTCAACAACGAGCGTTAATGTAGTATCACGTGGCAAAGCATGGAGGAGCAACATCTGACCCAGCGCGCTCTTATGCAAAGCGACGAATCTCAGATCCCACGGATCCTCTTCAAATCTGATTCCGAACTTGTGGAAAGAAACAAGATTTGAGAATGCGGAGGTCCGCTTACGAGGTCAGACTTTCATCATCCTTCAGACGACCTGCATCCTTCATCTGGTCTAGCCAATGCAGCCAGCCACCAACATTCTGATTTGAGGTCCAACTTCGACCTGGACATTCTCTTCATCCGAAGTTTGATTTCATCTGGCACCTCGAGAGATATCTCACTTCCATCCCAGAAGGGACATTCCAGACCTGTGGGGCAATCTAAAAATACTTTGAGGTTAATTTGCTCTACGAAGTAAATGACGAACAGCCGGAGAATCATCATCAGAAACAAGTTGGCAGTTCAAACCGCCATGAGCATGTCTCTGAATCCAGTTCCAGCATTCGGCAATCCTTAGATTTCGACTCGGCCAGTCAACGATGCAGAAAATGATTCTGGATCGTTGTTGGTGATCTCAGTCGGTGATACGTTTGGTGCTTCAAAAGGCACGCCTCCGGTTTGAGGAGACGGTCACCAGCACGGCGCATCGGAGATAATGACATCTTGAGATTCATGCGAACCTTCAGATCATCCACGTTCAGGAACCCGTGTAGAAGGTGTCATCCGAGGATAAGCTCAGCACAAACTCTCAGAGTGGTGATGTCAAAATGTGAACCTTCAGACGGATGATGTTCATCCAGCAGCGTCAAATTAATTATGGACATGGCTGCGCTTCGCTGCAACGAATTGCTCCATACAAAACTCGTGGATGTCTTACCACTTCCTCCGCGTCGCCTTCGGCGCGCCTGATGAGGCACAAAAACGTATTTGATACGAGGCTACGAGGGTTTCTTGGCCTCTCAAATTTTCTGGCCTCTTGGTTCCTTGTCCGGAGGGAGGCTGTGCAAAGAGGTCGGGACCTGGGATCGCCAAAACGGGGTTGAGGAGGAGATTATTTTTTCAACATCACAGACGCGAGCTGTTACAGAGACGCCGGTTCACGGACACGCCAACTTCAGATGTTCCTTGGGGGTTGCTCTGCCCATACAGCCAGTGATGACAATCGTGGTGATCAGGACGACGGCCCGGCCAGTGTGGTTCTTGGAGAAACACTGGTTTCGCTGGTGCAAGTGATGAGTGTGACTTGGAGGCTTTCCGTCTGAAGCTGGGAGTGCCGGTGACCTAAGAATAAAGATGGCAATGGCTAGGAATACGCAACACGAGACGTGGAGGCCGCATCGTCATCTCGTGATATCTCTTACAGTACAGTACTTTGGTGGCAGCATGACAGCATCACTTCTTCGTGTTGTCTGGGCAGAAAATATGCAGGTTAATTTGACATTTGAGAACATAATTTATGAGTGAGTGAGTGAGATCTCCTGAATGGCAGTCTCTGGACAACGCGTAATGGATTTGTGCATAGTATTTATTATCGTCAGAGACTAAGCCTATCTAGGTACTATCACGTACTTAGTGCCAGCAGCAACCACTCACACGCTTCGCCCACACCCGGCTCCGCTCAGCTTGACGCTACCGTGCACCAAAGCCTTCCCCAATACGAGCGCTGCTGCTGCGTCTTTCCGCCTGCCACCCAGTGCAACCAACCACCAGCGAACGCCAGAGTCCAGAGTCCTTCATACACTCCCTGAGCAACGACATTTCTTTCTACCAACAACTCCTTCACCGACCCCTCGGAAATCCCGACGTCGACCCCTCTCGCTGCGTCGATATCGATCTCCTGGTTTTTCGCAGAAGCACTCGTTAACGTGAGCTGGAAAACTCACTCATCTGCGAACCCATTTCCTGTCGTTCTTCGCCCCTCGCTCGTCATTCAATCAATCAGCTGCCCCCGTTTTCGACGCATTCAGGAACGTGGCTTGCCCTCAAAATAAATACATTCAAAAGACATTTCTTTCTACCAACAACTCCTTCACCGACCCCTCGGAAATCCCGACGTCGACCCCTCTCGCTGCGTCGATATCGATCTCCTGGTTTTTCGCAGAAGCACTCGTTAACGTGAGCTGGAAAACTCACTCATCTGCGAACCCATTTCCTGTCGTTCTTCGCCCCTCGCTCGTCATTCAATCAATCAGCTGCCCCCGTTTTCGACGCATTCAGGAACGTGGCTTGCCCTCAAAATAAATACATTCAAAAGCGTCTCGGCCATCAAATTAATCGAGTCGAAATCCCTCAATACCTGCCAAGACAACTCGAGCTTCACTGCGAGTTTGTTCAATGTCGTCTTCACCCCTAACAACAGAACAATTACATTCGATATTGTCGGTGTATCCTCGATCCAAGGCAATGTCTCGTTCGGAATCGAGGTCACGGCATACGGATACACGTTCATCAAGGAGACTCTGGATCCATGTAACATGAACTTGGCTGGAATGTGCCCCATGGCAACTGGACAAATCGACATTCAATCTAACCTTCAGCTCGATGCGTCGACCGTCAATCAGATCCCAGGTATCGCGTATGGCGTTCCAGATTTGGATGCTAACGTCAAAGTCGTCATCAATGCCACGGCCAATCCAGGGGTCAGTTTGGCCTGTGTTGAGGCAAACCTCTCGAACGGACAAACCGTCGATCAGAAGGGTGTTGGATGGACCACTGCGGTTATTGCAGGCATGGCCCTCGTCGCGTCTGCTGTCACATCTGGACTCGGACACTCGAACACCGCCGCCCATGTTGCAGCAAATGCATTGTCTCTCTTCGGTTACTTCCAGGCGCAAGCAATCGTTGGACTGACTTCCGTTCCTCTACCTCCCATCGTGCAATCATGGACACAGAACTTCGACTGGACTATGGGTATCATTGAGGTGGACTTCATGCAGAGTATTGCAACATGGTATCAGAAGTCGACTGGGGGAACACCAGCAACTCTTCTCAACAGCCTTACCACGACCTCTGTGCAAGTCGAGAAGCGATCAATTGGTGCTGGCGTTGCCAAGCGATCAGTTGAAAAGACCATTGAGCTCCTCAATCACGCCCACAAACTCAGCAAACGAGCTGACAGCACCGTTTCTGGCACCTACGTAGTCAAGGGTATCAAGAGAGTTGCATTCCGAGCCGGCATTGAGTCCACCAACGTCTTCTTGACAGGTCTCTCATTCTTCTGTATCTTTATCGTCTTCACGATCATCTTCGTGGCCATGTTCAAGGGTTTTTGCGAGTTGGCCGTCAGGATGCGATGGATGAAGAGCGACAAATTCCAGGACTTCAGAAATGGATGGTTCACCGTGCTCAAGGGTATCATGTTCCGCATGGTTCTCATTGGATACCCTCAGATGACCATTCTCTGCTTGTGGGAATTTACTGAGGTCGACTCGCCCGCTGAGGTCGTACTCGCTATTTTCTTCTTCTTCGGCATGACTGGAACACTCGCCTGGGCAGCCATGAAGGTCATCCGAATTGCCAAGCGCTCGGTTGATATGCACAAGAATCCTGCATACATCCTCTACTCGGATCCCTCATGCCTCAATAAGTGGGGGTTCCTCTACGTCCAGTTCAGAGCTACCGCCTACTATTTCATTCTCCCCACACTGGCCTACATTGTCGTCAAGGGCATGTTCATTGCCTTTGGACAGAACGCAGGAACCGTTCAAGCTATTGCGTTGGTGCTGATCGAGGCTATCATTCTGATTGGAGCCAGTGTCATTCGCCCATGGATGGACAAGAGCACCAACACCTTCAACATCGCTATCTGCGCTGTAAACTTCTTGAACGCAATCTTCCTTCTGGTCTTCACCGACGTTTTCAACCAGCCAGGTCTCGTGACTGGAGTTATGGGTGTTATCTTCTTTATTATCAACGCTGCCTTCTCCTTGGTCCTTTTGATTCTGGTGTTGATTGCCACAGTCTACGCCTTCGTAAGAAAGAACCCAGACAGCAGATACCAGCCAATGAGCGATGACAGAGCTTCCTTCATCAAGTCCCAAACCCAACTTACAACCGAACTGGACGCTTTGGGAGCCACTGCCAGAGGCGATATGAAGGGCGGCTACAAGCACAACCTTGATCTGGACGAGGACAACGATTCATGGTCATCTGACTCCGTGAGACACCCAGCCAACATGCCATTACCTCCTTCCACTGCCAACTCCGGCAATGCTTACAGAGAACCTCCTCATTCTCCCGTCGATCCATCAGTACCTCTCTTCCCAGCTGGTGGCCGGGGACCTCCTCCAAACTACCAGGACGACCCACGCCGCATGTACCAAGCTGAGAGCAGACCGAATAGTGATCTGCCATTGATCCAGAACAGATCAAATGCGCCATCACCTTCTCCCTACAGGGAGGACCCATCAAGCTCAAACCTGTCGGCAGGTTACCGCTCACAGCACAGCGCGAGCCCTGCAGGCTACAGAAACAACAACAATGCTAGGTAAGCACGAAAGCCCTTTACCTTGATAGTAAATGCTAATCTCAAATAGTCCTTGGCAACGAGGAGCCGGTTACGAGCACTGATGACCGGGTTTTGATCGGCGTTCTGCACAATCGAGATTTTTACTCGACAATGGGAAAGGTGTTATTTGCTTTTAATTGCATAAACCTCACACCAGCAGCAAAAAATTCGGCAGCTGGCTGTGCGTGGAACGACTTCTTTTTTGGCATGGCGAGTCCGGTTGGATCCTTATAAAGGAACTGCATAGCCCCGCGAAGATTTGTACATTGACATACACCATTGTACACGCCCACGAAATCTCTGGCGCTTGTCCAAGCTCCCTATCGACATTCACATACTATTGGACTCGGGATACGAGCCATCCACCACATCTACTTTTTCCTTGAGTTCTCTGGGCATTCGGTGGGAAGGTAGCATTTCGATCAAGCAAGCGTTTAGGGGAGAGGTTCGAGATTTTATGGCTGCGTGTAAAAAGGATTCGGCAGCCTATGCGTGCATGGCTTGGATGTGGCCGTTGATTCTGCATCCGGGTGTGATATAATCAATCAACAACGCTTGTTGAGGGAAGAGGGTTTTGTGACACCTCTGGGGATACAGGAAAGACGGTGTACGGTGTATGAGTAGAAATTTATTGACGTGCGCTTGACCTTCCAACATTCAAATGTTCACCTATCGTCATCGAGTGAGTGATATGTGATGCAGGTGAGCGAGTTTCAGGCTCTCAGCAACAAGTCGATTTGGTCAACAACCTATTATCTATGCTCAGCAACGCAAGTTGTCATTCGTCGAAGTCTAAGTTGCAACAAGTGCAATAACCAACTCCAAGACATACAGTCTGTTTCCTTTTCAAAACGAACAAAGTCTCTCAAATTGTTCGTCCATCCAATGTCAGAAGTACACCTTCCGAATACTCTCCCCAGACAGACAATTTCCTTTGAATTGTCTGTCCTGGTTTATGCCAGAAACGAACATTCTGATCTGCAATTTTACATCAGATAACCTCCCACAATTGACGGTCCCATGCTTGTTGACTGACAAGTGACACGATTGAGAGGCTTGCATTAATGTCATGATGAATCTGAGAATTTTTACTTTAGAGTGAACTATGAAGAGAATTCCAAGCACTGTGGGACACTTCACGAGGACAATGCCGGCCCGCGAGAGGAGTCTATTTCGTGTCTCGAGCATGTGAGAAAAAAAAAAGTCATCTCTTCTTTCAGCCATGCTTGTATATCCACGCGGAGTGGAAACAAAGGTACCCAATTGTCAATGGCCGTTGTTCTTCAAGAATTGCTCACGCATGAGCTCGATACCTCACAAAGTTCAAAGCATCAGACCTCAACTGGTTCAGCTCGTTGGATGAACAAGTCCTCATCTTTGGAACCAGATTATTGACATCTATCCGTGTTGCCCTTTCTTTCCTCTTGCCCGTCTTTGATGGCACCGTGAGGCTTGACTTAGGAAGGTGCCGTGGTGCAGACTTTCCAGCCAGAACTAGGACCGGAAAGTCAAGTTTTCCATATTGTGCCTGCCTTTTGTCGGACTTTTGTCAAGATACAAACTTGGCTCAACTAGGGAAGGAACTCTTTGAGGTTCTTCTTAGATTTGTTTAGTGTGCTGCAGTGGCATTGAACAAGTTTGGACTGGAAAGAACCTTCAGCGAATAGACAGAAATCTATCTCACCCACTCGAAATTTCGGAATCAGATGCACATGATTTTCAGGAGAAGATTTTACTTGCAAAGTTCGCATCACAAGCATCAAACATGAACGAAGTATTTTTGAAGATTCCACTTAATTCCTATCTGACACTCTCATATATATCTTCAAATATCCACAAAAATAGTACCACCCATTAAACATCTCCATAAAAAACATCTACTCAACAATATACCCCTCCAAACACTCCAAATCTCCCCCAGCAGCCCTCACAGCCCTAACAGCCGCCTGACTCAACTTCCTCCTCTTCTCCGCCGCCTCCTTCTCCCTTCTCGCCTTCGTCTTACTACTTCCACTCGGCGCCACCCCTGTTAATATCTTTCGACTATCGCTTGGTGTGTAATTCACGAAATCGACTATCACTGCTGCTCCAGTTGGTGTTCTAGATGCTGAGGATTTTTTCTCTCTATTTTGATTTTTGCGTTTTCGGATGGAAAAATTGGGGAGATGAGCCGTCGGGCTAAGCGAAGGACTCGAGGAGGAGTTCCGGGAAGTAGGACGTTGGGATTTTCGGATAGGAGACTGAGATTGGCCAGGCATTTGATTCTGATTTTGCGACTGGTGTCTTCGGTGACCCATCTGTTGCCTATTTCCAGGCATTTGATTCTGATTCAAGCTTTGATGTCGTTGGTGGTGGCCGTGAGGCTGAGCTTGTTGCGGCTGATTACCATATTTCGGTGTAGCGTAGTAGCCTTGTTGGTTATTATGCATTACGGGTGGAGAGCCCATGATGAAGGATTGTCCGGTCATGTTGGAGATGGGCATTTGGATTCCGAGGCCGGATAGCGGGTCGAGGGTTAGGTCGTTGGTACTGAATGCGAGGTCGTTTTGGAGCTGCATAGCAAGCGATTTTGTTGCTCGTTGGGGGCTTGTGTGGAACCCTGAGGGAGAAGGTTGGGCTAGGGGGGCGGTGTTTGCGTGACCATACCAGAGAGGTGACTCGAGATCGGGATACATTGTGTTTGTATCGAGGGATGTGAAGCGTTGAGTGTTGGGTAGTTGCGGCCATGTTGGGCCTGCGTTTTGTGCTTGAGGTGTGATGGGATAGAGATCCGCTGGTATCCGCCGGCTGACATTCCGTGATGTCGGTGCTTCTAACTTTGGTGTGGCTAGAGGTGTATCATATAGTGATGATGTGTTTGCATGCTGGTTTGAAGCATTTCTGTAGGAGACGCTGTTGTGCTTTCCTTTCGATGGAGTCGTCAACTCCTCCTGTTTGAAGACTGGTAGCTTCGCAGATGCTGGAGGTGATACAGGTAGAATGTTTGCCTGTGTTTCGAAATCGAAGTTCGAGAGTTGGAGCTTGTCCAGCTTGTCTCCCCATAGATCGGTGCTGCTCTTGTTGCTGTGAGCGCGTATCATCTTTGGCGATGAGCTTGACTTCCTGATAGGGCTTCGTAGTAGACGTGTGTCAAGATTAGCTGTCGCTCTCTTGAAAGTCTTGGATAGCGACTCGGCTATGCGGTTCTTTCTTCTTGTTGCAGCGGATGCGATAGGTGATGGAGATGGCGGAAGAGATATTTGAGTAAAGGCTGGAAGCAGAGGTGATTCTAGGTTGATGTTTTCGAGGCTGAGCAACTCGCTATCTGAGATTGCGGCTCTTCCAGAAAGCTCGCTGTAGAATTGACTGCCTGGCATGGACGGGAGTGAGGCTGCACTGTTGCTGTGTGGCCAGGCTTCGCCTCGCCATGGGTTATAGCTGAAAAGTTTACCTTCATTGTCGGTGGAGCTGAGCGATAGGTCACCTGAGTGACTGTCGCTAATGTTTTCCAGATATGTGGAGTTTGGTAGGATGGAGTAGGCTTCGTCCTCAGGACTGTAAGTAATGAATTGGTCGAAGAAGTCGCTTCCGAGATCTTGGAAGCCGCTTTGTCCAAACATGTCGGCGCTTTTGTCCGTTGTATAGGTGGCAACGGCTGAGAATGACATATTGGGTAAGGATATTGAATGATATGTGTGGTAGGCTGCAGGAAGGCAAGACAATTGCATATGCAGGTACAGGAATCTGAGGCAGGTGTGAGTGATGAACAAAAATGTACAACGTTCCGGGAGGAGTTATTTATGCAGAGATCATGTGCATAAGAGTCATCCAGCCATCTGAATTAAATTCGCTCTATTCCTGGGACAATGGAACTCAGGAATGTCGATATTTCTCCCACTCGTGACCCTCTACACGTGATAACCACTACCTGCACGGGACATGGACAAGAGATTAAATTCCTCAGGCTGGCCTGAGCATTCTGGCCGCCAGCCATTGCATACTTTCAGGTGGTTGGTAAGGGGAGGTGCCAGATATATGTAGTTAAGGAATTCCCACATTCCTCGCATATTCCTGAAGATGGACTTCGCATTCCTCACCAAATTTCAACATTCCAAGCAAAGCAATATTCAGGCGGTAGAATGAGCAGAGCAACAGCTGCAACAATATTATTTGAGAAGGCTCTCCTGAGATGCAGGTAAGTGAGCTGGCAATACTTCGCTGCAGATACAAGTACGGCTCTTGCAAGCACGTTCTCCATCTGGGTGAAGTGCTTCTGTCTCAGGATGGCTGGGAAGAATGTATGTTTGCGCTCTCTGGAATGTAGTTCGTAGCCACTTGACCCACACACATTCCTTAGACCCGCCTCTCGGATTTAGCTGAAAGCAGCGACGAATTCAAGCTCATAAAATTCAAACTTATGAATATTTAGCCTCGAGCTCGTGACCGAGGTAAAGGAGACCTGGGGGGTAGCTCTTTCTACTTGTTGCACAATGCAGATACCGAACCGTCCGAAAGGAAGCTAAGCCGAGACAAGAATAGAGAAAGAACGAGATCAAGCTGCACTTGCAGCGTTTGGTGGCGTGACAGGGGCCATTTAAGATATGCAGACGACAATATAGTGGACACCCTAAGGACAGCTTCGGCAGCACCAAGCACTCGGCAATCGTTACTCGTTGCTATTCATACATAGTACAAGATATCACATCCTATGGACGGTCGGTCTCGAAGACAGGAGGCATGAAAGCCATACCTGTGAAAGTCAGTAATTATTGATACGGGGATGCTTGAGATATACATACCACCGCCACCAGTACCCTTTACGCTCTGATTCAAACCATCACCCTTCACATTAGCCTCAAGCTCAAGCACACCTCCGGCAGACCTCGACAGCACATGTCGTCTCAACATAGCTAACACCTCGCTATTCTTCCACCTCGCAGGCACAGGCCTGTACGCAGGCTTGAACGTTCCAACAGTCTGCGCCCACTCTCCACTCCTGGGTTGATCTTGTCTCCACTCATCAGTCTCCAGCTCTGGACCAGTCTGTTTTCCAGCATCCGTTCCTTGTACAACTGGCGACATCTTATCCGTGCCACTAGCATGGACAGTCGCGCCTTGAGCTCTTTGACCCCCACCTTCAGCAGTTTCTTGTGATGTTGGTGTAGGCTCTTGTGTTGCCCAGTAGTATATATCCCAATCGTTCTCATCGAGGAATAAATCGTATTGTGTCATTTGTGCTGGTGTCATGTCTCGTAAATGTGCTTCTGCGAATGTCGACATTAGGAGGTCGCTCTCGAGTGTGCCTCTCTTACGGCTTTGATCTGCCACGAAACATCGTTAGTTCTGCACGAATTCTGGGATTGGGAGGAATCAATGCGGACATAGTAACCTCGCCCTCATGGTATTTGGATCTTCTCCAGTTCTGCGCAGAGGCTCAACCTTGAACTTTGCTCCTTCCATTTCTCCCACTCCCATTTCAGAATTTGGTCCACTGTCCGGAGCACCCTTCTGTGTGCCACCCGTCATTCTTTCAGTATTCTCTGGGACAGAGTCTTTGGGGGTGAAATCGGGTTCGACGGAGGTAATAAACTCCAGAGGGACCTTGTTTGCACCAGCTGAAGGCATCTCGTTGGCAATGGTAGAATTAGTGTTAGTCATATGAGGATTCAGAGGTTTCTCTGTCTGTGTCTTGCGGTAATCTGCTGTCCCCTCATGCTCTTTCGCATTTCCGGGTCCGGCCATTCGGCGTGCTGTTGTTGATATCGGTCGTGCGAAAGCCATTGAAGGCCTCGCAGAGCGGAGAGCGAGTCTAAGTGAAGACATATTGTATTTTGGAAGACTCAATGTCTAATTGTATCAAGGTATATGATCTGGTTGTGGATTGTTGTGAATGAAATGGACCTTTGGAGCTTTGAAGTCTGGGGAACTTTTCGGCAGCGTCATAGACATTTTCGTACCGAGGGACCCACGTGATGGACGAGCTACCCCTGAATCATCCGAGAGGTGGCATGAGCCAATCAGGAGTATTATGTTGCAAATCGAAGACGAAAATCAATTGAGCTAATTTACAAGTCCAATTGTATTTTCAAGATGTTAATCTCGTGCTAATGAGCTTCTCGATGCTCCTGTCCATGCAAATAGCCCAAATATCCATTCCCTACGCCATAACCATGCAACATGGAGCAAATTTCAGTCATCCTCAATAGATTCGAGCTCATCTTGGTCTTCAGAAGTCCCAAAACTATGTACATCATGCTCTCCTCTCCTGCTCCCGTCGATATTGTGCATCGACTCGTCGTCTAGCAACTTCCGTCCAATGTGAAGCGGCTCTTCTTCCGATGACGGCTCCTTAGACTTTCGACCAACAAAGGGCTTTGGCTTAGTGAACATCATCCTCCTTTGTGCATGATAGATGCTAGACCTGTCAGGGAGTGGCGAGCCCGCAGTTGCAGCCGACGAAGCTGGAGCACGCCTCGCCCGGGAATTTGGACGATAGCTACCAGGAGCATATAAATTACTCGAATCGCTCATTGTGGAACTTCTTCCCTTTTCTGATTTCATATACGAGCTCGAAAGCGGAACCCGTCTTGGATATTTTAATCCTTGGCCGTGGCTTGATTCTTCAGCTGAAGCATTAGTTGTACCGCTAGTCGCTTGGCCACTCCAAGAATCTGTCTTCCAAGCAGAGTCGACAGATTGACGAGTAGCCGGACGAGCAATCATAGACGAGCCTAGCCCTGATTGATTATCTGCCTGTTTATGTGCAGGAGCGTGCATGCTCGGCCCATGCTCCTCAGGTCCATCGCTGCTGCTACCAAAGACGAACTTCCTCCACACTTCATCTACGTCTTTCTCATCCTTACTCACAGATGGCTCGCTGATAGTCTTGGGTGAGTGTCTATGGCTGGGGTCCCTTTCAGGTTGGAAGTCGCTTGCCAACTCTCCTTCTGAGTGATCTGATGGCCGTGAGCGTTCAAGGTCTTCTTTCTCCATCTCCCGGGACTCGTTCCTTGATGACGGAGACTCTAACTGCTCAGAGGACGTCTGCTGCCACTCAGTGGACGTCTTCTGAGAACAAATTTGGGGCTCTAGAGATTCAAACCCGGAAAGATCTTCCTCCTGAAAGGAGACTTCGAACTTGCGTCGAGGAGGGACGGTACTGATGCCAGGACTAATGTTGACTTCTTGATGATGTCTTGTGTCACCGAAATGGCTTCTCCCTTCGGAACCCTGTTCTTGGAATAGATGCCCAACCCACGACTCCCACATCTCGTTGTCAGGAGCTTGCGAACTAGGTACTGCAGGCTTCCTCTCCCCTATCTGGGCCGCCGTGCTTTGAGCATCTTCCTGTTCTTCAGGCGAGTCGGATCGTATCAGAACAGACATTCGAGAGCTCTTCGGTTTTGGATGATGTATAGATGTGGAGGACGATGAGTAGACGATTCGTTGAGGGAGAGGACTGTTGTATATATCTCGTGATGGTATGGCATCTTGATTTGAGAGAGGTGGCTTGTCGGTTTCACCAAGCTCCCCTACCTTTGGGCCGTCTGCGTCCTGAGTTTCTTCGCGCATCTCGTTAGGAATGGGAGAAAAAAAGCCAGCCCAGCCTTCGAATCTATCGCTGTTCTCGGTCTGTAGGTCTGGGACTGGTTCCTCCTCAGCTTCCCCGGATTTAGAATGGACTTGCGTGAGCCTGGAAGGTCGATCCCGGCTGTGGTTGTGGCTGCCCGAGAAAGGACTGTAGTGCTGAACGGCACTGGAAGGTGTCTGTTGCACTTCTGGTTGGAAGACATCGTCATTGTTGTCCAATAGCATCACATCAGATGGTGTGGCTTGTGACCTATAGCGTGTAGCTGTCCGTGCCGAGCTAGAACTGAGACCTGGTGGTACGACTCTCCCGCCGGTTGAAATCCTGACATCTGCTCGTCCCATAGCTGCTTGTTGCTGTTGCTGTCTTGCCCACTCTGCTGGCGCGATATGAGCTGGACACCGAGCTCTCGGAGGGAAGGGTGATGTAATATGAGTCTGCCGTGTCTCGTATCGGGCTCGATGACTGTGCAGTACCTTTCTTCTTCTGCCAATATTCTCTTCGTCCCTGGGTGATGCGAAGGCGACGTTCAATGGCTTCTGTATGCCGACTCCAACCCAATCCCCTCTCCGTAGTATCCTCCTTCTCTTCTCTGACATTGATTCCTCCTCCTGCTGCTGCTCCCCCACACTTCCAACTCCGGACAACGACAACAAGTCTTTTCGTTCTTGCTTGTATTTCCATGGCGGAGGAGTAGCATTGTAAAGGTCATCGTCTGGGACGGGGGTCGGCTTGATTCGATTGTGCTCGCGCTTTCGGGCAGCATGAGCAGTGGGTAAAAGACGGGCGGGGAGCTTAGAGGTTGACCTGCTCTCCTCACGACTTGATGCCTTCGGAGCCAGCTGTACAACTGATGACTCGCGCAGACTTTGCTGGCGATCTTCCGCGATAAGGTCGAAGACGGACCATTTCGCTGGTGACTTGAACTTTGGAGCGCAGCGGAGGTTCTGCTGCACTCGTGCGAAGTGTTGCTTCTGCCGTTGCTTAACATTATCAGCTGCATTCGAGTGCCGCTGAAGACGTCCTCCCGTCCAGTTCATTGCATGGGTTGTAAGGAAAAGAAGTGCGTATAGATTGGCGCTAGTGTAAGGATCTTGAGTAGCTGTAGATAATTCGCGCGAATGATAAGCATGGAGCGAATGCTGATGTTGTTGAAAGAGTGGATGGAATCGAACGACCATTGGTCCCGACGAAGAAGGCTCGCTTAGACATGGTGAAGGTTCCTGGATTGGTCTCCAAAAATTCATTGAGAGGAGAAGGAGGCCCTGCCGAAAACTAGACCCGACAAAAGAAAAATCACCTTCCGTCAAAGAATTAAAGGGATTACGGCAGATGGTATGATATATCCTTCCAGTATTGCTGCGACTTCCGTATGCTCATCTTCCTGCCGGCTTCGGTGCCTTTCAAACTATCATGAGCCCCATGCAGGAAGAGGAACGCCAACAGTATCATTCGGCTATTCGGCCCCCAAGACGTTAAAGATCCATGCGTAATGATTGAAGTAAAGTTATGACATGATGCAAAAGAAGGGCCTTACTAGCTACCTCACGCAAAGTCTTTCATCTGCATTTTTATCGTACCTCTGTGGAGGTGTATTATCCAAGGAAGCACAACACGAAGCAAGTGTTGACCCTCAACGCCGAGGGCTTGCTCATTCCAGTAGTCATCTAAACATAATCATTTACCCGCCCATCTGGCACTGCGACAGTATCGTGTTCGAGATTGGCGGTGAAAATCTTGGGATCCATCAGAGGAGCAATCATGAAACAGTTCGGTGATATATTCCTCACTGCGTCAGCTTTGAATCGGTGTAAACAACAAGAAGAGCAATAGCAACCAAGGCGTTCCAATACCATGGGCGAGCAATGCTTGATATGTGGAGAAGAGTAGGTTGGTCGTGTGCTCTTGAAAATCGTGCCGCCGAGATGCTGAAATTCGGTCATCGTCATTAGCCTCATGGAACGCTGTTCGGCATAACTGCCGAAGGGTCCAACTATTTTCTTGAAGTCACCGGTAGTTGATCACAGGTTCAAGAAAGTGCCGGATATGAGATCATAGCCTTTGATGAACAGTACTGATCCATTCTTTGAGGAGAAAGGAGCTTTACAACACTCGGATAAAATAAGGAGTGGTTGTTCAAGTGAGACAAGAATTCGGCAGCGAAATACTCACTAAGACATAGATCCGAACTTATGCCGGCGCTAACCTAGCTACTCCTCGCACATTTGCAATAGCCGTATAAACTTAAATAGGCACAATTCGCCAACATCCCAGGTGGTGTGGTGTAATGGTAGCACGTCAGATTGTGGCACAACTACAATGGATCTCTGTCAATCTGGGTTCGATTCCCAGCACCGCCATGTTAACAGCATGGATTGATATTCAGGGTGGTTTGATTCCATCAGAATAGATCATATTTTTTGTCGTTTTTTTCCTACCCCGCTTGTGCCTTAACTTTTGCACGTACACTAGGTTCGCTACGAAATCCAATCATGTCTGACAAACAATTATTAATCAAAGAAAATGGGGGTGAGGGGAGGTCTTGAACTTGAAATGCCGTTATATTTCATCAGTACACTCACTACATACATAAATGCACTATGCCATTGAATGTCCATCTTTATGTCCAGCCCAGTCCTTTATCCCTAGCCAATGCACATGCAAATACAATCGCTCGCTCCAAGTCGCTCCATCTACAATCCTTTGAAGCTGACGCAATGCCGTGCACAACCCAAACGCAAAAGACCACCTCTCCTCTCCCTCAATAGTTCTCCCAATTCGTATTCCACGGCTGACTCGCCTTCCTAGAATCCTCCCCATGCTTATAACTCCCCACCAACTCCTCCTCATCAACACCACAATGCATCTCCCCATCCCTCCCGGTAAACCACCCTAGCCCATACATCTTCCCCACCTCCGCCAGCCTCTGCACCATCTCATCATTATTCATCTTCTCTGTCCCCACGAAATCATACAACATCTTACTCTGATGTATAAACGCCAATACTGAAGCTATCGTATTCGGTTGTCGAGGTAAGAATGGGTGTCGACGACGGGTGTAGACGAATGTCGCGACGAGGCAGAGGAAGGTTATTATGGTGATGGCGAGACCGAAGGAGAGCCAGAAGGAGAGGAATGTTTCTTCGCCGGCGTTTTGGCCATTTTGGGCGTCCCCGCCGCGGTGGATGTCTCGTCGACTGGGGCCTTGGGTGCCGTTTGGCGGAGGTGGGGTGTTGGCGAAATCTAGTCCGGAGACGTTTGCGAAGGATGTAGAGCAGATTGTAAGGACTTCAGCGAGAACGGAGCCTAGTCCTACGAGAGCGACGAGGAAATGGCCGTTGAGGAACGCACGGATGGGCATCCAGCCGAATGCCATTGCGGTGTAGTCTAGTGTTAGGACTTTTGGGGAAGCGTGGCGGCGAGAGAGGATGTAGAAGGGTTCGATCATTCGGACGTCGGTTTCAAGGGTACCCCAGGCGAGTTTGATACAGACGGCTAGGGCAGTGAGGAACCAAGGAGCTTTATCAGTGATTGTGTTTACTGATGGTTGGAAGAGAACGATCGGAATTAGGATCATGAACAGGATCATCCCTATGATAAATGGTATCCCGGCTTCGAGCCGAAGCATGAGGGGATGTGGATTTTCGGGTCGTGCTCGTTGATCATATTTGTCTTTCTCTTCTTGTGTGAGAGGAGCTGAGGTTTCGGGTGCGAGTGAAGAGTTTCGAAGACTGTAGCGATGAGACTTGAGAGTTTGGTGGATCAGCTCTGGTTTCGCGGTATCCATGTTCTTGAAGTCCATCAAAATATGACTTCTGTTAGCCATGGCTGCGATCCCAGCGATTCCTTTGACATCAGCCACCAACCCGGACGGGCGTCTCTCCAGTTGGTAGACTAGAATGCACCCCATCAAGGCAATCAGAAGCAAGAACACACTCAGGAAACGTGAATAAACAGCATTGATGCGAATCTCTTTGGGACCTGTCGGATCTGCTTCTCTTGCTGCACGGTCCGGTGTAAGGCCAACCGAGGCAGCTTGTAATGTTGGAACGAGGGATACAGCAAGCAATGTTGCGATGGATGACACTGCAACCGCATAATGCTTGTATGCGAACGCTCTAACAGGGCGTAGGAAATTGAAGAAAGTGATGTAGTCGACCTAAATAGAAAGTTAGTTTTAGTTGTCCTAAGTCGAGTGGTACATTGAGAACTGCTCAAAGTCCGCGATTCTTTGATAAATTGACAATGGCCAATATCCCACGATCATTAGGACAATAAGGATGCAATGATTGTACGAGAATGAGATGCTTACATTGATAGATTCAGCAGCCAATGCCCCACCCTCTTTTGACAGCTGATAGTACGCCTCTAATCGCTTCACCTCAAAGTCCGTAACCTGCCACAACACACCAAATGTGACAGCAACCAATGTCGGTAAGTACTTGAACGTAAAGTAGTTCCAAGTACTCAAGTTCTGTGCGGTCGTGAATGAATACAATGCTCCTTTATGATATAGGTACTCTTGTGCTCCTGCGAGAACCACAGAGACGATTATGAGAAACGAGAGATAGGGCCATCTCATCGAAAATGGCTTCCAATTAGGTTGCGGATAGAAGACCTCCGTTGTTGGGATAGGTAAGGTATTTTTATGAGTATGCTTCTTGCCCATCTGATCGAAGTCCAGTGTTGCCGTACTCCCACCAGCGAAAGAGCTGATATCGAAGCCTGGGGCTTGAGTATCTCCAGGCTCTTCTTCCACAATCACCTCTATGATCTCACCCCGTTTATTGGCTTCAGCTTGACCTAACTGTCTTACTGTTTCTTTCCTTGCAAGTCCTGGAGACCGGAATGAAGGCACTCTTGCAGTGGAGTTCCGAAAAGACATCCTGCGTGATATCGATCCAGGAGTCCGAGGCGTTGTAGGTGCGTTGTTCATCAGAGCAGTACTAGTGATCGTAGTCGCAGGCTCCCATCCAGCGCCCAAGCCTCCAGTGAGCTTGCCAGCTGCTTCTTGTCGGTTGAACTCCTTCAGTTGGTCCTCATTTTGGGGAGGGCCTAGGAATGATGATACGTCGTACGGCATAGGCGATAATATCGGCGCAGTCTCCAGCTCTTCTTCTTCCACTGTAAAGTATGCGGTCTTCTGCTTCGACAATCCCATAGGCATGGCGGAGCTCAATAGACTCATGTCTATCTCCTCCTCTTGTATGCTCCCGTGCGTCAAGCCTAGCAGAGACCCGCTCGAACCAGTTCTTCTCTTCGATAGCCTCTTCGGTCCATATTTTCCTCCAGAAGAGGGTCTTCTCGATGACGGTGCAATGGGTTCGTATGATTGCGTAGAACTTCGGAATGGATTGAAGCCTCGCGACGTAGGTGAAGTCGGTGTGCCAACACGCAGAGTATCTGGAAGTAGATTTGACATTGACAACCTGCCCTGACTCCTCGAACCTTCAGACGGAGAACTTATTCCAGAACTTCCAATTGAGGATAACCTCACACGACTGATATCCACCTCGTCCGTTGAGCGTGCATGTTCATCCGTGGGAGACGGCAGCGAAACCATAGAGTCTCGGTGACCACTTCCATACCCATCCATCGAACTAACCGCAGATATCGAGGATCCTTGATGTCTCAAATCGGGTCTACTCGAAGGTGTACTTCCGCCATATGGATAAGGATAGCCGTCGTTCGGGCCATTGTTGGCCATTATATATGCTTAAATCTCGAGGTAGCGATCGAAATAGGCGAAAATGAAACGAGCGTCCAACTGCGACAAAACATTAGCATTTGATGTTCAAGAAATCATCAGGCTCCAGCATCTGATTCAGAAAGCAATTCGGGACTCATACATCCAACTCAGCAGCTCGACGCACCGCCAGCGACTGCGAACCAGCCCTAGGAGGTAGCCTATCTTCAAGGGCCAGAATCCAGCCCCCGCAGAAGACCAAACTCAATTTCCCACACCCTTTCGAACCTCTGTTTATGACTTCGGGCCCGGGAAAACAACTCGTGTCACCTCTCTCGATAACCAGCGACCGCGGCTCAGTACGTGATGTTGGATCGTTCTCTCGTGCGTCAGGCTCTCTGCAAGGCACAGCAGCTCCGTCAGGTCACAACGCAGCAGATATGAAACTGCGATTCAATCAAGGCATGAAGTCCATCGTTGAAGAAAACAAACAATTAATTCAAGGCTGAGAGAGAATCAAGAAGACAGAGAATGACAGAAGGACAAGCCTTTACGCGATGGCAGCAAGAACAGACCTACCGTTTTCGATACTCATCATTCAGATGAACGGGGTGTCAGGGCTGAAAGACCATGCAGACCTTGGATGGCAGCCCCCAACCTTGGGACGGCGAGAGGCGTTCGGAGGAACCAATCAGATAAGCGCTGGTAAGCCGCGAGCGTCTAGAAATAGAAACTTTCGGACCCTGAATGCGAGATGCCGCGCGTGACAGCCAAACATGAGAAGAGGTTCAAAATGCTGGTGGTGATGCCAGACATGCAACCCGATTGCGCTTATCTGAGTTGATCCTGTGCTTGAATACGAGCTTTCTCTTGGGACTCTGTAGGGCTGATGGTGCTGGGTTGAGGGGACTGGAGCGAGCTGTGTTGCCGCTGGGGAACGAGTTCGCTAGGGTCAGGGGCCGACCCGAAGAGCGAATTTGAGTGATGACCAACAAGGGGTTGAAACCCAATGGTGACATTCTGGCGATTCATCAAAGGATGATCTCTCTGCCTCGTTGACTCAAGTGAAGATAAAACAACTTAGTACAGTATATAGTCAAATAAGGAATAAGGCTCAAAATGGAAGCAAATGAGTACATATCAAGTTAGATTAAGTGAGAGGAGAAAAGGATCTGATTGACTAAAGCTCTCTTCAACTAAAGCTTCTTCTGTTCTATTCTAAGAACAGCCCTCATCTACGTCGTAACTCCATCATACACTAACTCCAACTCATGATCCCCATATCTACCACCGCTATGCTTATGCGTATTCAACAAGGTTTGCCACCCCGCTTCTAAAGTGCGACCTGCTCAAGCGAGAGCTTATTATACATATGTACTTATTTCATCTTAGTATCTCATACACTCGCACCCCCCTCAATTTCACTTCGCCTTTGGTTTAGGTTTTCCAGCCCATCTGGCTTTCGGCTTCTTCACTGGCATCGATGCTCTCTTTAGTGCTTTTGCTTCCTTCGTAGTTCTCTTCCCGATATCCCAGCCCCAGCCTCGAAGAATCTGAACAACTTTCGGTGTAACGGCTGCTGTGATGGGTACTCGGACGAAGATGAAAGACTTGTGAATGGCGTAGGCTAGTGCAAGTTGTGTCGCCAGACCTAGTTGTGTTAGTAGTGAGACTCATTAACATTTGTCGTCGAAAGTAGTAGAACTTACTAGCATCATGCTTGTTCTTCTCTGTCGCCGCCTCTACACCCCATGCATCAGGTGCTGGCGCTGAGGCAGCTTCTGAAGTACCCTCAACAGGATTCGTAGCATCTGAAGTCACCTCGACTGGCTTAGCCTGTGTAAAACCCCAAGAAAACCATGACTTCGAAGCATCATACTCCTTCAACGCCATCGCCAAATCCCCTCGTTGTGTTGCAACATCTTCCTTCCTGATCCAACTGATATAGCTAGGATCCGAGTTCGCAACTTCCATGAGAGTCTCGCCATTGTGCTTCCCAAAGTTGAAACGCCATTCGCTCGAGTTGCTCTTTGCTTGCTCAGCTAGCTTGAAGTCGTTTTCGATTTTATCGATGTGCTCGTTGACGTCCTCTGAACCAGTGATAGCATGTTCTGCTGACTTCATTGAACTTCGCCAATCGTGCCATGTCTGCTTGACAGATTCTGGAATGAAGCGCTTCACATTTGAGACTATGACTTCTTCCCATCTTCCTATTTGTTTGTTAGCATGGCGTCACGTTTGATATGATGTGGACATAAGGAAAGAGAAATTGTGCAGTGTCCAATCGTGAAAGGATCCCGAGAAGGTCTGGACCGTGATATTGTGCCCCATGTCATGACTGATTGGAAGCGAGTGACCATCACGCATCAAATCGTGTCCCATCCCATCGTTCCTTACACGAGTAAAGATAGGTAGGAATTCATGATTCCGTGATCACATTCCGTAACCGGAGTCTCCAAATGTAGCTCTTGACCGCATCGGCTCAACCTAACTAACTCAAGGAACATGCTTAGTCGTCGACTAATCCGAGACACACGATTGGTCGTAATGAAACTCTCTTATTCCCCTTGAACGGGAATAGTCTGGCCCACAATGTAACTTTTGATATTTGTCTGCTCCCTCGATCTGCAAACAAATTCCTTTTTCTTTCTCGTTCTTTCGAAATTTCTCCACAACCCACTCGACTTGTCGAAAGCGCTTTACACACGTCCTCGATACTTGGATAATCCGGGGGAGGATACAATATGGGCGTGGTGGCTTCTGCACAGAGAGTGGCGAGGGCTTGAATGAGCGAAAAAGCCAAGCAAGCAGCAGCAGAGCCACCGCGACCCAACCAGTTCACTGTACCCTCCCCCGGGATCTCGATTAAGACGAAAAGACAGGAAGTGAGACAAGAAATGAGCCAGACCTTGTCCCCATACGGGGCCATCCTCCAGACGGGGAGTAGCTCCTATGGCGGACAAGGTTCTGGTGCATTCGAATAGTGAGTCACCTACTCCGTCATGTCCTTCGTGTAACTGACGCGTCGTAGCCATTTCGGTGCATCCCTGGCTCCCTTTCCAAAGCGCTTTTCGTCTTTCGATCACTCTGCTTGTGCGCTATCGCCTTTCTCGAACCCTGTGTACCACTGGGGGTATCTGAGCTGGGGAATGAAGGGCGTAAGAGCTTCTAGTAATTGTCCCTCCCTACTTGGATCATGTGGTGATTCTTAAGTAGACCGAGAAGAACGGAGGCCCACAGCTGGCTCTGAGCGTCGAGAGCAGTAAGACTCACACCGAGCAGTAAGACTCGCTCAGAGCCAGGTATCAAGTCTTGCATGACTCCGCCCTTCCAGCCGCGCTCACGAACCCGCGTTGGTCGGAATAATCGGGTCGCCCACCAGTCATGCGTTCGCCAACTCCTGACAGGAAGGAGCTTTCGCGTGCCCCCTGAACCAGTCCGAAAACCTCACAGAGCTATTTAATCGGTAATAGCTATCGACTTTGACCCTCAACATACCATACTGGAATGCCCCTGAAGACGTCAAGCAAAAGGAGTACGGTTCCAAGGTCGATGACTGGTTTTCCGGTATTATGGCGATGGAGATGATCAAATCCAAGCCACCATATCTGAATGAGGAGCTCCTGAAAGCACTCTACCTCATCGCTACCAACGGTACTCATCACCTAGGTTTCAAGACGGGTCGCTTACAACCATTACGCCAGCATCCTAGCCGAAGCGCGTTCCGTTCCTGGTGGTGGGATTGCACGATGGGCTATAACACTCCGAAGAGCCACATTCCCGCACCCTTAGAAATTCGGCAAGGAGCTGAAGGCTTTCTTGTCTGTTTGCCTCTGCGTCGACATCCAAAGCAGAGCAACAGCTGTCGAGCTTCTTCAACACGACTTCCTGAAGCATGGCTGCCCACCTTGGAATGAGCTACCCCTCTTCAATCCTTTCACAGACCTGTCGACAGATGACCGAGACACTCTGCATGCGTCGGCTTGACCAATACCTCTTAGTTCGTCCATTCACTGTTGCAATACTGGTTATGTTCTCCGGAGGAGACGAGGGGCGTTCTGTACAAAGGGTAGCATCTAGTACAGACTTCCAGAAGGCCAAGAAGGTTCGCAAGGATGGTGGACAGAGCAGTGGCAACTGGTAAAGGGCATGCGACTCCTCAGAAGGACAGACCCGGTCGAACCAGTGCACCGGTGAGGTGAATCGAACCCAAGGAGTAACGCCGATTCTGAAAGCAATCGCATCAAACCGAATTGGAATATCATACCCATACCCATTGGTCTTCTGAAGTGAGATCTGGTGGAAGAAAAGGGCCTGGTCGCAACTCAAGCCTGCTGCCGAGAACCAAGCCGTCGCGACTACTGTGGAGTCCAAGGATACAGATGCTAGAGACGTCGACGCCATAAAGTCTATTCGAGGGCTAGGGAGAGGATTCCATACCAGGTCGGAGGGTTCAAAACTTGCACAAGGGTCTCTTCCTTCCATCATCAAGTAACCCGACCTCGTGCATACAGTAGCTGATGCAATATGCAAGAGCAAACGAGAGTCGGAGGGCATCCCAGTCCGCCGGGCGATGCTTCTGCGAACACTGCTCCTTCCAAGCCCTCGGATCCCATTTGTCCCGTCGCGCATTCCTGGTGGGTGCCTTCGCTTAACGAAAGCTTTCTGT
Organism: Phialocephala subalpina; assembly: GCA_900073065.1. NCBI lineage: Eukaryota > Fungi > Ascomycota > Leotiomycetes > Helotiales > Mollisiaceae > Phialocephala > Phialocephala subalpina. Next base: position 2,332,486 of record FJOG01000003.1, read on the forward strand.
AAATTCGAGCTTCCACCTCGTCAACACCCATCGCCGCTATCTGAGACTCTGGTCCAGCCCTGATGAGGTTGATTAAGCATGGCTGCCCCCGGTACACTTCTTCCATTCGATTCCAACGTCGGCCTTAGATTGACGTTGGGGAATCCCATCAACCCCAGGTCACACTTCCATTCAAGTTTTCCAAGTTCTTCAAAAGTGTTTGGTCGAAATTCGAGACGCTCTTGATGACCGAAGCTTCCCTTGGCCTCTCTTTTCGATCTGCCTGTTGGCCTCGAACCCCTCCTCTGCATTCCTTCACTGAATTATGCAACCCCACATCCTCTTCAACACCGATTGTCCCGTCTCCTGAAGGGCATCATCTCATGGATATTGACACATCTCAAATCGCCACATACTGCTGCTCATTCCCATACCATATCCTCTCATATCCCAACTTTCTTCCCAACACCCAAGACTGGACACCACATAGCTTCTCCGAGGATCAAAGAAATTCAAACTCACCTATCCTCTCTGTCCCCAAATACTTCACCAACAAATAACAAAAAGGAAAATCCAGCGCACTCAGCGCCAAATATACTCCCAAAGCAGACCATCCATACTCCCTACTCAACTTCTTCAACCGTCCACCCAAGGTTGTTGGTTCCTCGGTCGCTGTAGCACCAGCCCCATTATATCTGCGGCGAGTAGTGCGGAAATGTCGAATAGAGTTCTGGAGACGTTGGAGGATGGTGGAATTTCGGAGTGTTGGTCGGCCGTTGGATGAGAATGTGAAGGAGGTAGATTTTGAGGATGCGAAGGTTCTTCGAGGCGCGGAGCGGAGGGAGGTAGTGGCGATGTCGATTGGGCGGAAGTTGGAGCGGAGGGTGGAAGGGAATCGTGCTGCTATTCGAGCGTAGATTGTAGTTCGGAGCATCTTGTTAAGGTGTGGTGGTGTGCGCCGAGAAGGGATGAAGAGGGTTGCTTTTGAGAAGAGTGTTGGAGTTCGGGATCAAGTCCTCAAGCTAGCAGAATGTAACGAAACTCGAGTCTTGTCTCTGAAGAATGAGAAGGGTTCTGAGATGTGATATTCGTCCTTCAGACAGTCCTCCGCTATCCTCCGATCTATCCGCCGAAAGGAATGTTTGCTGGCTCTGCTGGCCTGGTATCGCTTTTCTGCTGGTTGAAAGAAAAAGGAGAAATCCTCAGCAGGGTAGACAAACAGAAGTTATCTGCAAAGCATTGTTCAAAGGCCACTGTCGTAGAATGGACGTTATGAATTGGTGTTGTGGTCTGACAGAAAGTCAAATATATTTTGAGGCTGCTTCCAAGTTAGTGAGATTGACCAGGGGAGCTTCGAAAAAGTGACGATTTCTACGGCGGACGATAAGGATTATCGGCGTTTAGAGCAACGTTCGTCCTCCAACTTCATCGCAGCCCAAGAACTCTCATTCACAATACCATCAAATCCCTTTTGTTCACTAAATTGTTTATTCATCACAATCATCATCAGGAACACACCGCTTAAAAACTGCCTACTTTCACGCGTCAAGTCCAGATGTCTCAAGTTTGTTTGCTTTCACAGGCAGATGTCCAAGTATGGCAGAATATGGGTTCAGAAGCCAGTGCTTTTCAAAATCATGAGAACCTATATACAAAGAAAAGAGGGATATGTCCTCGAGACACGTCAAGATGCCAATATATACTGTTGAATCGAAGCGAACTTTTTCACCATCCAAAACCCCATCCCCTTCCCTATCCCTTATGCCAAGTAGGTGGTGTCAACCCAGCTGGTGTAGGTGCTTCCCAAAATGGTCGAGATAGTGACGGCTGAGCTGAGAGTGGTAGCGAAAGAGGCGCGAGTGCCTGATGCTCCAGCTCCAGTGTTGCCGTATTCCTGGAAGGTCACATCCTCAGTGTTTGGAGTGCTGCTGCTCCAGACCTCCCAGCCAGCGCTGTTGATGATGTCGCTCAAGACGGTGTTCTGGAAGTCGACGCGGGCATACTCAGACCAAGGACGGCCGAGGTAGACGGTACCGGAGGTGGCAGTAGAGCTGCCGCTGGCGGCGACAGAGCTCTTGTTGATAACGTAGTAAGAGACGTCAGTGGAAGAGGCACGACCGTTAGCAGTGATAGCGCCACCGCCAGCAGAGACTCTGAGATCGGAGCTGTCGATCCAGATTCTGGCGTGTTGACCGAAGATGAAGTCAACTGCTCCCTCGATGTAGCACTTTCCGTAAACCTGGTTTCCGGTCTCGGCGAGGAGAGTATCCTGGTATCCGTAAAGGCCGACACCATAGTAACCTTGTTCGGTGTTATAGGCAGCTAAAGCGATGGCTTGGGAACCCTTTCCGTAGGTGTTCTTGATGTTGATGTTGTAGAACTTGGTGTTGGCAGCCTCGTTGATCACGGTGCCAGTGGCTTCATCATCCGCAGCACCGCTAAGTAGCGAAGAGCTGTGCTGAATGGTGACAACATTGCTGGTGTACGAAGTAGTGTCGGTGGTGTAGCCGTAGATGGTGAGAGCTGCGGCTCTTGATGGGATGGTGACTTGCTCGGTATAGGTACCAGCAAGGATGAAGATGCTCTGAGCGGTGGTGGAAGTCGTGCTCAAGGAGTCAATGGCATCTTGAACCTGCTTGAGTCAGTGATTGTAGTCAGCAGGAAAGGGAATGAAACTCACGGTTGAATAAGTTCCGCCTGAACCAACGGTAATAGCTCCGGAAGGAGCGGTGGTCCGGCTCGCGGCCAAGACAGCACTGGCAAATGCTGTAAGAGAAAGGAAGAACTGCATGGTGATGGAATTATATGAAGAGAATGTGAGAAGCTAGAAGACAGTTTGGCCAAGGGAAGGAACGTTCAACGAAGACTCTTGACTTATAAAGACAAGAGAAGGAATAATTATTTTCACTAAAAGGAAAGGAGGACGTGCCACACCGACGAATCCACGAGCCCCACAAGTACCGCCGTGGCTTGAGATGAGATGAAAGCCGTGGAGCTAGGAGTGTTCTACGCAAGGGGAAAGTGTGGGGAACGCACCTGCAGCCAGGACCATGGTTGATGAGCTTTGATACCAGGATTGAGTTGTCGTGCTCTAACAGGTGATCTGATAAGATCCAGGGGTTTAATGTCCTTCCACCTCTCAGACTTGCAGCCTGGACCTTCTCTGAAGACCTTCCAAAAACTGCTGCGCCCCCATTGGGTGGACCTTTCTTTCGGAAGAAACGAAATTCTTCCATGCCAGCCTGTGGTGAATAGAGTGCCATGCGGGTCCTCACAGGACGTTCGAAACATGGCCACTCTAACGGAAATCCAGGGCGATTATCAGTGACAAGGATGGCACTGGCATCGTGTTTCGAAGATCACGGCTTCTTTGCAGATGTTTGCCATGAGGCCTCAAAGCCACCAATCACATCGAGCACTGGCTAGGGCTGAGAGGGGAAACCACATCGTGGGATTCAGGATCTGGAGATGCAGTTTGCTGGAACAGCCAAGAGCTCCTGCCAAAAAGAAGTCCACGAATACCGCAGAACTTGGAGAACCCTCGAACTCTTCCGAGGACGCGTGTACACCGCAATGATGTCTTGCGAGGTTAGGCACTGACTGGACCGCGCTCGAAAGCAAAATATATTGAGCTCTAAATGTCCAGACACTGGACGGTGATTAAGAATCCGCCGAGGATTATGAGAAAGAGCTTCCATCATTCTGGCAAGCTCCAAACCGGCAGGTCAGATGGCACTCTTCGCATGAAAACCCTTCCAAGAAGAGTGTAAAGCTTCTTTCCTGCAGGCACATCAGCGCCAAGCGGCGAATGCTTTGGGCGAGAGCTTGGACCACCCCGACACGTTTCTCATCATCTCTGGTCCGTTTCTGTCAGATTGCAGAGCCTCTTCCAGGTTCATGATTTGAGGATAAAACGCACCAGACGGGGTCCATCCGAGCAAACGAAACCCACCAGTCAAATGTCCGAAAACCCCCCTTCACCTGTACCCCACTACCGGTCCCAACTACTTTCAAGCTTAATCAACTCGAAACTAGGCGAGCGAGCGGCCCCTTTTGTTTGATATTCTCCACCAACGACCCTTCGTGGACCCTCAAATCATTTTCATGCGATCGACGGCTAGCAAGGTGGACGAAGAGACGTGACCTGGAAGTTGGGATGGCATGGTCATCACCACTCACTCTGCGCTGAGATGAGGCGAGAAGTCCAAAGCAAGCTTTTCTTTGTGTCTCACATCATGGGTAGACTGGTATTTAGTACTCTAGTTCGAGGGCTGCAATCGTGGAAGATCGGGGCTCTGCTATATCTTCGACAGCTCATAAGATGAGCGTGACGTGAGCTAGACCCCACAGACCGAAGCACCTGCTTTCAGATTGTCTTATAAGAAGCTTCCTTGGCCTCCTTGGCCCAGTCCCATTCAAGCCTCATCACTCTTTATTTCTCTTGGCTATCTCTCTTCCCATCTCTTGGCAGACCCTCTTTTAAATATGGTTCGATTACTTCAAGCTCTTGGGCTGGCTCTCAGCGCGGCCTCCGTTCTCGTTTCCGCCATTCCTATGCCAACCGCGGCACCTGATCTCGCAAACGCAGCTGCTCTCCACAAGCGCGCTTCCTGCACATTTACAGCTGCTTCCGCCGCCAGCAAGTCCAAGACGTCCTGTGCCACCATCGTTCTCGATGGAATTACCGTCCCATCTGGAACAACTCTTGATTTGACCGGTTTGACAGAAGGCACATCGGTAAGCAGCTACCGAAGTGGCAGCGAGTTCAATGCTAATTTTAGCTAGGTCATCTTTGAAGGAACGACGACATGGGAGTATGAGGAGTGGTCTGGTCCACTTTTCTCCGTCTCTGGAACCGACATCACTGTCTCGGGTGCATCCGGTCATGAGCTGAACGGTAACGGTGCCAAATGGTGGGATGGAGAAGGAAGCAACGGAGGCAAGACCAAGCCAAAGTTCTTCTACGCACACAGTCTCAAGGGAACGTCCAAGATCTCTGGTCTCAACATCGTCAACACTCCTGTCCAATGTTTCTCGATCGACTCTTCAGAGGGCCTCACCATATCTGATGTTACCATTGATGATTCTGCCGGAGACACTGATTCTCTTGGCCACAACACTGATGCTTTCGATATGTAAGTCAAACCACGTCCCTGGAGGTTCAGCAGAGAAGAATCGTCTGACCACATCTCAGTGGTTCCTCATCAGACATCACCATCTCTGGTGCTACGGTGAAGAACCAAGATGACTGCTTGGCCATCAACTCAGGAACCTCCATTACTTTCACTGGTGGAACCTGCTCAGGAGGTCACGGTCTCTCTATCGGCTCCGTTGGTGGACGAACTGACAACACCGTCGAGACCGTTACTATTGAGAGCTCATCCGTCACTGACTCTGAGAACGGTATCAGAATCAAGACTGTTTCTGGTGCCACTGGTTCCGTTTCTGGTGTCACATTCAAGTCCATCACCATGTCTGGTATCTCCGACTACGGTATTGTCATTGAGCAAGATTACGAGAACGGGTCCCCAACTGGTATGTTACCTTCTCCTAAGAACCTCTTTGGAATGTCTACAGAACCTTGGGACTTTCAGTTCTCCCAAGACCGACACATCCCATCCTCCTATCACTCGCACAACTGCTGGTATCATTCTTGACACTTGCGACTAACGAACTCCTAGGTACTCCAACCGCCGGTGTCCCAATCACTGGTCTGACCGTCTCGGGCGTCACTGGTACCGTCGACTCATCCGCCACCAACATCTACATTCTCTGCGCCTCAGGAGCTTGCTCAGACTGGACCTGGTCCGGCGTTTCCGTCACCGGAGGCAAGACTAGCACCAGTTCTCCCAAGACCGACACATCCCATCCTCCTATCACTCGCACAACTGCTGGTATCATTCTTGACACTTGCGACTAACGAACTCCTAGGTACTCCAACCGCCGGTGTCCCAATCACTGGTCTGACCGTCTCGGGCGTCACTGGTACCGTCGACTCATCCGCCACCAACATCTACATTCTCTGCGCCTCAGGAGCTTGCTCAGACTGGACCTGGTCCGGCGTTTCCGTCACCGGAGGCAAGACTAGCACCTAACTTTTTGTGTCATATCTGATATGATGCTTCCATCACGCTGTGGCTGAAAATGGATTTTGGACCTACATGAACCATTGCTTTCAATCTCTCAGCCTTGCTTTGGTCATCCATGTTCCACTTCTCTCGAGAAAGGACTTTTGAGGGCTTGAACAATAACCCCAATCCGGAAAAAAGTATCTTAGCCAAGCCCAGCCTTCATGATTCTCCACGCTAGGCTGGGAGATTGAAAGCGCCGGCTTGAAGTATAGGAAAGAGATCGTGGATATCATCAGTACCAAGGCTTTCAAAGCATTTGTGAAGAAGCCTCCCAGGCAGGAACAGATCCGTCTTTTCCCTCCTCTCGATATGATACAAATTCCCAACACCTCCCAATGCACCTGTTCCCATGTCATCTCTATCTCGAGATCTCCTTTAATTCCAAGTCATACAATCGTAAAACATCTTTCTATGTCCTCACTAGGCATCGACACTCAGCTCTTCCCACTCGGCGCTCCATTCTTAGGCTTAGGCATCTTCTCGTACGCATTCGGACTCCTCGCTCTCGCCTTCCCCTTTCCTTTGCCCTTCCCATGACCATGATTATGTCCCGGTCCACACCCATTCTTCCTCGTCGGTCTCGCTGCCCCGTCATCACCACTATCACTGTCACTTCCGCTTGAGTCGGATGAGCTCTCGTCGCTGGATTCGTCTATTCCTTTCGGGGCGTGGTATATGCAGCAAACTGTCCATAATTAGCAACAGAACCAATCCACTCGTCAGCGAAGGGCGACAGACCTTTACTCTTCTTCTTCCCCATCCCCTCATTGTCAATCACATCCTCCGCCCACTGTATCCTCCTTCCTGTCGCCGTTTCCTCCTGCTCCCTCGTAGCACCCCTTAAATGCAGCACCGCCTGCGTCTGTGTCTGCGTCTGTGGGCCTTGAACCGGAATCTGGGTTTGTGTTTGCCCGCTCGTGGGACCGCGTGATGTTGCTGCTGCCATCTTGATTCTGCAATCTCCCTACTGGCTGAGGCCTTCCTTCTTTGTGGAATTTCTGAGATATCGCCTTTCTCGTACGTATGTGTATCTTTCGACTCTCGAACAGAGCTCTGCCAGAAATTGTTATGGCGTATCTGCGATTCGTAGGCAATAATCGCGCTTCCTTCCACTCTCAGCACTTCTTCCTTCAGCCTTCCGACGTATCTCTTCTCGAATTCAGCGACGCGCAGAGGTGGGGTGCAGCGGAAGGGCGGGTGTCGTTCCTTTGTTTCGTTGTTTCGTGAGAATGGAATGCTGGAAGGTGATGTAGAGGTGTTTGCTTGGTTTGGAGATTCGCGGAAGGAAAATGTTCGGGGCCCCACGCCTGATGACGGAGAGAGGAGCTGGTTTGTAACGAAGGGCGATGGTCTTGGCAGGGGTGATGAGGGGTATCACGTGCTGTGAAGTTGTGAGAGGGGGGGAACAGCATATGTTTCTTTGATAGAAGTAGATATTAGGACAATTGCGAATTCGTAGGGTAGGTTAACAGTTAGCCTATCCTATGATTTTTGACTTGGGTGCCAAATAGTACGAGTTTTCATTTCCCTATCTCACACCCCATCGTACTTTCACAAGCTCTCAAGTTCTACTCATGTGCAAAATTCTACTAACGCCTCTAATATCTGCATTTGAGTGTTATACGTAACATCGTATCTCATCTCATCTTATTACAATAACATTACTCCGACCACAACTGCCACCAAAGCAACCATCAACCCTCCCATCCCCTTATAACTAACCCCAAGACCCGGGCTCTCCTTCTGCAACAACGCAGTAGTTGTAGCCGCCACAGACGAACAACTCGCAGTACCACATTGCCACCCGCTCGGACAGCAATTCCCACCATCACTAGGAGCACAAGTCGACCAACCAGTAGCACAAGTACCAGTAGGACTCGTAACCGTAGCAGCTGAACCCACCGGCACAACAACTGTGACAGAACCACTGATGATACTAGTAGAGCTCGTCGGAGGACAGGAGGTTGTTTGGCAATCTCGTCCTGTTCGGCAGCATCCTCCGGCGTAGTATGCTTCGCATGCGTAGAAACCCGTTGGGCAGGAAGTTCCAGTCGCGGAGGAGTCAGTTGAAGTTGTGGTTGAGGAATCGCTGGTTGGTCGAACTGGAGGGACGCCGGTAGCTGTCGGTGTTCCAGTTGTGCCGGTCGATACTGTGGTCGTTGTAGTGGTGGACATCGGTGCACAGGATGCTCCTGAAGCGCAGACTCGATCAGTAGGACAGCAGCCTCCACCTAGACTAGCTGGACAGCTTTGGTAGCTCGAAGTACATGTCGAAGAGGTCGACGAGGAAGTGGAAGATGTTGAAACAGTGGTAATGACAATCGTGTTTGTCTGAGTCGAGGAAGAAGCGGTAATCGTGAGTGTCTGGGTGATGACTGTGGTGACAACTAGAGTAGGATTTATTACACCTTCGGGAAAATCAGTAACATGCAAAATACACTTGCGAACTTGGAATACTTACAACCAGCTCCAGCACAGATATAATTTGGTATGCAGCAACCTCCTCCCAGATTGTCCGCACATGCTGTATTCGGGGCATTGCAGGTTGTAATCGATCCTCCGCAAGTAGTTCCAGTCGGGCAGCATCCAACAGGTCCCAACCCAGTATCTGTGATAGGGAAGCAAGTCTCAGTTGTTGCACAACAGCTATCCGGGTATCCAATGCCAGAGCAATCTGCTGTTCCCGTCGGACAGACAAAATTCCGCTTCTCAAGCATAGCCAATGCTCCGGCAGCATTCCGTGCCTCCAAAGCTCTGCGAGCTCTCAAATCTTCGTAGCCCAAAGCCTTCGAATCCTCGGTATGCAGCATGAACGGTGGTCTGAAAGGCAGCTCCGCAGACGCATTTGCCAGCAGTCTAGCCTCCTCATCCTGGTCCCTCTTCCTCAAAGTATTGCCCGGCGCATCCAGTATACCTGTCTGCCCAATCTCGCCCTCAAATTGCCAATACTCCATATAAAACTTCTCCCCCTCATCCGTCCCCATCTTCATAACTCCCACCGGGCTTCTACCCAACCGCAGATGCTCTTCAATAGCTTCAAGGTCTCGGCGACGGTTCGGCGGATCTTCTGGCCAGTATTTGACGTGCGGTGGGAGATTGTACGGCCATTGTTTCGGTGATTGGTCTTCTTCTGCAGAGAAGGCGGAGGTTGTATGCAAGGCTATGAGGGCGAGGATCGATGCTGGGAGAGCTAGGATGCTTGGATTGAGTCGCATTGTGAGGGCTTTGATGATGCAGGTTGATGCGGAGCTTGTGAAGATCTTCAACAAGGCTGTAGAGCCTGATCTGTAACACCAAGTTGCTGCGCCCGAAACAAACAAACAATAAATATGATCTTGCCTCGGTATGTAACGGAAAATCAAAGAAGCATTATATAGAATCCTACGGAGGAATATCCGATAGATAGGTTTTGATCTTGGTGGCTGGGATCACTTGAAGAACCTGGAAATCATAGCTCAAAATTGTGGCTGGGGGCACAAACCACTTGGCTGCCAGCATGTACATGTCTCGGGAAATCTGCTGCAGAAGTGTATTTTAAACTCCGATTCGTGTTCGCACGAGCATGATCCTGTGGTAAGCAACAAACACACGCATTCAGGCAGGATTAGGAATCTCGAAGCGGGTAGATCTTAATGCGATCCTGTTATAGTCTAAGAGCAAGGCAACGTCCTCAACCTCGTCAGGGGAAAACCTCACTTCAGGTCTTCAAAAGACTGAGATCATTCGGAAATCGGTGAGGAAAAGAAGACGATGTGATGCAAGATAGCAGTCATGGCTCGTACAGATGAAGCAGAAGCATTCTTCCACGCCGTGTACAGCGCAATTCAGGAAATTCCTTACGGCAAGGTTACAAGTTACGGTCACATAGCAAGACTGATAGGAACCCGTGAGTACTAGATGTTCCAGCTATCCATTCTGTTCATCTTTCTCTTCATAATCTATACAGAAACTCAGCTGACAAATCAAAGCTCAACGTCCCCGCCAAGTTGGAGTATGCCTCAAGCATCTCTCCTCAGACCCAGCAATGAGCTTCCACAACGGCAATGTACCATGGCAACGAGTGATAAATTCAAAAGGGGTCATTTCACCTAGGTAAGCTGCAAAACGAGATCATGGCTGGAGGAAAAGTCACATCCAAAATTAAGCTCCTTCTTACTCTCAAATCAGGGGTCATCCTTCTGGAGCTGCAAACCAAGCACAAGCACTCAGAGGCGAGGGGGTAACGGTCAACACTGGAAGTTTGGGCGAACTTTCAGTAGATCTAGTGGAGTATGGGTGGTTTCCTAGACAGTTACCGAGTGAAGCGGCTGCTGGGATTGCACCTCCCGTTGATTCTGACGAGGATTGAAGGAAACGAGAAGGCCAGCACTGCCAGGATCTGATTACAAGAGACGAACAAAATCATAAGAACCAATGTATTTGTGGGAGGGTGTCTATAGACCTAAGGCTATGATACAAATCATCAAGCAGGATGTATCTGCAAAAGGAGGCCTCTATCACCCTCTCCACACAATCTCGATAAAACCATAGCCTCCAACGATTCCATCTGCAAGTCTGTTCAGCATCGCCATGTGCGCCAACTCTGGTCTTTGAGAGACTCGAGTGGTGCTATGGTCCCTCCCTTCCTCCCGGGCTGCAGTTGGAGTGCGAATTGTCCAATCTCATTGAGAAGTTCGGAGACGATCGTCGGCAACCTCTGCTGATACAAACATCAGATCTCTTCGCCAAGATAATATTGATGTCCATAGACAAGCAAAATGTAAACGCACCACATGCGCTCAATACGACGCGAGAACCACGTCCAGGCCTAATGCTTCGACAATTGCCAGTGGCCACCACTGACCGAGCAAAGCGAGACCCTCACTATCCATGCAGCAATCCTAAAATATGCACCATATCCCATTAAGGACTGAAGCAATATCATCTTATGCTGTAAATACGGTTGATGCAGAAGCATCGACGCCGTAAATATGCCTCAAATTAAGAGTTGAATTCACTCATTTCGCCTCTTCATTACCCTCCGATGTTCGTGCTTGAGGACCGGTAGGAACCTGATTGTTGGCGGGACCGTTCTGGTGTGATGCATGAGGCTGCTGGAAATTCTTGTTATTGTAGTTTCCATTCGGATGGTTGTTTCGATGTTGTTGTGGTCCGAATTGGTGCATCTGTTGTGGGCTTGTGCCGAACTGATTTGGACCGCCACCGTAATTACGCATGGGCACTGCACATTTTGTTAGTGAGGGCTAGGAATTGTGGGATACAAGACTTACTCTGTCCTGGAGGCTGCTGCGTGTAGATTGGTGCCGCAAATTGAGGACCTGGGCTCATCCCAGGGTTCATGCTATACATAGGTTGTTGGTGGCCTTGCTGAGAACCTTGGCTCATCATCATGGGGGCACCTCTACCAGGACTTGGGAAGCCATTGACGCCTGGCATTTGTGGAGGGTGTCCATTTCCAGGTGGCATGAAAGGACCAGGTCCACCCTGAGCATACATCATCTGTGGTCCTGGAGCCATACCTTGAGAAGTGAGGAAGGTAGGACCGGGATTCTGCATCATGATGGGGCCCAGTTGACCTTGCTGAGGCATGAATTGATGATTTTGTGACATTGAGCGATACTGAGGTTGCATTGGAGGTGCAACTGGGTATCCCATCATCTGAGGATTATATGCCATTTGAGTTGGTTGAGCCATGGGAGAGGGATACATGGGTGCGTTTTGCAGACGCGGAGATGCGAATGACTGCGCAGAATGGGAAGGCATCATACGATGATCATCGTGTCCATTGAAAGGAGGAGTCGGCCCATGGACATGTTGATTGCCGTGAATGTTCATGGGAGCTTGACGTGGAGACTGCCGAGCACCCATATTGTGAGCGCTTTGTTGCAAATGGAAAGGCAGCTGATGTTGATGTGGGACCTGGGGCAAGGCGTGCGAAGCATTTGGCGACGACATCGGCTGCGAAGGGAAAGGAGTCATCTCGAACAGCTTTACATATGTCATATGGATGGTGGAATTGGGGTTCAGCTTCTCGTGAGGCTCGTCGGGATTGCGCCAAACTGGGTGTGTATCGTATGCGGGCTTCAAGCCACCAGTGACGCTCCAATCTTTGGTTGGAGCCGGCTTCAGGGTCTTAATGTGACCGAGGGCATTGAACTTGTCCTTGATCGATGCTCGTTCAGACTCGGGAAGTGGCTTTCGTCGAAGTAATGATCGCGAGATGGGAGTAGGAGGAACAGCATTGACAGCTGACCTAGGACTGGATCCCGAGCTGGGGTTACCGTTTGGGTTGAAGGTGGCCGCGTGGGGGCTTGGGCGGAATTCACTACTGTGAGGATTCAAACGGGCACCCTGTGCGCTTGTAACACCGCTTGAGCGACGAGAGAAGTTGGGATCAACATTGTTGGCAGGACCAGTTGGAGGTTGTCTCGCTGGCTCATGGACTGGAATTTGGTTTGACGGCACTTGAGCCTGCTTGGACTGTTGATCGATATTTCTCAAGCGAGAGCCAAGACCACCAGGAGCTCGAGATTGCTGAGCAGAAGACGGAGGCATTTGTGCAGGGCCACGAAATTGGGCTGGGCCTGAAAATCCAGGGTTGCGACTAGGAACCTGGCGATTAGAGGTGGCGGATGGAGATACTCCGTGAGAGGCAGGAACTGTTCTCTGAGCAGGTCTCGCCTCGGCAGGGGTAGCAACAGGCTTCACACCTTCAGAGGGAGTAACAGCAGCTGCCTCGGCATTGCGCTTGGCTTTCTCTTGAATCTCCTTTTGCTTTGCAGGATCCTTCGCAATGATCGAAACGAGATCAGAAGGAACAGGGGTGTGGAGTTTGAAGGTGTCTGCGAATTTCTTCAAGTCGTTGAGCTTGATCTCCTTGTCATTTCTGGCCCTGGTCATGCGAGCCTTCTCTACGTTGGCTCGTTGTGAGTTGGCAAAGGTCTTGAATGCGTTCGTGACATCGCGCTCAACAGTAGCTGTAGCATTTGGTACACCTTCAGGTTTAACCTGAGGAGACGCGGTGCGGCTTGCAGAAGAGGAAGTGCTAGCGACAGCCTTTGGCTCGGGCGTGGCAGCAAAGCTGGATTCGGTGGTAGTAGGAGGCGTTGAGATGTCGGTTTTAGCTGCTTTTGGAGCTGTTGTGACCTTTGCCTTCTCAGCTGCAGGCTTATCGGGGCGGGCGAGTTGTGATGAGATGATGGCAGGATCAACTGGAGCACCACTGACTGTGGATTGTCCGGTAGGAGCTCTTCTGGCGGGTGGGGTGTACTTGTTGTTGGATGATGTTAAGGGGGGAAAATCCTGTTGTCTGCGGACACCACTATACCTGTCTCCTTGTTAGTACCTTGATGTTGAGGGAGGAGGCATGCACTCACTTGTCTTCCTCATCAAGGCCATTCTCTTCTGCGGTCAAGTTGTCTCGGATACGTTCCTCAGCAATATGTGAGTTGGTAGCAGTGCTTCGCTCAATCTCACGCGCTTTCCTGTCCGCCTCGGCGAGTCGCTGCTTGTATTGAGGATGACTCTTGTCAATTGCGGTGGTGTAGATATTCTCGTCATAGTCGGTCTTCAAGCCAAAGCGCTTCTCATTCTCAGCGAACTGGTCCCAAGGAACGTTGGACTTCGATCTGCTCGACTCGAGAGAGCCATCGATATCGGCGGGAGTGTCGGGAACCCATCTCTGCAATGTGCGCTCGCCTTGGTTTCGGCCACCTGAGATTGCACTGTCTGTGCGGAAAGAGCTGGCGTTGCCTGATGCAGATCAGTACGAGAAACAGTGAGGAATTTGTATAGACATACCATTTTGTCTGGCTTCGCCCTTGGGGCCTGCCATATCCTTTCGTGGGAATGACATGTTGGAGGGTTGGTATTTAGGAGTGCCGTTCGACAAGTCGTTGCCCTTCTTTCCTTGTACCATATTCAAAGCGCGGATGACTGGATTCAACTCGAGCTATGCGTTGGACTTGTTGTACAGATATCAATTGAAGTCGTAGGATTCTGTATCGTAGACCGATCAGCATATATTCATAGGAGCCCTTGATAGATCTAAGCTGGTGACGGCCTTGGGCGCCAGGCTACACAAACATCAAAGTGATGAATGGCCGGAGATCGAGCTCCGAAGACAATGAATAAAGAATATAGAGTGGGGAAAATTGAAGGCGCTCACCTATTATTTGATGGGTTGGCGCAAGAGATCGACTCTGAGAATACTCGTGCCAATGCTGAAATCGGAGATGTTTCGATGACAAACCGCTAACCAGCAGGGCGAGATGTCGATGAAGAGGATCGTGTCTGGTAGATGAAGAGCATTAGTTTTTGTTTTTGTTTGTGGGCCAGGGCTTCCGGTGACGCCTTGCGAGGGAGGGCAGGTCGTTGAAGGTGAATCTGAAGCTCCAAGCTCCATCCGCTCAACTTCGAAAAAGAGGCTGGTGGTCAGGACAGGATGTCTTACCTCGGAAGATTGGAAATTATTCTAGAGCCCGCCTGCTCTCTCCTTCGCGCATCCGCCGATTGTGGCGCGAGCAGATAAAGGCAGACCGTACAATGCTGCAGTGGTTTGGCGGATTGGGGTGAGGTGGAAGATGGCCGAAATTCGTGAAGCCAACAAGCGATGCGCGAAGCAACGTCAAAAATAAACCACAGAATCGCTGAGAGAATGAAACTACCGAAGACTAGCACACTCCTATCTGGATGCACACGCTCTTGCCATCAACCACCGCAGACGGAGAGGAGATGGAATCGAGGGAGGAGGGAGATGCAAATGGAGGTCGTCGTCGTCGTCCGAAATGGAACAAACTAAAAGAAGAATGAGGTTAGGTGCGAAGGTAGTCCTCAGGACGTTCCGTGAGGCTACTGTCTGCCCAGTGAAGTGAGCGTCTGAGCACAGTCCCCTTGCGGGAGCACCTTGCCCGATGCGGCCTCGTGTGCTAATCCCTTGATCTTCTTCTGTCGACGCGGAGGTGCAAAGAACCATACGAGGGACCAGCGGGAGAGGTCGAGGAAGAAGCAGTCTATGTGGTGGTGAGGTTGGTTCTTTCGAATGCACAGAGGTTAGGACAGTAGGATTCTGCTGGGTACAACGGCAAGCACGAAGGAGTGATGCGATGACCTCTACCTATTCCCGTCACGCCTTCTCAACACGAGCATACGCACACGGACATCACAAAATCTGCAATTGCAACAATTATTATCGACACCTTGCGAGAAGCGGCGGAAAGGTTGGGCACGGTGAGTGTGTTTGGATTTACCTCCTCCGTACAGGGTGAGACCTTAACTTCGTCACAGCAAATGGGAAACTCTGATCCGCTACGATTCGAATCTACGGTATTGCTTCACATGCTTGCCGTCCGCGTCCAGACCTGAATGTTCTCCACTATGGCACGAAAACGAGATGGCTCCCCCGGATTTTGGACGATCATAGCATTGTTTTAAGCAGAACTTTACAAAGTTGGCAGGAACTACAGCGGCTGATTGCCTCGAAGCGCCAATCGCTGAGTTGTCAGTCCCTTTTTCGGTCCAATCAAAGCAGCCAAAATAAAGTACCATGGACCACGGCACCCAGTGAAGAGGCAGGGGATACAATGTTCAGGGTAGCAAGGCATATGCATCGCAATATACAACCTTACCCCGCTGTGTCTAGATCTAGACGACTTGTGCTTTGTGTACTGGAATTGATTCTGTTAGAGCTTTCCTCTCTAGATACGTAATTGCGTGAATTTAGATATCAAAATCCAATTCTCGCATGCACGACGTCTTCCGTCAGCTGCTAAATAGATGCTCCGGATCAGGGTGGTGGAAAGGTGAGAAAGTCTTGCTAGACTAAATGTCATCGAAGGAGATTTGTTTGTCTATGGTCCCAACACAACGAGCTCCGAGGCTTGACTTTTGCTTATCAGAAAAAAAGGACAATCCACTTTGTATACATATAGCACTATGAAAGCTAAAACACTCCCCTGTTGGCATCTGCCATTCCTTCTATCCTTTCTTCAAAAATTACTTGCACCGTAGCGCGCAATTGTCCGTGTAGTCTTGAGCTTCTGCACCTTCATGAATTTAGAAATTTATGGAGAAAAAGAAAAGGAACAAGATCTAAAATATTCCCATCCATTGTTCTTCTACCCGTGAATATTTCTTCTCGGACGCAGGCCGAGGATTTTGTCTTCTGCTTTTCGGACTTCCAGACGTAGGCCCACTGTTGATTATGGTGGCCGAGAGAGGCACTTGTCCACAATACATTATGTTGACTGAGATGCCATCAGACTTATAACAATAAAAAAAAACTTGAGAAAGTAGAAGATCTGCCAACAAATAAAATAGTCAGAAGAAGCAAGCATTTCAAAAGAACAGTACACTCCACCAGTCCGGATAAAAGCCTCTGGAAGTCGAGATGTTTCAGAAGGTACCACGAGGCCACATCTGGATTTGGTCCTAGAGAACGCTGCGGCCCGCCGTCACCGCGAGCAACTGAGTGACCTAAGCTTATTGACTTCATTGTGACACATAGCAATGCTACTTACAGGATCAATTTCATCCCTGTTCTTCACAAAAACTGTAAACTGTATGTTTGATGTCCAATCCTGGTCTGGAGTTCACCATTCGCTTGGCGATAAATCGGGTAAACGTTGTTTCTACGCTACGGAGCATCGACGAGTTCGTACTATCTGAGACTCTATTTGTCGAGAGAACTTTGAAAGCCTCCGAGAGCATACAACTGGCTTTACGACACCGATCTGACACCTTGTGAATGTTGGAATAACCATCGTGGACGATATCATGGTTTGCTAGAGCTGCCAAATTCATTACGCCAGGAACCGCAGAGATGCAAGCGCCGCCAACCTCCCAACGATCGATCCAACGAAGGTCGCCCGCCGCGGATCCAGGACCTCCTCCTACGGTGCCTGCCCGATCTATGTCACCGAATGGTCCTGGAGTTCAACCGCGGACATCTTCTTCTTCTACAAAATTGCAGCAGAATGGTAGTCGGAGACAGAATGTGAGTCCAGCTTCGATGGCGCATGTTTGACACGCCCCGTCTTGTCTGGCTCGATGTACCTTTGAGACTGGCCTTTATGCTAACTTTCCACCTTTCCTAGCCCAGTCAGACACCTCAGGGCAGTCAGGCAAATCCTCCATTATCACAGATCGAAAAAAGTGTTACACACCTTTTGGTGGCCACTAAGCAGCTTCTCGAAACCCTCACACAATGGTCACGGCACCAAGCGACTGATGCGCAAGTTTCCGATGTATATGTGCGCTTAGGCTACGAATTCAACATAGCATGCAGGGCGTTTACTGCCATAAATGTCGATATAACGGACCTTGGCAATGTGCCAGAGCTTCTCCGCCACATACTCGAGTCTACACTTAGCCAAGAGGCGAGTGTTGAAAGCTTGGAGAAATATCTTCCCCGGATACGAGACATAATAATAAACTTGCTTCACGGGCTGAAACGCAAGCAGCAGAAACTACGGCAGAAGCAGTCGAGAGACAGTGCAAGTCAAAATGGGGACCAGTCTGTCCCTCGAAACAGCAGCGTCAGCAGTGTTGCCAGCGGTAATACGGGTCTCACAACACTTCTGGATCAAGGGATTGCAAATAATAACTACGGAGAGAATGGCAATGATAGCAGGGACAATGAGAATGGTATTCCTCCAAGGATGTCTTCTGCTTCAGCAAGCAGGAAAAACATCCCCGGGAGGGCCCAATCGAAGGAATCTATGAACTCTGTGGATTCGAGTCTGTCCAGTTCTACGGCTCAGAGTATGGCCATTGTACCTCCGCCATATCCTACAGAAGAGGCGCCGCTCCCAGCACCGCCAGAGTCCGAGATAGAACGATTTCCCCCTCCGCCACCTCCACCCAAGCAACAGAATCCTCTTGCGGCTCTACAACGTGGTGGTGACTTGGAGCGGAGAGCCTCGAGGAGGTACTCGGCGTACCAAATTTCGAAGAGTCTTGGGTCCACAGTAGGCATACCTATGCCCCCGGTACAGAACTCGCCTATACCGAATAGAGGGAGAAATGATGCTAGGGAGTCTATGAGAGCTGTGCAAAATCGGACGGACCAAAGACATATGCGCCAACAATCAACTCGTCTACAGACAGAAGTTTCGCCTGTTCGAATTCCAAGTCGAATTTCGGAAGAAGGGGCCAATGCTCCAGAATTGGCCCCACCAGCGGATGCACCAGCAGACGATAGTCCAATGGCTAAGACGCCCGAAGACAAGATCAGACAATCTATTGCCGACTTTGATGCTCCAAGTGCTACTTTACAAGGACCCCCGTCAGACGCTCTTCCAGTTCTTTCAGAGCCGGAAAAGAATGACGAGCAGTTTCCCGAGCCTCCAAAACACCAAACTTCGGTTTACCCAGAGTCCACTTCTTCTTCTACAGTGAAGCCGTCGGACCACGAGAGGCAGTTCACCCCTGAACTTACTCCACCGCCAGGCAAAGAACTTACGCTATTCTTGCAATACAAAACGAAGGTCAAGAAATTTGTTCTAGAGGATGGCTTCAATGGACTTACTCTTGCTCGACTCCAACTGGCGTTCATGGACAAGTTTTCTTGGAATACTCACAGTACTGGAGTGGATTTACCGGAAATATATATCCAGGACCCCGTTTCTGGTGTCCGTCACGAATTGGAGGATCTTAGTGATATCAAAGATCGCTCTGTTCTCGTTTTGAATTTCGAAGCCCTTGACGAAGTGAAGCGTCACATTGACGAAGGGCTTGGAGGCCTCAGAAAAGTTGTTGAAGGTGTCAAGAATGCGGTTGATGATCAGCAAGCTGCCATCCAACGTGTTTCTGACCGCCAACAAGATGCCGCCAAGGAGATTGCACGTTTGGCAACAGCACCACCCCCTGCGCCGGTGACCTCTGGCAGCATATCGAGAGCCAGTACACCCTTTGGTGGCTCAAAATTGACAAGTCCAGCTCAGCTCAACGAGATCCAAAGTCTGAAACGCGACCTGGCAATCATTCGTCAAACATACTCCAACTTCCAGTCCGAGATTCGAGATTCTATGAATACCATTCGAAATAAGGCCTCTTCCGTTAAGGTCGAGGCTGCCAAGGCACTTATACCCAAACTTGACGATCAATCTGGAAGAGCTTATGTCAATGAGAAGAAGAAGAAGATTAATTCGGAGTACGATACCCTTGTTGGTCAAGTGGACGACCTTCAAGATCTGATCGAGGAGCTTCGGAAGGATGTTGTCCAACGCGGTGTCCGTCCTCTACCACGCCAATTGGAAACTGCTGCCAAAGATCTAGCTCAAGCGACGATGGGATTGAAGAAGATCCGAGCCACAGTAGATCACGAGTCACCAATCTTCACCAAGGTATGGGAGCGAGAGCTCACCCAAGTGGCAGACGATCAAGAAGGTATCAAACAACAAAAGCAACTCAATGCAGATCTTCAAACCGATCTCGAAGAAGTTGCAGAAGTCTTGGCACTGGTTGAACAAGCGACAAAGGAGCAAATGAAAGATGCTCCTGGAGCAAACACGCAACGCAATCTCTCTGCAACGCTCAGACATGTTGTCGCGGCAGATCCTGCTGAAGCAAAAGAAGGCGTCTTGGGACAAGTGCGTGCTTTGCAGCCTAACCATGAGAGTCGATTAGAAGCAATTGAGCGTGCTGAAAGGCAACGTCAGAAAGACCTGGAAGCTAGGCGTGGAGGAGAGTTTCAGAAAGAGTTGGGAGCCTTCGTCGAAGAAGGCAAGCTAAAGAAAGCTGGAGGATTCGAGGAGGTCGAGCGAGCAAGGAAGCTCAAGGACGAAAGGATTAGGAGAGAGGTGTGGGAGAGGCAGAACGGCATAGTGTCAGCAGACCCCAATGAGCCCGTACCGGAGGAGCCTCCCGCCGAAGAAGCCGTGGAGGGAGAAGCAACGGTTGATATTTAAGATGTGAGAATATGAGAGGAGTGGAGGATGTAATTTTTCACTTCGTGTCACCTGTTCATTTTCCTGGCCTGGCTCGGTCTTCTGTCCTAGGTGTCTAGCCCAGGGCATTTTACTTTACGATGATCTTCATGAGTTTTAGGTAGTTCTTTTTCCGTTTCAAGCATGGCGTTAGGGTCAAGGTGCATCTCGATTTCTTTGTTGTTTTTCATATGCCTCTGAGCTGTGTGTACAGTACGCAGGGCGTTTTCTTCGAAGGCGAGATGAACGGATGAGGCTGTGATTAGGATGGGATTAGTGGATGGATGGAGGACATGAGATTCTTCATCTTGTGATTTAGGGAGGGAATTTCCTAGGAGATTAGACAGGTTGTGTTCCTTACATAGGGACAGATAGCCCAAATCAATTGCGGTATCATATGGAATCCTGCTCAACATCACTGTGCCAAGAATCCCCTACCCGCTTTAGCAAACCCTCTACCCATTTCCAAAATCCCCATCATATTCTCCCCATCTCTCACCTCTATCACAACCTCTTCATCCCCCTCTTCCTCATCTTCACCCTCAACCGCTTGCCGCCCCACGCTACGGCTTCCTCTCCGTAGCTCAAACCCACACCCAAATATAAATTCCCAACCCAAAACCCTCAACCCCGGTATGGATTTAAATAAGCACTTTCTCTACAACGACTCACGAGGTTAGTCGTGGGTCAGGGATCTGAAACGCAGGGCCGGGATATCAATGTGTCGTATACGAAAAACCAGGTCCGGGCTGGTTTTATAAGAGGAACCGCAGCAATAGTCTTCTCTGAATTGTTGTTGGTTGAATCTTTGGTATTACAGGCTTGAGAAATGGCTTGAGTGATTTTTGGGATTCCTTCGAGAGGTTTTGAGGTTCTTATGTTGTTGAGATTTTTGGTTGGCAAGCGAGTTGTTAAGCGACGGAAAGGGAGGTTATTGGGGCTTTCTATTCAGGGACAAATATGACGAGTGTCACATTTTGGTATTAAAAGAGCCCTGGTAGGTTTTGACTGACTGTGTCTCTTTGAACTAGTGTCCAAGAGGGTAAAGTACACAGCCAATGCCGATGCTCTAAAGTACGGAAACAATCTCACTGATTCTCACCTGGAAGTTTAGGGCATTGTGCTAGATGATGTACCGTAGCTGTTGCAAAAGACTTCCTGTATCATCAATATCCCAAACTTGTTCAAGATTCCACAAGCTCACTTCGCTTATTCAAGCCATCTTCTTTTACCACTTCACGGTGTGGGTTGTGTAGCAAACCAAAATAGAAGTCTCGCTTCACTCCCTTTCTCTCTCGGCAGAGCCCCTGACTGTCAGCTTACCTCACCCCTTTCTTGTTCGCTTGTTGTGATCCTCTTCCGTCAGAGTCCTTAGTACCTCAGGCCTCAGAACTTTGTATATAACAGGTAGGAAATGGATTTCAACGTGAAGTCCAGGCAAAGGCAATCTCTATTCTACTCATCTAAACCTTATCTCGCTGATCTAAACTCACGACTTCACAACAATCCCATACTTCTCATACGGGAAATCCGCCAAGCTAATCCTCTGTTCCGCCCACCCATCCCCAACCTCACCAACAAACTCCTCCGCTTTAACCGGAACCTCCTCATCCCCCTTTCCCGCGAGAACCAACTCCTCCTTCCCTTCAAGTACCTTTGCCAACTCCTGATGCGGAACCCAAACCACCCTCATTCCCGCTCTCCTCCCTGCCACAACCCCCGGAACCCCATCCTCAAACACCAGACACTCTTCTGGCCTAATTGGTTCCTCTCCTTCGTCCAGACTTTCGTTGATAGCTTTGAGAGCTAGGAGATAGATATCTGGACATGGCTTCCCTCTTCCTTTGGGGATCCTCGGATCATCTCCTAGGATTTTGCGGTTCTCGGGGAAGAGGGTAAACATGTGGTCTAGGTGTTGCGTCTTCATCAAATAATGACTCCTCGCACTACTCGTCGCGAGCGCAATATGCACCTTCCCTCCTCCCTTCAGATCTTGCAGAAGTTTCAACGCTCCAGGCAACGGCTCACTCTTCCTAAACTCCTGCTCCTGGACCTTATGTAACTGTTTCGTATATTCAACAGGATCGACGTTTTGGAGATTGAAGTATTGAAGAAGTCGTCGAATGGATTCAGCGGCTGGTCGACCTTGGAGTTGGGGTTTTATGACCCAGTCCATGGGCCCAGAACTGTATGTTGAGAGGAGGATGTTGTGGCAGAGGGTGTAGAGGTCCTCGGTGTTTATGAGGAGGCCGTCCATGTCGAACAAGCAAGCTCGGATGGGAGGGAAGCTGGGAGGGCGTGTTAGATAGTAGGGAGGAGGGGTAAAGGGGACGTACTCTGTGCGTGGTTTTGCCATGTTGAAGGACATTTGCTGTAGACCTTGCAATTTTTTCGAGCCGACTTGAATGAGTACGCTAACTTCGAATTGTTTTTGGTCGAAGTGAAGCTTTCAATGCTGTTGTTGTTGACTTTGTGAGGAGCGGATTCAGCAACGGTGAGAAGTCGCGACAGGAACGCTAGATATGCATGGAAAACGAGCAGCCAAGCGTTGCAAGCCTTCGGCGTGACTCAGAAACGCAAATTTCAACAGAGAAGATATGAAGCTTGAATTCAAAACGATTTGTAAGAAAATGTGACACTTATCTCTGCTCAATCAAGGTCCTAGATGTGTGATGTTTGGTACCTGCATGTTGATTCGAATATCGCCAGTCCTGGACGGCCCGAATGTCCATAACAGAAAAAGAAAAGAGAAATGTGAGAAGCGAAAGCCTAATCATCATATAGATCATTTTCATCAAGCCACTGGGCCCTTCCTCACCAACATGCGCTGTATGAAACCTTAATAATCATATGACGTTGGCTCCTAAAATAATAATCTCCCTACGTCCATTCACAACTTCTTCCGCCATAAAACTGAGACAGGTCCACGAGATTCCGGTCTCTCTCAGATCCTCAATATGCCTATCGTACACATAGTCCTTTTCGAATTCAAGCCTTCAACTGGAAGCGTGTTAATCCACGATGTATGTTGATCTTCTTTCCCGCTGGTTCGGATGGCGGGGTTGATGCGGGGTCCTGAGATGCGTTCGTCCCGCTGTCAAGAGAATTGAGACGGAGAGTTCAAGAATTTGAAGAACTTGTAGGCTAATGGATGCGTCATTTAGGTCTGCAGGCGGATGTTGGCATTAAAGCAGAATTGCATACACCCTACAACAAAACAACCATACATATTAGACTGTACTGGCGGAAGAGATAATTCTCCAGAAGGCCATCAAGTAGTTCCGACCCCCTTTCACTTACCTCCCTCTTCTATAGCCGTGAGAGCTTTACTAATGGATGTTGGAATGGCAGGGCGCATTCTCACACGCATTCGTTTCCCATTTCGCGAATATGGAGGATAGAAGATATTACCTAGAAGAAGACCCAGCGCGCCTAGAATTCATGAATAGTCTGGAGAACATCATCCAGAATGTCAGGGTCGTGGATTATGATCCTGGGGTATTCTGAAATCAACCGAGGAGAGAAAGGGAATGGATCATTATGATGGGAAAGAGAAAATGGGGCCTTGTGATAGGAAATGAAGGCCAAGTCCTGCAAAAGAGCAGGCAATATTCGTTATCCTAGATGTACAAGTACAATGATGTCTAGCACAGATTTGGCAGACGTGTATTCTTCATTCTGGCTGCTATATACCCATCCATAGCTCTCTATGCCAATGCTAATGCTGGTATCCAAGCCAAAACGCCGTCCCAATGCAAATGCTATGCTCGTAAAGTCGATTTCTAATGCGTGAAAGAGAGGTGCTCGAGGTCGTTATACCATGAACGATTCGCCGCAGCCGCATTGTTCCTCTGAGAATATATTTAGTACGTTTCCAGCAGCAGAAGGTAGTTGATGCTTACTAATGTTAGGATTCTTGAAGACGAACCGCTGGTTCAGCTTATCTTCCACCCAGTCCATCTCGCTCCCAATGATGCTAAACAAAGCCTTGCTGTCAATCAAGACCTTAACGCCATCCTGCTCCACCGTCTCGTCAAAGGCTCCCGGTTTCTCCACGAATTCCAGGTTATATGCCAGTCCACTGCAACCCCGGTTCTTAACTCCGACCTTGATGAGCTTTGGGGAAGGCTGGTTCAGCAGTTCCTTCAGCTGTGCAACTGCCCCAGGCGTGAGGTTCATAGCCGCCTTGCGTGCTCTCAGCTTCGGTCTGGGCTTCGCTCGAGGTTGTTGCGAAGTTGACGTGGAAGTTGATGTGGCGGGCTTTGACTTTTGTGCTTCTTGCTCTGTTAGACTTATGCTGACCTTCTCCTCTGCCGGTTGCTCCATTCCCATCTCATATTGTCCTGTTTGCTTGGGTGGTCTAATGTCATTGACCTGTGGAATGCCTCCAGCTATCGAGGTATCCGGAACGCCTGAATTTCGTGGAGGAGGAAATGGTGTCTCGAGGGAATATGGTTGATAGGCCGTGCTCGTCTGCATCTTCCGCTTCGAGGACATCGACTGTGAAGAGGAGAAGGTACGTAAGACATGTTGGCAGGGGCGAACAGCAGAAGTAGCTGGGAGGGAGGAAAGCCGAAGGTAGAGGAAGTTCGAGGGCATTGCCAATGGCGCCAGAACCCGTTGTACAGACATCGTAGGTATTGTCTTGGTAGATAAGATCGAGGTAATCAGATCTGGAGGTGGCCGAAACGTTGTTGGAGTTCAAGGGAGGCCAAAGCCTTGGATATTATGCTGTTGGTAAGCCTAGTTAGTTTATGGTTCGATATTTCGGCTCTGAACATGCGGCCCGTTGCCACCCGTTGTCGTGCTTACAATCAGATGTGCGGTGATTGGCTCGTTGAGACGTTGGAAAGGAAGAATGAAAGAGGGTGAAAGAATAGGAATGAATAGGAATGGAATGTATAGGAAGATGACAAGAGCAGTCTCATGGATGCAAGTGCAATATCATTGTTCCAGAAGATGAGGGACTTTCATAGTGCTGGTTTGGTAACGTCCTTTGAGGACCCAAGAACGGCAACTCCGCAGAAGGCTTCGAAAGTGATGTCAATTTCCCACGCTAGCCGTATATATACTAGCCGCCGATCATGGTCGAGATACCCTTGCATGTTCAGAACATTGGAAGGGACATTTTCGGGCTGACGAGGCCTGGAGGGAGATTGTGGTGATTAAGAAATGCGACAAAACGAAACATATTCAACCTTCTTGCAAACACTCTTGCTCCGATCATCTTGGAATCTGCATGACAAACTGATGCCATAATCATGAAGGATGGAGCCATCTCCTTTGACCCAGCAGACTCGTCCAGAAGTCTTTCAACAAAAGGTTGTCTCGCTATATGAGGAACTGTTCAAGGTATGGCAGGTGCTATCGTCTGGCAGAACACCTGAGTAACACTTCGCAGGATGAGGAAGACCGCGACAAATCGGAGGGATTTTGGAAGGAATTCTTTCTTTTGAAACCAGACAAGGCCACATTACAGAAACTCATCCGCGACTTGAGTCCCGACGATCTGCTGCATCTCCAGGTACGAGGCTGGGCTATAATAGAAGAGAAAATGGAATTCTGATCTGCGACATAGGTCCAAACACGACAATTGTTCTCCAGAGCGGTAGGATGCATCAAATCAGGAAGCGCTCCAGCAGATGCACATGCTCTCGATGTGAGTTGTGAAGTTATCCCTTGTTTCGAGACGAGGCTGACAGAATAGACTATCACAGCTTTCCTCGCGTCGGTCCTTCCTAAGAAATACACAAACCCGAGCTCCGATATCATAAACGTTATCGCAGGACTAGACCGAGTGGATGCGGTCTTCACGGATTTCGTTGCTGCGCTGGACGGCACAATAAGGACTGGCAGGACTTGTGAGTGCTGTACATTCGTTACTCGGCTCTTAACTTATGCTCATATAGTGGACATCCGCCAAAAGGCTATCGAAGTAGCCTTGTCCGTTGTCTCCGGTGCATACCAAACGAGCCTCCTTTCATACTTCACCCATCGCGATTTATTTCCTTCTCTTATGAAAGTATGTTTGCTCCCCTTTGTTGATGAAATCAAGCTCACAATAATAGTTTGTACAAGATTCTGATACCACTTCCCGCGCATTCGAGCCCTTTACTCTTCTTGGCCTGTTGGCAAACTACAATAAATTCGAATTTCAGAATCCATATCGATTACGACTGGATGATTTCGTCAACGAGGGAACCATACAAAAGATAATAAGATCTGTGGGACAAACGTGCACTATCTCACGAGGGAAATATGTTGCTATTCAGGATGATTTGCCGGAGGGATGGACTATTGGCAGTACTCTTACCATGATAGGGTTGGGATCAATAGCACCTGCTGGTACCAAGACTGCCACACCAGCCATTGATCCTGAGCTGGCTAAGGAGATGTTTGCCAAACTGTATGTCAGACGAATGTCCCTCCCAGGCCCAAACTAACAGCCTATAGACCTGGTAGTGAAGCGGCTGTCTTATTGGCCACGTACGACTTTGCACATGCAAACAAGCTTTTTTGCTTCAACTTTGTTTCCTTACCTGGAGAGAAGGGAGTCGAGGCACCTATGAGCAGTTTTCTGTCGATGACTTCGTACTTACTCCAACATGCCCATTCATCTGTGCGGACGACGATGTACTCACATCTGAATCTGCTCATTTTGCGGCTGTTTATCGAAGATCAGATCCTCTGCAAGCGGATATGCAGCGAAGAGAGTAAAGTCTCAGTCAGGCTATGTCGGCAGAGGCAACCTTACTTACCCATAGTGAAGGGTGATAGAATACTGGCAGCCACCATCTTGGATATCATGATAGATGGTATCAACCACAATCTACGGCGGCGACTCGATGTAGAGCTATACATTCTTTTCGTAGGCACCATCTTACGAATAATTTCTCACCTCTCGCGGTCCCGAACACGACTCCACTACCACTGGTCGGAACTCTTCAGATCTCTACTGTCTCTAGTCCGGTTCCTCACTACCTATACAGCGGATCTGAAACACAGCAACCATATCGAGACTCTACTCGACGACCTTGTCAACTTGATCGCTTTATCCCTTTCAGCCGGCGAAGCATTCCTTCCCGGCCCGGCGGCTTATGACGACCTCTTCTACAAGCTGGTCGAGGTAGGAGAGACTTTGGTGAAATTCAGGGATAATTACGACTTGGGCAAACGGTCGACAAGTTCAATAGAGACATTAATCAGCGTTAGCACGCATTACAATCAACTTTTGGCGGAAGGCGCATCTGGACGGAGAGGAAAGCAATTGACGAGCACACAGGTCGCTGGAGTCATCAAGCAAGGATATGAGACTTTGAGCATCCAAGCAAAGGAAGGGCTGGATAACTGGGACAGATATCGGGAGGCGGACAAGAGGAATTTCCTCAAGAAGATGGCTCGTGCAGCTGTCAACGACGTGAAAGATTTTATCAGCGAGAATTGAAGCGCCTTTCAAGACTTAATGCTTTAGCTCCAGCTCGATATTGTGAAGGGAGACATGTGAGAGATGGCGGCTAACGCCAAGATATCCAATTATATACGCGTACCTAGCGGTTAAAGGTTGGTCGATTCAGCTGCCGCAGACTGCCGCAGTGCTTCAAGTCTAAATTGGCTTTGGTCCGGCGGTAAGTGACCTCGAGGCGCGGCGCTTCCAGAAGGATGCATCTACGAATCAGGAGTAAGCGAAGCCGCAGCTTGAAACTCTCTTCAATGTCCTCGAATGTATCCGAGACTTTCCGAAGTTGAGTAACTCAAAGATTGATCGTGAATGTATTGAGCTCCGTCTCCCTCGCTCTCTTGTGATCACCTGCTGTAGAGAAATTCCTCACGAGATGACAAGGATTCGATCTGGTTTTGCCTTGGTCTCTGGCCCCTGAACTTGCAAGCGAGTGGCTGTCATTCGTCAGGGGGAAGAAAGTTTACTGCAACATCACCAACCCTCACTCCTCACAACACCACATCTTGGAATCGCTGCTGTACCTGCCTGCAAGACAGGTTCATGACTACGGGAATGCAGCCACCTGCAGGGCCGCCAGGCACAGCCTCCTTCGGTGATGATGCCGAAGATGGCTTCCGTGAGGTCAGGGTGCAGCGTCGCTGCTTCCCCATTCTCCGCGAGGATGGCGGTGACCTTGGAAAAGCAGGTTCAGCACCACCCTGTGACTGAGTAAAGAAGGGCAAGACCGCTCGCCGGAGGCGACTTCTTTGAAAAGACGGACACCTTTAAGCTTTCGCACCGCTCCATCCTGGTGTCCCCTTGCATTCGAAGATCTTCTGGGGTCAATCGACATAACCATATCAGAAGCATCGCAAGTACATTTCATGGAGCAATCACCTAACATTACGAAGCAGTGATACGACAATACTTACTATAGTACTTACCGTCGGATCTTTCGAAGAGCCGCCTGATCTCTGATGTCTGTCAAAGAAGTTCAGGAAATCTACAAATCATTGGCTGTGAGCTTCCAATCGTAAAGGCGGCTATTTTTGCCTGCGGCAACAGCAGCGACAAAGGAAATCCACCAGATCGAGTCAACACCTGACAGTTATTTTGGAACCCGAAACAAAGAGACCTTTGTTTCGAAATCTCGCGAGTCGTTCGAGTTTCTTGGTCGTGATATTGGCTATTTCGTGGTCTTTAAGGTACGCTCTTGTCCTTCTCGTCTGCATCTGCACATTCACTTCCTCGCGTACTTACTATTGTTTCCATTCCCACAATAATATATTGCTGTACATCGAATCGATCGCGAACGACACTAGTAGTCATTGAATCACGAGTTTCATTTGTTCGAATAATTTTTCCTCGCCGTCATCTTTTTCTTAATAAAATCCTGCAGACTTAATGCCTTTCCTTGGCCGACCACTTTCTACCAAACAAATCGATCTTCAAGTCAACTTCTTCAAGTCAACAACACCCCGCATAGAACAAGATACTAAGATGAACGCCGTAGCTGGACTCAAACGCCTCTTGGCGTCACATACAGAAATGTCTTCCGCAAGGATGCCACCGCAAAGTTTCCCTGCGATCCCCTCATCTCTCAACGCTGGCGATCACGAGATGCGCGACTGGAACGGCGCGCAGGATCAACGACGATTTAATACACTACCTCAATACACACCTTACCTCGGTCTTCCAGCCCGCTTATCGCAAGTATGGATAAACAGATGGACGGTCCTGATCATCCTGATCATATGTCGTCTCCTCCTCGCGACTAAAGAGATCAACCACGATCTAGCCAGCGCCAAGTCAGAAGCATTATCAGCATGCACCAGTGTCGAGAACGTCGGCAGCGCGATGGCTTCGATGCCTCACTATCTGTCCACTGGAGTTAATGCCATGGCCGCCGATGGAGTCACAAAAGCAATCAATGGGCTCATGCAGATGCTGTCGCTTACCGTCACTGGAGTGGAAGAGATCGTTCTTTTCTACATCAACATGTTAACTTCGACCTACGTGTGCCTCATCACCTTGGTCGTCGCGGGCAGTCTGCACGCTGCTATTGCTTTGATTGAGGATGTTGCCAACTTTGTGAACAGCACCATCGGTTCCCTCACAGGTGATTTGGCAACCGGTGTAAACGACTTTCAGAACGGGCTCAACTCATTCCTTAAGACTATCGATAACATCGGTAGTGTTTTCGGAGGCAAATCAACGCCTCCCACGCTCAACCTCTCGTCGCAGATCACAAGTCTTCAGAACATCAAGATCGATCCAACTCAGTTTGACGCAGAGCTCACCAAGCTCAATGCCTCAATTCCCGACTTCGCTGAGGTCCATAATTTCACCAACAACGTGATTAAGACACCATTCGAGTTGGTCAAAGGATTCATCAACTCATCCATGGCTGCATACACCTTCGATCAGTCGGTGTTTCCGGTGCCTCAGAAGCAAGCTCTGACCTTCTGTTCCGATAACCAAGGGATCAACAACTTCTTTGGCGGGCTTACCAAGGTCGTCTTCGACGCTCGCAAGATCCTCATCATCGTCTTAAGCATCATCGCTGTCGTGGTCTGCATCCCGATGGCATTCCAAGCGATATGGGGCTGGAGAACGATGAAGGACAGGGCAACATTCATCAAGGCAAATGCTTACGATCCTATCGATGTTGTCTATATTGCTTCACGACCATATACGACAACAGCTGGTCTCAAGGTCTCCGAACGGTGGTTTAAAACCGAAAAGGCGAGGATTTTGACTCGCTGGTTCGTCGCCTACATCACCACTCTTCCAGCTTTATTCGTGCTAGCTCTTGGAGTTGCTGGCTTACTCACTTGTCTCTTCCAATTTCTGGTGCTCAAGGCTATTGAGAAGGAGGTCCCTGTCCTTGTGCATGAGGTTGGAGATTTCGCGGACGTCGTCGTGAGCGCACTCAACAATGCTTCGACAGCTTGGGCTCTCGGCGCCAACGCCGTTATCAACAGCACAAACACCAAAGTCAACCATGATGTCTTCGGCTGGGTCAACACCACTACTACCGCACTGAACGATACTCTCAATACCTTCTCCGATGAGATGACCAAGGCCTTGAATGTAACATTTGGTGGCACAATTTTGTATCAGCCAGTCACTGGGCTTTACGAGTGTCTGATCGGCTTGAAGATCGCTGCTTTCGAGAATGTCATCACCTGGGTTCAGGATAACGCCCATGTCACCTTCCCCGAGTTCCGTACCGACGTCTTCTCACTTGGCGCAGAGAAAAGCATCTCATCAAATTCCTCGACCGCCGACTCATTCCTGAGTTCTCCTGGCAACACCACAACCGACGGGATCACCAATGCGGTCGTCAAGGTTACCACCAAACTCGAGGAAGCAATCAGACAAGAAGCAATCATCGCAGCATGTTTAGTCGGTGTCTGGTTCATAGTCGTCTTGATGGGAGCCGCGCGCGTGATCTACGCCCTTCTCACAAGAGACAAGACTCGCGCAGAAGGAGGAGCAGTAGGCTACACCGGCGACAATCGAGCACCTCCCTCCCCTCGAACCGCAGCCCGAAACGAACCATCGATATTCCCAGACTTTAGTCCCAACAGTGCAATGACTCCGTATCCAACAAGGAGTCATGACGAGATGACTGAGTGGCCGGCAGCTCCAGATTACCCCGGCGAAGAGAAGATGATGGGATCAGTAGGTCACAGGAAAGTAGAGACAAGTATGGCGCCTGAATATGAGAGGAATAGTACTTATGGGTACATGGTGGATGTCAAGCGATGAAATTTTGGTGCTTGGCTGGTTCCTTGACACCCGACGAGCCTTTGTATATTCCTTTGGGGCTTTTTACTGTGTGGGTAATTGGGCAAGGTTTCCTAGAATACTCACAGGCTGATGCCACATTTCAATTCTCCAGCAAGAGAGATAGCAACAATGCCCTGGAGAAGGAGGGTAATTCGAGTCCGAGAGGGATGTATCTTTCTTGTTGTGGAAGTCTATTCATTTGGAGCACCGATACCTAGTATATAGGTGTGTGCAGAAGCAAGTTAGCTTAGTTTCAGTTGATATCAGAATGGATATCTATGATGCAAATCCTTCCCCTACCTGAACTCCGTGAGATGATATATGAATTAGAATCTTTTCACTTGAAAGCTTGAGAGCCATGGCTTTGGATGGCTCGATCTCCATAAAAGTATCTCGTGATTTGTGATGAAGGACAATGACGCGAATTTCTAGGTCTACCGGTAGTCTATTCAGAC
This sequence comes from Phialocephala subalpina, assembly GCA_900073065.1. Taxonomy (NCBI): domain Eukaryota; kingdom Fungi; phylum Ascomycota; class Leotiomycetes; order Helotiales; family Mollisiaceae; genus Phialocephala; species Phialocephala subalpina. Next base: position 2,364,209 of record FJOG01000003.1, read on the forward strand.
CCTTTGCCGAGTGTGCATTTGCTCGAACTCCAACGTGAAGGCCCCCCTCCGTGACTCCGTCCATCTCTTCGTCTGTTGATATCCGAGTCAAGGTGCACGCCAACACGACCAGAGCTTCCAGCAAACCAAAGCGCCAGGATGAGTGCCTCAAGGACATGAAAAGCCATGTTTCCAACCTCCCCGCCAGATCCCGCTCGAAGCCCCTTTTACACGCCCTTCAAACTTAGAGATTTTGCCCTAGGAAGCAGAGAAGTCCTTCGGGCAACAAACAGAAGACGTAGGTATTCCTGTACTTGGGCCAGATTGTCCAACAAGATCTTGGATCTTACCAGATTAAAATGTCCCGCATGAGGAAGGGTCAGGGTCATTGGTGGTGAGTTCGTCTAAGGCCAGCTCCTGCCATGGCACCTAGTCTGGAACGTTGAAATTCGAAGAGCTAGATACTCAACTGACACAACGATCACCATCCAATTCGATCCCAATTGGTGTTTTCAATGGGTGTCTATACAGTCTCTCTTTTCTGCAGTAGTTCAAGCATTTCCTGCTGAGTTGCAATCCATTGTGGACAGCTTTCCAGCAAGGATATCTTAGCAAGAGCATTATCCAAAAGCCATTGCCAGTAATGGCTGTCGTATATGCGACTATCCCAATCCGCAGAAAGCGAGTAATGGGAAGCGGATCCGTCACTCGATACCGACTCTGTATCAGAGTGTTGCTCCTCATCTTCGGACTCTAAATCATGAGCAGATGAAAGCGATCTCTCGCTCCATGCCGCCTCTGAATCAGTCTGTGATACAGAATATTCGGAGTGTGTCTCTTTCCTATCGTGGTATTTTATCCGTCGTTCGGTTACAATCTCTTCATCAGACCCTCGTGATTCAACTTCGTCTCGCTCGTCCGAGTCCTGTTCCGATTCGTCTCTCTCAAGTTGCTCCTCGTCGATGCACTCTTGAAATCTTCTTCGGGCCGACTCGACTTCTTGTTCCAGGACATCCTCAGCATATAGCAAGTTGTCCAGATCCAACTCATAATGACAAATTGACATGGTCGATAGATACAGCTCCATAATCCTAAGATTACCCTTGACAGATTTTCGAAAAGCTAACGGAAGCTGCTCGCTGTCTTCCACAAACATGTAGTCCAATAGCATACCCCATATCTCAACCAGGCCGCTTCGTACTGTGGGAGTAAAAGTGCGATGAAGATTGAGTGCCCATATAAAAGGATGGTCTGTCACCTTACTTAAAAGCAGCTTCGCTATTTTGGTCTCTTGGTGGATTACCTCTGCACCATGCTTCAGTAGTAGCTCTGCCACCGGGCATCGATCTCCATCACGACTCTCGTAGAGGCTGGCAACTTCTAGCGGCGCCCAGCTACAGCCATCATACTCGATCCATTGATCATGTACTGACGCTCCATGTTTTAGAAGCTCCACGGTGCTATCTCTTGAGTACCTGGTGGCTACCGGTAAGGCAGGCGCACGGGCGGCACTCAAGCTCTCCTGGATTGCTTGTGACAGTAGCCGCTCCGGCATCTAGAAGGGCCTTGACTGCCAGGTGTTGGTTGGCCATAGTAGCCAGAGATAGTGCCGAAAATCCATAGATCGTGGCATCAAGTTGAATTTTATCCTGGGACAGATCTTCAACTATGGTCTCTAGTCCAAGGAGGGATGCAACCATCAAATGGGTACACAAGAACATGAAATGATAATTCGTTCCCCAAAACGCCCCCCTCATGAATTGGTTTCCTATCCAAAAGCAGAACTACGCGGGAAATTGGTCCGAATCCGGATCAGAAAGAGCCATGGCCATAGTACTTAGCTCATCTCCAGGCTTCGGTTTGAAGTGTATTGTCCAATTCAAGGCTGCGTACTTTAGGAAAGGATATTTATCTAGACCGAGGTACTCGTAGATGTTTCGTAGCTCTTCGATTGTGAACTCTTTGTCTCCGTTATCCCACCAAATCTCACTCAAGTCGTCCGCTCGCAAACCTGGTGGCCGTCGATTTCGGAACTCCTCGAAAAGGAGGTATTTCAAACAACACTCTGCAAGCACGTCTTCTGCCTTCGGCATATGGACGCATTTTCTCCATAATTCTCCTGCTTGCGGTAACTGATCCTCGCTCTGGACTAGATACTCTCGAGCCAACTGATGAATAAGGAATACTACCGAGTCCACAATGCCAACAAAAAGACCGCACAGATTCCGCACAGTACCGTAGAAGTTATTTCTGGTTTCTAATTCGAGATCGTCCAAAGTGCGAGCTGGTTGCTGGATGTTCAGGGTAACGTTCACCTCGTCAAGCGAAAGCGGTCTCGTTGCTGCGATAATGATGTGTAGAAGTCGTTTTGCCAGGCTAATATCTGTCGACTTGTTCAGAATATCCTCATAAGCCACTTCGACTGTTAGAGGGATTTCATCAATGATGCGACCAAGTCTTGATGCCGTGCTTACCCCGGAGCTGATCCTGATTTGATCGATGATCAGATGTTGCCTTAGATAGGTCCGATTTGGGATGCTCAACAGTCTATCCAGTAGATGCTTTTCTACTGACAAAGGCAGGTCCAGTTCTATTGCCAAGTCTGGCACCAACGCCCGGATAACCAGATTGATTTCTTCACCGATTGCTTTGAATTCTTCCTCGCCTCTGAGACGAGTAGTTGGTGTAGCCCTTGTCAAGGACTTGAATCGTCGATCAATATTCTCGTATGGCCTGCTTGTGACGATGATTTTCAGTCGCATATTATCTTTTCCCGCGCTGCCAACCTTAGAAACAGCAAGCTTCTTCAGGGAGTCAATGATCTGGAATCTCGAAAACTCCTCGTATTCGTCCAATGCATCTAGAAGACTTATTATCTCGTGAGATTCTGGATCCTCCACCATCGTCTGAAATATGCTCCACATGGTGAGGAATGACTCTGCTAATTTCGGCCCCTTTTGGCGGAAGTCTCTGAGAGCATGTTTCACTAGACTGGTCTGCCGACAAAGGATTTGGTGAATGAGACGAGCAATGCAGTTCGCAGAGCCTTGCTGATCAACGAATCCATCCTTGAAGAAGAAATGGCAGACTGCAGGTCTGGATAAACCTGTAAACAACAGGTCTTCATCGATTAGGGTTCTTGCTAGGACAGATTTTCCACAGCCCGGGTCTGCAGTCACCCAAAGTAAATTTGAGGTGCCACTTTTGCGATCTCTCCAAGCCTCGAAGTTTGCATGCTCGAGCAGCCACCCACATGTTCCAGGAACTCGGAGAGGGTTGCGATCCTTATGTTGTCGATAGTCGCATGCCCCGAATATTTTCATACATTCTCGTTCTTCTGTCCTCCCAGCCTCTGTCTGAGCCTGCGCCCTTTGGCCTTCTTGTATATTCAGATATTCATCTAATCTTTCTTTCAATTGATTCATGGAATCTTGTTGCTGTTGCTGCCAGTTTTGCAATTCCTGAGATAAGCTTTTGGCGTTCGCTTCTTGGACCCTCTCTCACATAGGGGCGTCCATACTATGAGCAATTTCTTTGCACGATTTGTCGAAGTCTTTGATGTCTGTGAAGAGTTTCGTCCACTCGTCGGCTTTGAAGACATCACAAGCGTAATGCTTGAGCGTACTGCGAGACCTAGAACCAAGATGCTGAGGTCAGCATTCCAATTCACACGTTTCACGAGCCCCACGAGAATTTCCCAGGAGTGCCGGGACATGCAAGACCCACAAGTCGAAGAGCGAAGGTGGATCTTCCTCCGAGAAAGCGACTTACCATTGGCACACGGCCTGAGCCAGGAATTGGAGTATGCTGGAATATAGTTGAATCAACTGTTCCTCGAGTAGCTCTCGTAGGTGCCCTTGATCATTCCCTCGTGATCTATAGACAGGTCAAGGACTTGGTAATGACGAATGACGAGAGGAATTTTTAATAAGCCTTCGGTAGCAGCATCGTACTAGGCTTCTAGGTTGGTCATCAACTTAAAAGGGATAGTCAGCGCACGTACGGAGGTACGGTACAGTACTTTGGTGCAATTTGATTATAAAGTTCGTCCTCGACCCTTAGACCTTTAAAAAGACGCATATTTCGAAACCACTGCATTCCGCCAAGTGTGGCGAGGTGAAGGCATTCTGTTCACCACTTTGGGCAGGAAGTTTGGGATCTAGATCCAGATGAGAAACCACATACCGGTAGTAAAATACAGACACCAGTCTAAGCCAGACCTGCCATGGGCTGCGAGGTCAACGCAGCAGCCACGAAATCCTTCGCAGCAAGGACGGCCGGAATCAGTTGGTCCATCTTCTCCTTTACCACAATCGTCTTGCTTCCAATCTGGAGTTTGTATCGACTGTCACATATTTGAGATAGTTTCTTTTTCGCTAGCTTGCTCATCTCAGTGGCGGAATATTTGATGGTGACTTACTTTGGTCCATCATCCTCGCTGGTGTTGTCAAGCGCGTCGGACTACTCTAGAGATATGACCTAGTTACAATAAGCCAAAGTAACAGCAAAAGGGTTAATGATGGGAAACAACTGACATGTAAATACTTTCCCGATAGCTTCTTGTGATCTTCGCAGAAGCTTTCGAAAGCACGACTCCATAAGTCTTCGAGCGGCGCTGGTTCAGCTGTGTTGCCGGAGACTATGGGCGGTGGAGTCGGAATGAGAAGCGTGTCCGGTTCAGCAAAACTAGCAGAACCTATTGGCTGTTCTCTAATTCGCGAGTCATCCTTAAGATCCCCATTCTCATCGTTTCCGTTGGAGAGATCCTCATTTTCTGGATCACCGATTCTGTCTACAGGTGTAACTGCAGATTCAATTGTTTGACTTTGTTCCGAATGATGATCGCTGTCTGTCTCTACAAGTAGTTGGGTCGTGGACTTCGATTCATTGCCACTCGTCGCTGTGTGCTCTGAATCCTGAGCAGCCGTACTTGGATCAGGCTGGTCGACATTCTGCGAAATTGCCATTGGGAGAGCTGACGTGGGAGTCGGTAGCTGGGGAGTACTCGTCGTACTGTTCACACTAGACAACGGTGCCTCAGAAACGGCTGCATTGCTAGAAGCTTCCGAGTCTGAAAGGCAGCCCAGCTTCTCTGCTCGAGGCCGCAGCCCAAGCTTCTTTGCCAGCTGCTCGAAAGGCATGACAGTCGAGAGCGCAGAGAAAGACTTGCATGAGCAGCATTACAGCATCTAGCTCTTTGCCAATAGATGGAAACCTGAAAGAGAGCGGATAATTTCATTTTCGAGGCTGTGGAAAGAATGGACGTGGCAGGACCGTGGGGGCAGTTTTCTGAATTGGGGTGCTTGGTGGGGAAAGTGTTGGAGTCACGTGTGCCTCCAGAATATTTGTCGTATAGGTCCAATTATTCATTGCATGGGTACGTTCTTGGGACTTGCTGATTCTTGGATACCCTCTACTAGAAGTTTCTCGGGATAGAAAAGCCTTCGCAAAAGCCCCTGGTGTTGAGGGTCAATCACGTGTATTGAAGGAAGTCAACTGCCGTGGCATCGCCGCCGACCTGCATTGAATCTCCGGGTTGACAATACCCCTGAGACGAACAACCACTCGCATCCTCAGTGTTTGCATGTCTTCTCCATAAAAGGAATCGCTTTGCGTCGATGCATCTACAACTTGCAAGTGGTGGTTGATGCATGCTGCGAGTCGACATATTGTTCTCCCGAATGCGAGGCGAGGAAGTACACGTCGCCTCATTCTCTATTTCAACGTCAGACGTACCGTCTCTGTGTAACAGTATTGTCTTTCCTCATTGCTCGATTGTTCCACTTCGCGGTACACTCTATTTTCCAAAGCTCAAGTGCTAGAGCTCAAGTGATATCTCAAGAGCGGATACCTTGTCTTTCCCTCATTGTGGTCTGGACGCCAAAAATTGTTGTCCAAAATGGGATCACAACCCCTCAACGTGGCCATTATCGGCGCGGGGATAGGCGGTATTGCCTTCGCCGTCGGGCTGGCAAAGTACCCTCATATCCATTTCACCATCTACGAATATCGTCCCTCCTATGCTGAGATCGGCGCTGGAATAGGCTTCTCGACAAACGGACACAAGGCTATGTCTCTCATCTCTTCTCAATTGTGGGAGAACTATCAACACCATGCATCATTCAATGGATCTCCTGAGAAAAGGAGTATCGGGTTCAATTATGAAGTTGGGGAGAAGGGACCTTTAGAAGGGAAGAGGATAGTAGAAACGGTCATGCCAGAGGGTTACATGCAGAGTACTATTCATCGGAAGCATTTGCTGAGTGTACTTGTTGAGACTCTGCCGGATAAGGGAGAAAAATGCACGAAGTTCAATAAGAGATTGGTAGAAGTAGATGACAGGGGTGAGAAGATTGTTTGTGTTTTTGCTGATGGCGAGAGAGTCGAAGCGGATTTAGTGGTGGGCTGTGATGGAATCAAGAGTATGTGTAGACAATTCGTATTCGGCAAAGACAGCGAGTTGAGCAAGGCTCGTTTTACTGGGAAAGTTGCGTATCGTGGTTTGGTGCCCATGGAGAAAGCAATTGCAGCTGTTGGAGAAAATCGAGCAAGAAATCGCCAGATGTATTTTGGTCATCATAGGCACATGCTGACCTTTGGAGTGGCGAAGGGGACGATGATGAACATTGTTGCGTTCCACAGCACAGGGTCTGATGCGTGGGAGTATTCTGCACTGGCACAGCCAAGGACGACGGAGGACTTCTTGAAAGACTATGCTGGTTGGGGGGATGCTGTGACCAACATCATTTCAGTAAGCTGTATTCGAGTCCTTCCATCAATAACAAAAACCGACTGACTATGAAAAGATCGTCGACAAGCCAGAAGTATGGGCAATCTTTGACCATCCGAGAGTAAACACCTTCCACAAAGGCCGCCTGGTCCTGCTCGGAGACGCGGCTCATACGACCAGCCCGCATTTCGGTCAAGGTGGCGGAATGTCTGTCGAGGATGCGGCCATTCTGAGCAATCTCCTGGGAAATTGCACTTCTCTGGGTGATATTGAGCCCATACTCAGTGCGTATGACTCGGCAAGAGTGCAACGAACATGCGACGTGATTGCCGCGAGCAGGGAGCAAGGACGCTTGTGTGAATTCGAGATCGACTGGGTAGGAGACGATCTCGAGAAAGTTTCTGGACAACTCGATAGTAATTTGAGGAAATGGCAGTGGAATTATGACCCTGAAGAGGCGTTCAAGAACGCGTTGAACGAGTTGGAGAAGGGGAAGGCTGCAACAAAGTAGATTCAAAGCGCCTTACGCAATGTTCTATGGCCAAAGTTCGAAAGTGTCAGGGACATTTATTTCTTTGCTCCGCCGCAAAACTGTCCGAATATACACTGCTCGAAGGGGACGCTGGCATTGATGATAGCCTCGAACACAGCTCTGGCAATCGTAGCTGGCAGTGGTGGCGAGGTGCTGTTTGCCGTATCGACTGCACCTTGAATTACAGCTTGATCTCTAGACGGGACATCCACAGCTTTTTGGCATGTCAGCTTCACGAATATCAGCATGGGGAAGGAGCGAACATACTGTCTAACGTAGCTTTGAATCTTGTAGCTTCCCTCACATATCCAGCTCTCAATGCAAGCAATTCGAGCAGCTGCGTATCAACATCGTCGATCCCAGCTCTCACTTGGTTAAGTGATTCGCAACACAGAGTGCCGTTTTGGAGAGTCAAGGCTGGTGAACCCCATGGTATCGTTCTGTTTTCAGACCCAACAGAGCTTGGAACAAGTGGGAGTGTCGACCCGTAACATTCGCTGCTGTTTGTAGCTGCAGTGGCACAAGCAGCCAAAGACAGGAAAGCGACGAGAGTGAAATGCATTTCGAGGACTTTGTTTTGAGAAGTTGGTGCAGTTCGAGAAGCTCTCAAATTTTTGTTTGCGTGATGATGTGAGAGTTGATGCGGGTTTAGAAGGTGGTCGGGGTTTGTACTCCAGGATCTGAAGCTGGTCCTCGCTGCTCCTTCCCACAACGTCGAGCAAGTTCTTCTGCCTCTACACTTCCGAGCTTGCGTATTTATTTAAGGGAATTGCAATGAGGATTGGTTACATTGAAGAGGAAGCTGGAGACAGAAAAATTCGGCACTTGTTGAACGGATAATACACTCCGTAAAGTGACGCACTCCCTGACTAGGGTCCTCACCGCCTGCAAAGTATAACCACAAACTCAATCTTGACGCTTTCGTCCATTATATTTTCAATTCTCTTTAGAAATTCAATTCAAAGAAAGTTCTCATTCCCTACATTCGTGATCTCATTTCCATTTCGTCCTCACCAGTCATCATCAACCACCTCATGCAAGCCTCATTCAATCAGTGCGGTACCAAGCACTGTGTTACGAGCTGAGTATCAACACCAACACCATCGGTCAATGTCGGTGTCTCAGCCAGAACATAGCTCGCTGCTTGAGGTCAGCCTTGATCCCCATCAAAATGGTCCGAAGTTTCAAGGACATATGGAGAAAGGACTTAGCTGCCCAACCAAGGTATCCAAGATAGACTGTTCTTCATTGGCTTCTACACTTCTGCTTCTGGTCCAGGACCTACCATCCGAGTTCGCGTTCAAATATGCTATTGCCTGGCAAACATAAAGCTCGCAGCTGGTCACGGATCCACCTCCAATTTCGGATTTCATTAGGTTCTGTCTCCAACGTTCTTTGAGGTGGGGTCATCTCACCAATAAAGCCTGTCTCCCATTACATCTCAGCCATTGTGCCAAGGGTGCGAAAGCGGTGCTGATGTAGCTGTCCACACACTCGATATGGGTTCCACTATCCAGGTACTTGTGCACATCGAAACCCAAATTCGTGAAAGATCCGTCAGAATCCGTCACCGTGCTTAAAGCAGGACCGGAACCGTCACTCTCGAATGTTTGAGCAGAAGTCCAGTCATTTCTGGGGAGCAGAATGATTTGCGTTGTGCTCCTGCGTTTCGCTAAAAAGTTGTTGGTCGAGAGATCGCGAAGTGTATGGGGAAATGACAGGCTTTGGCTGTTACTCCTGCTTGGCATGACGCCGCCCAGGTAGCGATGTTCGGAACTTGAGAAGGTCAACCAGTATTTCGGCTGATACCTTGGGGAACAAACCGTCGTGAGGCTCATTCATGAGCCCAAAGACCACCTTGCTTTGATTCTTGTACTTCGCTGCGATATTTCCCCAATGGTTGAACTCGTGGATTTCAAGCTGCTCGAGGAAGACAGCGACTTGGGGCTAGAGGTGCTTGCAGCACTTAACAAGGATGAAGATTTCTTTGAACTTGATTGACTAGTCGATACCGCAAGGGTAGTAGATGGGCCAGTAAGTTGTTTTGGGCTTACAGTTGTATTTAAGCTGGTACCTAGAAGACTGCTGACTGCTTGAGCAGTGCTCGATGTAGCAATCGATGCTACACTACCCCCACCAGCTACGAACTGGACTAGGATACATTGATTTTTGTAGATATCCTGGAAGTCGCAGAAATATCCTGGAGAACAAATTGTCAAGCCCACATAGCCTTGATCTGCACACTGACCAAATGGTACTTGATTTCTAGGTGGAATTGGAGAGGCCGTACATTGCGAGAAATATGTACCCTGCGCCTGGAAGAACCAACCTGCCGTGCATGTTGTAGGTCATGTCCAACCAACACCTCCGCACTGGGCTGGAAAGGTTTCAGCATTTGTCACAATTCGTCGAGGAAATATCTGAAATTCCCACCATATAGAGGAGATTGAGCAGCAACCCCACTCAAAAATACACCGAGAAGAACGAGAGCAATTATGATTTAGTCAAATGGTACTTGCTTTGACCTGACGAGATCTCCATCGCGAGGTGCTGATGCTGTCACTTATGGTCAGGTCATTCATACAGAACTGAACCCAACTATTGTGGGTAAGACCTCGACCTTTGAGACTGTCTGAACAAAAGCCGCAAGCACGATGGGAATTAGCACAAGGCCTGGACTACACTCTGGAAGTGCCATGCTCTCTGAATCCGTTATCGTTGGCGGGAATCCGTGAAAGCAACATGCGAGAACTTCTTGGCCCATACTCGGGCGAGATCGATCATCTCTCGATCTTTTGACACGACTCAGGATTGTTTTTCAATCGTAGATGATCTAACATATGAAGTTGATTTTATTACGCATCTGTCCTAGTCATAATTTGCATCGAAACATGCATACATTATGCGAAAAGATACTTGTCAGGAAAGGCACTGGGAACTCGTTGCCAGATTGAGAAGATGTGCTTAGCACTAGTCGATTAAACAAGACTCTGCAGGAAGAAGATCTGGTTTGATATAGTCGCTGACAATAAAAAAGCAACGCCATCGTCGTCTGCAGCATCAACATCGATCCAGAATGCTTTAGGTTTCGGCAACTCGACTCTCTGATAACTCTCAAGATCGTTGTACGCACTCTCGATCTCCTGCCAGCTCCTTTTCAGAGATCCAACTCACTCAATCTCCTCTCCCCAAGACTCTCTGGTTCATAGTCGACGAACTCAAGTAGCTGTCGATCAGGTCCATTATCTAGGTCGACTGATGACTGGTAGAAAATGACCTCTCTCACGTCTCAAAAAGGCGTATAGAACATGATTCTCTCGTCGAAGCACTAAACATCGTATGCAACCTTCTCGATGCTTTGATTGTAGTAACTAAGTTCGTGAAAAGAGTCGTCGTCGCGTGGACAAAGGGTATCGACGCTCCACTTGACATATATTCCGGACCCCACCGTGATGACCTGTCCAGGACCCCACGAGTGCGCTTGATTAGACTTTACGTCTTGTGTTTCGAACTCAAAGCTTCGGTAGTTGTTAGTTGTCCCAAATCGTCTTCGGCGCCTTCTCTTCTGACCCACCCGCCAATGCGTCCTTCTCCTCCACCACCTCACCTTCTACCGCCTCATCGTGCATGTGAGCCACGAACTCCCTCCATCTCGCACGCTCCGTCATCTCATCCCTCACCTCCTTCTTCAACCACTGCAGTTAAAACACAGGCCCAAAAAACCACCCAAGAATGCGATCATATTTCCTCAACGCGAAAGCCCTCGACTCACTCGCCGCTTGCAGTATCGACGGGGCACCATACCTAGACACAAACTTTCGAAAATTCTCTTTCTTTCCGTCCGTAACGGATGGTCGACAATACTCCTTCTTTCCTTCGACGGTCCCGATATCGACGTTGCAGGTAATATCTACGACCCTAGGAACGATACTCTCGTTCCAAATCTTCAAACGGAGTTCAAGGGGAAGGCTGGAGAAATAGATGAACATTTCTACCGGTAATGTGTCGTGATGTTATGGTGGTTGTATGTTAGGATTCGCTCGTTCGCGCAAGATTGACGAAGTTTATGAAGGAAGGAAAAGGCGAAGGACAGAAATCTCCATTCTTAAATCAAGAAAAAATTACCAGCATTTTTTTACCACTAGGATCAAAGCACAGGAACTATTGGCAACTCATTTCGTTCATACATGCATAGAGATTCGTGCTGGAATTTGCTGGAATTTTGCTGGATATATCATGGTTCTTCTGATGGTTGAGGCCTTTGATTGGCTGCGCTCCCATTCATCACTCTGGACGAACTCGGGATCTGGAAAGCAGGTGGAAAGTTCCCTGCGATAGGGCGGAGGACGTGTGTGTAGTTTGCCTCGATATATCAAGCTTTTCATCTGAAGCATTCTGAAAGGCAGAATGTAACTGTCCCAAAAGAAAGGAGGCGAAAGAGTGACACTCGTCACGAGGTAGTAAGGGGTCAAGGAATCAAGTCATTTCAATCGCGCGCAAAAGCAAACACCCAGCACACGAGGGACATTCAGTTTTCACAAAATTATTTTATTTTCTTCATTCATGCTACTGCTCGCGGGCAGACTATCAGCATGTGCGCTCAGCAGCATCATCATCTCATCCTTCTTGCTGCTCTCGCAAATGCGGCCTTTTTGTAGTCACTCTAACATACATAGAATTCTTTTTCGTGACGCTCCGTTTTTGGCTCCCCCCAAGCATGGCATGGCAGTTGACGTTGGTATGAACACAGTCATTCCGTCGTCTTGCCTTCCATTTTAGAAGCCCAGATATTTTCCCGATGTGGTGACACATCTCCCCTCGATCTAGTAGCAGACTAGCCACGTCAATGCAATAATCGCCAAAAAAAAAAACGCGTTGCAGAATTCAGCGGGCGCCAAATAAGCTGTGAAAAGTCATGTCGAGAATCCAGTCGTGTATAATGTACATGTTATGGTGTTCGTGAAAGTGGAGGAATGGGTATGTTACATTCGAAAGTGGTAGAAAAGGGTCGGGCTCGAGTCGCGAAATATTAGTCGTCGCTCATTCCTCCTCGGAATCGGAGTCTTCATCGCCGCTAGACTCATCGTGTTGCTCAACGGCTGTCCTAGGTCAGTGATGAAAGACGAACTAGTTGGCTTGACTTACTTGGCATCACAGGTTCTTCAGAAGAGGTTGCTTGACCATAGTTCTGTAGCGTCTGTTGAAGCTCATGAATATTTCGCTCTTGCTCGAACTTGCTCATAGGCTTGTTCTTCTTCTTCGGTGCTGCCTTTGGTTGAGGCTTTGGAGTGTCTTGCGCCATCGACTTCTTAATCTCTTCCTGGACTTCGGGAGCGTATTTCATGATGAGGCCATGGATCTTCCAAAGTAGAGGAATGCTGATGACGTCGATATCCAATTCCAGAGTACCATCTTCGCCAGCCTGATGATACGTTAGTAAAATGCACCACCTAAACAATCAAGTCACTTACATCGATGCCAGGTCTCTCTTTCTTGATGTCGGCCAGAACTTCATTCGAGACTTCATCAGGCAGAGCACCTAATCCAGCAGAAATAGTCTCCTTCTCCAAAGTTCCCATGTACTTCTGGCTTTGACGATTGCCACCAGATTTCTTCGTCGCAGCAGTTGCCTTCTTTGCAGGGGCAGCCTTCTTGGCAGGTTTTGATGCCTTTGGCTTTTTTGACTTATTCTTGGCTGCTGTCTCTTCCTCCGTGATGTGCTTCTTGATGATGTCAACCATATCTTTCTGCATTTGGATCATTCCCTGGTCTGGATGCTTGGCTCCCATGAGAGTGATCAGCTTCTGTTGCTCCGCAAGTAATCTCTCCTTATAGTTTGAGAGCGTATCTCCCTCGACAACAGGCTCCTCTTCCTCCTCCTCCTCGTCCTCCGATTCCCCTGCACTGACGGGGCTGGCAGCTGGAGGGCTGCGATCGGCGAGATACTGGTCTTTTCTGGCCCATTGTGCGTTGAAGAGTTCCTCCAATCTCTTGCCCCACATGTTGACAACATTTCCTGCAGGGTTGAACTTGAAGCAGTTCCAGAAGATCTGTCTCATGTCCTTTTCGAAATCGGCGGCGCTTGCATACTCTCCCTCCTTGAGCTTTTTTGACATCGTGCCCAGATCCATCGGCTTCTTGATGATGGTGAAGTAACTGGGAATGTTGAGAGCCACCGGATCCACAGGCTGCTTGAATGCACCGGCGAAATCGCCGTACTTGGCCTTGTTCAATTCGGTCAATATATCTTCACAGAACTTGAGCTCATTGGCGTGCTTCTTGCTCTTTGGGCGCATGTATGGCAGGTCCTTGCTTTTGGGTGGATGGATCTCTCTCTTGGGACGACCATCAAGCTTCGTGGACTCGCGGCGGATCAAAGGAGTATTAGAGGCCGGATCCAGAGCAAATGTCTGGGCGACTTGGGGAGCTGGAGCAACTGCACCATGGGAGCCTCTTGATGGCTTTCGAGCAGCTGCTCGCGGAGCTGCATCGGGGATAGGAGTTGATCGCTTGGGCGCTGGCTTCTTCTCCTTCTTGACCGGTGGCGCAGGCTCGGGGGTGACCTTTGCAATCTTGTCTAATAAAGAATCTCGAACTGCTCTAGCTGCAATCGTAATAGCATGATCAGGGCCATTGAATGTGTTGGCGTTGTTGTGGAGCAGCTGGACAGCATCTCGGACATCGCCCATAGTAGAGTAGACCTTGTCGAGCACCCTATGCTCCATTGTTTCCAGATCGATCTCATCGGAAATCTTCTCAGCGTAGGCTGCAGCAAAGTTTGGCCAAAGCTTTGATACTGGCATTCGGAAGTTCTTGCCATCTTTGGTGCGCGCAACAAGCTTGATAATCTTGATAACCTCCTTCCGCTCGTACGGTGTAAGATCGTGAGAGGCGTCGCCGTTCAGTGTAGGTGCGTCGTCCATATTCATATCGTCCACATCAGTATCTTCGGTCTTTGTGCGCTTCGCAGAGGGCTCGACTTCGTCGTCGTCTTCACGTTCGCGCGCGATCTTGGTGGGAGGTGGAGATTGAGGCGCATCTGCCATAATCGCCATATCAGTGTCTTTGGACTCAACCGGGGTATCAATAGCCTGCGATGGACCAGGTTCGTCCTGCGCAAGAGGGTCGACGGTAGGAGTTGATTCTTGCGGAAGTTGCTGGTCGGAAGTGGCTTCAGGGCTGGCTGTTGGAGAAGGATCGAGAGGGAGGTCGGAATTTATATTGCTAGAGTCGCCTGCTAGCTCCGAAGTTTGGGTGGCGAGAGCGTTCTCCTCAACTTTGGGCTCCAAGGCTGCCTCGGGGGCAGGAGCTGGGGTTGAATCTCTTAGATCGGACTCCGGAGCCTCAACGACTGGGGGTATTGTGGAGGTCGGCGCAACGTCTTCGATCGCAGACTCGATCGCGTCTTCGGTAGAAACTAGCAAGGTTGAGCTTTCGGGCTGCTCACCATTCAGCGAAGCTGGTAAATCAGGCTCTGTGGTTGTGTTCGTATCTGGGAGTTGCGAAGAGTTCAATATCGACGTGGGAGACGGTAGCGACTCGAGGGGAGGTTCGGAAAGGTTTGTTAAAATTGTTTGGTTCGAAGCAAAGGCGTCAATATTACCGGCGCCATTCACCTCAGGATACTCGGTAGCTACATCATTCGAAAGCGGAGGCGAGGGTTTGCTTAATGCGGGATCAGAAGTGGAATCATGGATGGTATCATCTCGAGTTGAGGTTCTGCAAAAATTTGATTGATAAATAAGTGTACACTAAAATGGAAGAAATAGGAAGGAAATCGAGGTAGACTCACCCGTTGATGTCTAAATCCAAAGCCATCTTGTCTGATGATGGAACGGGCAGCGTCTTTTGCTCGAGTGCGACAGCTTCTGAAAGTTGAGAGGTCATGACGGCCATCAACAAACAGACTGGCAGCAGCCTAGGCTGGGATGGAGAAGGCTAAGTCCAGTCAACCGACGCGGTTCTGAGCGCGTTTGAATGCGACAGGTGAGGCGACACCGATTATCTAGGTCGCAGGTAGAGCAAGGTGTCGATGGTGATGTGGTCGATGAGGGCCTGTGTCAAAGTTGCAGCCTCGTGGTGCTAGCCTTGCGTGCGGATAAACGGTCGTGAAATTGGCCACCTGGCTCGATGTTCGAGAATCGCGTCTAAGAAAAGGTGCAAAGTGAATGCGCGGCTGTAATAAAGCTGGAAATGATTGATTTGTTTGGGTTGGCGCGACCGAAGTTGTGGTAGTTGTGATGAAAGTAAAGCGCGTCGTGATCCGGAAGGTCCAACTAACGAAAGCGACCAAGTTCAAGATGCGACTCAGGATGCGCAATTAAGAT
This sequence comes from Phialocephala subalpina, assembly GCA_900073065.1. Taxonomy (NCBI): domain Eukaryota; kingdom Fungi; phylum Ascomycota; class Leotiomycetes; order Helotiales; family Mollisiaceae; genus Phialocephala; species Phialocephala subalpina. The sequence goes on from FJOG01000003.1 coordinate 2,379,777, forward strand.
GAGACGGCGTTTTCTGTTTGCGAAATAGCCGCAACCAATGTGGAGCGACTTGAAGAAAGAAGACTGTGCGTGGGATGTACAGATGTACAGGCTGGGCGTTGAGGTCGGAGGTGAATTTGTGCACGTGAGTTCGTTGTCGTTGTGACGGTGACCTATTGGGAGGCTCCTTCACAGAAAATCGCGGACGTCAACAAAGCGAGGAAATTCGGAGGGGGAAGGAGCGATCAAGTCTCTTAAATTTCGAGAAGAGAGCTTCGCGCTTTCACGCTAGCCACTAGCGCAAACCTTACCCAATCGTCGTGCACCATCATTACATTGCGTAGCCAATCATGGGGAGCCGGCGCCACTTTTATTTACCCCTGTCGAAAACGAGTTAGAGGGACCATCACGTGTTGACCCTTGAAGAAAAAAAAGTTCTACGGCGGGCAATCGAGTGTCGATTAGCTCACAGAACCAGCACCAGCACCAGCATCAGCGAGTGAACGAGATCTCGAATCTCCGTTTCAACACCACTTGACTCGTCGTCAACCTCCCAGACCACCGGGACCGTCAGATAAGATTGCTACCGAGTTTTCTATCGATCGATTCCACCATGTCGACAAAACGGAAACTTCCCCAGAAGCTTGGCCAGCCCACCGCCAGGCAGAGCGCAAAAGTTTTAGGCAAAGGGAACTTGGACGAATCGAAGACAGTTGTGTCAAGTGGCGGCAATGCGATCAAGTCAAAGGCAAACGGGACACAGGAATCGATCGAAATATCCAGCGATGAGGAAGAAGCAGAGCAGGAGAATTCGGATGCGGACGGTGAGGAAGAGTCTGAGGCTGAGGCGGATGTATCCATGGAAGATGCAGAAGCTATAGCAGATGGCCCTACACCCGACGACGACGACGAAGCTGCTGGCGAGCCATCTTTTGGAGATTTGGTCAGAGCCAATGCTTCGGAACCCATCGATGTGGCCGGCGCTTTCGAAGACCCAAATGCCGTATCATTCCCAAAATCACAATTACAGGCTCCTTCTGGCGCCTCACTCGGAACTGTCCTCACGCAAACTCTCAAGACCAACGACGTCTCTCTCCTCGAATCCTGTTTACATACCACTGATGTTAATACTATCCGCGCTACCATACAACGTCTCGAATCCCCTCTCGCAGGCACATTATTAGAGAAGCTAGCAGAAAGATTGCATCGAAGGCCTGGTCGAGCTGGCAGTCTTATGGTCTGGGTGCAATGGACATTGGTCACGCATGGTGGTTACTTGGCAACACAACGGGACCTCATGAAGAAGCTGGCGGGGTTGAACAAAGTCATCGATGAGCGAGCAAAAGGTCTACAGCCTCTGCTGTCACTGAAAGGGAAGCTGGACATGCTAGAAGCGCAAATCGAGTTAAGAAGGAGTATGCAGAATCAAAGACGCCGCGGCGACTCAGATGAGGATGATGATGGAGTCATCTATGTTGAAGGGCAGGAGAATGAGGAGGAAGCAGACGGGGCAGTAGCCGAACTTCAACATGGTGATCTGGAGGATATCTCGGATGAAGACAGCGAGGTATCAGAAGACATGCCTATGACGAATGGGGTGATAGCAGATTCGGAGGGCGAGGAGGAAGGCAGCAGCGACGATGACCTAATAGACGACCTTGCTGAGGAGACCGATGCAGACACTGGCGACGAGGATGAGGTTGATCACGATGATCAAGACTCCCAAGGCGAAGACGATGAGAGCGATGACGGCACTGCTAGGCCTTCAAAGATGCCGAAAACCGGTGGCATGTTCTTGAAGAAGAGGTGAAAATGGGCTGTTGGCATTCGGCGTTGCATGGCATGGCGTTCTTGTCCTATACAGGTATATTTCTGTCAGGCGATACCTCTGTAAAAAGCATTAGATGTGCGGAGTCTCTTTGGACGTCGCAAGTCTCGAGACTGGTCAAAATATTAAATATGATCATCACGTGGTGGTCTCCCACGGACTCTTATATCTCGAGATCTTTCTTCCGTAATATGTTTTTATACGAGTACCTTTTATATACCTATATATACCTGGTTCAGGATATGGTTGTTTTGTTTGTAGCGAAGAATCCCCGAAGACTCAACAGCAGTACATTCGGAACCGAGCGAGAGAAATAAGGGGTTCTTAACAAAAAGAACCATGAAATATCCCAAGAGACAAGACTTCGAATCCCAGTGCGGCTCTGTCTCACCAATCTTTGCTGCCGTTCTGTTTTTAATTGATCGGCAATACTCCACATTTCAAGTCGTGTCGTACCTGAGAGTGCTGAGAGGTTTTGCGTGGCGCTGCGGCAGTGGCATTCGAATCGTGAATCGTCACCAGAAAAAACTTCCACTCCCTGGCATGGCGGGGGTCTCATTTCTTGTCTCGACACTGAATTCTTCACAAGTTCTTCATCGACGTCAGAAGCTCTGCTCCCAAGCTGGACTCTTTTCTCACCCCCCATCAAAAAGATCCAGTGGTCGAAGGACATTGAAGTCAAACTCGAGCACCAAACGCAGGGCTCCCCTCGTGCATCGGTTCTCCAACGCCCGCCCCTGTTCAACTCCACTTTTCCCTTTCATTCTAAGCGTCCGCTGACGACGCATTTCGTGCACATCACCAAACCTCATCTCGTCCTCCATTCACGCACTCTCCTCCGAAATAAATAAATACCCAGACCTCTCTTTCAATTGTTTATAGACAGTGACATCCCCTTCCTACAAGGCTGCATGTCATCGTCGTATCGTCTTTAGCCTGCTTATCCAACATTTTCTTGGCAAAGGCTAAGGCTTGGACTCCTCGATTGCGGTCGCGACTGAACTTGGCATCGCGCTGCACGCTCCTTTATTGGATAGCCAAGACTTGGCGGAACATTATCACGGGAAATACGAGGCTGGATTCAAGCCTTGTATATCCTCGTACTTGCACTCCTGTGGTATTGTTCAGATGTTCAATTTGAGGAAACGCCTAGGGGCGTCGATTCTGTTGACTGTGCTGTCGCTCGTTTCGATTACGTTGCTGTTGCCGAGTTCGAAGGTCAAACAATTACAAAAGGTTACGCTCGGGACGACGATTGAGTATTCGAATCTTTGGAAATGGGGTGCTTCAGATGATGTTGTGGATGAGGAGGAGGATAATGGGAATGGGATTCGGTTGGTGATATTTGGGGATTCGTGGGTGGATGATCTGATTGAGGACGGACATGGAGGAAAGGGGAATAATTGGCCGCAGGTCTTGTGCGAAGAGGTACGTTTTCTCTATCCATGTGCTGCCTCAATAAATCTTCCGTCTTATGTATGGCAATGCTAACCGATTGAAATCAGATCAACTGCACATCTCGTCTAAACTTCGCTGCCTCCCAACCCTCGGATGCCTGGCCCTCATCACCTCCCACAGGAGTCATGGCTTCAAACGAAATCCACGAATGGGCAGTATCACAAAACCAATTCCTCCGAGGCGAAGAACACAACTACACCGCATACCCCGACCTAGCCTCCCAAATCCAATCCTACATCTCCCTCCCAGCCCCCAAGACCCAACCTTCAGAAACAATATTCATCCTCTCCTTCGGCTTCTGGGACATTTACGACTTCGCACGTCTCGATTTCATCGCTGCCCAGAATGTCACCGATACTTCCGTTGATTTCATATTCGACCAACTCGACATTCTCTACGCTCATTTTGCCACCAATCTCTACCCCTTCAATGCCCTTACTCCTGTACCTTCAAGCTCCATCACCACATCCAACCAAACCGGCTCAACATCCGCCAATAAATTCAAAGTCATCATCCCTCGCATCTTCGAACCCACCCTCCTCCCTGGCTGGATCTCCCAGCGCCCAGTTCCACCAAAACCAAGCAGTGTAGCCGAGCAACAAAAGAATGCTGTCTATCTCACCGAGCGCTGGAACCAAGCTATCGAGAACAAGATGGGAGCATGGATGGAACGAAAGGTTGCTTCTGTTCCAGCTGCGGCAGGAGAGACCGAGACTGAGTCTCGTGCTGATGTTCGTGAGAACGCTACCGAGCGAGAGATGAATCCTGGTGAGAAGTTCGAACAATTCGGTTCGAACCCCGCTAACGAGGAGAAAGCGGGAGAAAAGAAGGAAGAGTCAGAAGATGGCAAGAAGGAAGAAGACACAAAAGTGGTCGAAAACCTTCCCAAAAAGGACATCTTCTACCACGACACCTCCTCCCTCATCCTCGACCTAATCCTCGAACACCAACTCGAAGACGAAGGCCTGAGCGACGCCTCCGGACTCGGCAAAGGTGAATCCCCATTCGACTCCGTCTACACTCCTTGTCTCCGCCCTCTCGACCTCTCTCTATCGGCCGAAGAGATAGAAGAGATAGTTGAAGGATGGAGGGAAGTGAATGGGATGTTGATCTGTAAGGAGCCAGAGGAGTTTTTATGGTGGGATGCGTGGAATCTTGGAAGCAAGGGGAAGAGATTGGTGGGTGAGAGTGTTGGTGAGGTTGTAAAAGAAGGCAGGAGTCTGAGGTTCAAGATGGATAATAAGGGGAAGATTGCGATGGGGCATTGAGGGGGCGGTGGTTGGGTATGATTCATGATTGGCATATCGATTGCGCTTGATGCATAATATGGCATAGCATTGTTGGAGTTTGAAAAGGGTTCATTTGTCTAAAGGGGGGAGGCGTTAGGGTTGAGACTGGTGTACATATGTAGATACCATAGCATGCACAAAGTACATACACATTCACTGTACAAGATCTTATAGTGCACTCGTCTGGCAACAACCAATGTTCCACCAGAGCTGGGGTATTCACCAATACTTATGTGATTCGCCTACTTTATTGCAAAAAGAAATTTCAATCCAGAGTAAGAAGAAACTGCTTCCAAAGTCGCTACATCTTTCAGACATCCAAGCAAAGCAAAGCGGAAGGGAGAAAAAACAGAAACCACTAGAGTTAATATAGCTAATCGCATACAGATCTTCACCTCTTAAGATAGCAGAAAAAAGAGAAGTCGTAGACATCACAATGAGGAATTCAATGTCTTAGGCCATATGGCCCTTTCTAGAGATTTGCCACCTTTCGTTGCGGAAACGAAACGAACCATGAGAATTACTACATCAGCATTCGGGACCGAGGTTTCTCGGTACGAACTACCTATCTCAGACTTCTTGAAGAAGGGCGAGACATTAAACATTGGCTTCTTGTGAGTGAGATCTTCGGCGAGTTGGATAGATTGAACTAGGTTTGCTGGGATAAAGATCAGTGGTTATGTGATGTAGTTATTTCATTGTTAAGAGAGATTCGAAGTATAACACTATAGAGAGAGAGGTATCCATCAATGTATCAAGTCATGTGGTACTTTCTCTCCCTTCAATTATTGGGAAGAAGATGACTTGATTCGGTGTTTGATTTGAAGTACTTTACAACATGCTACTAGTACACTCATCGATGTCCCTCCCCATCAGGTACAATTTCCCCATGCATGCTTGCCACGAAGGCAGATTCAAATCCTCAGCAAAAAGAGACGAATGCAATGTTGGCTCTCTGTTCTTGACCACTTTGTTCCTTCACTTGAAAGCTTTTGCCAAAAGGTGGGTGGGTGTATGCAGTGATGTCTTACCTCGACTGGTACCGCCTCTCGTTGTCCAGCTCTGGCTGGGGCATTGTGTCTTCTGTCCATGTCTGTCTTCTGGGGTCTTGTTCGTGCTCCATTGCTCTTCTTCGTCATGCTTGATGTGTGTCGTGCAATTGCTGACTTCGTTGCTGTTCTGTGGCTGCTCGATCTCGCCTTGCTGTGGTTGAGACGCGACTTGGGAGAAATGCAAAGCAGAGTATAGACGCGACTAGGTGAAAGAGCTCAACCATGCTAAGGACCTCGCCAATATATCCTTCCGTCAAGCGAGACGGCACAAGTCCCCTCAGCCTTCAAAGACAGAAAAGAACACCTAGTACAAGCCTGGCTACTAGATTATCTTGACCAGAATATTGATGTCTTCTCCGGTCCTCGACTTCTTTTGCCTCTCCTTCCCATCCTTGGATCTATCTGCGCCCCACAGAAGAGCCTCTCGTTGCTGCTCGCAATCACAGATTGCTCTTGACAGTTTCTTGTCCGGGTTTGGCCCATCAGATATCGTAACTTCAAGCTCTTGACAGCTCTTACAGCATCTGAAATCCGCGTGTTCGCATGTCTCGCAGACAACTAGAATGAGATGACATCCCTTCGATCGGCATTTGCTGAGTCTGTCTTCAGACTTTCCACAAACATGACAGCCGGAGACGGGATCCGTCAACGCATCCCCGCTAAGTCCTGTCGAGCCTCTGGCGTCAAAGACGTAATTCTTCCCCTTGAAGAGAGAGTCATCTTGCTGTTTTCTCCCATGTTTGATCTCATCGTCCACTTCAAGAAGTTAGTACTATGTTTTCAGCACATGGAAAGAGCCGAAGAGGATGAAACCTCTTCCGGAGCTCCCAACACAGCAAAATCCACGAGGCGAAACAAAGAAAAGGTTTGATTACTCCAAGCCATGTATGCAGCAATGCCCCCTTTCAAAGTGCAGATCTTGTCTCCCTCTCTTTTATGCATCTTCTCCTGCATCCATCGTGCTCCTTTCTCACATCTGATCCCTCCTGTACAATAAGTCATGATCTGTCTTCCACAAACTTCCGCCTGATCTCCAGTTCCAGTCATATACTTCTTCACATACTGCGGCCATTGTGAGAATCTCCTGATCGGTGGTCTGAGAGCTGGCTCTCCGGTCTTCGGGTCGATGAAATACCCAATTCGTGATTCGTAATGATTTCTGACATCCAGAAGCAAGGTCTGAGGATGACAATGACATCTCTCGTGGAACTCCGCTGGACTTAAGCTCTCGATTTCATCCCACTTCTCAGGGTAGTTCGTGACGCCCATAGGCGTGATCTCGGACGTGATCCGGACGCTTGCTGGTGCACCACCGAAAGCGCATGCACAGCCTCCTGCCGTTGGTTTGAAAAATGCATCTCGCTTCTCGGTAGAAGAGAGGTCGAGGCCTGCGAATGACCAGTGCGAAGAGCATTCTTTGATGTAGTCTTCAATGTCGGCTTTGGTACCACCAACTGTGACATTGAATCTACCATCTAATTAGCACTGTGAACAATTAATTTTGGGGAGAGCTCCGCAGCTGGGAGGATGTCATTGGGAGCTGAGACACAGAGCAAACGGACATGAACCGTTTGCACGCAGGCTTTCTAAGACATCTCTCAGCTTCGGAGCTCCCATCAACTTGGTGTGGAAACAAGATGTACCCTTCTTTTGCGACTCTTATTTTGCCACCAATATTGAGCTTTTGCGTCAAAGCCGTGTGAAAGGAGGCTTGTTGTGAGGGATCGTCGGCCAAAGTATGGTGTGAGGATGGGAGAGGCGGAGGAGCAGCGAAGTATCGATAGAAGAGGAGGATGAGACCATCGCCAGTCTTGCCGGCAGGACATGTGCATGTGTATGAGATTGGGTCCGAAGAGCCTGCTGGCAGCCAAGATTGCTTCATAGTGAGCTTAGAAGCTGGCAGAGTCGAGATTTGCTGGCTTGAGTCACGTGCCTCTAAGTATCTTACAGTTAAGAAAGGGCACCAGAGTGGTAGTCTCGACTATGTGTGATGGTAATAACATTTAATTGAGGAAGGCGTCAAGTTGAGCTCTGAGAAACATAGGTGGGAGCACAAGCAAAGGCAAAGACAGAGAGCCAGAGCGATGTGCGCTAAGAATCACGTGTGGAGCTAGTCCTCGTTTCAGTCTAGCTTGTTGCCTTGCTTTGACGACACTCAACCTTTCTCATCCTCAGACGGCCTATTTGTACATGGGCGAAGGCATACCTTCGCGACTGAGCCATGGCTTTTGTTTCCAATACTCAGCAGATAGGTACATCGCCAGCACTGGCCTTGAGGAATCTCGGCCTCGCACCTGGTGATCTCATGACACAAATAAACCAGATGAATAGGATGAGACCTGATATCATTCCACTTATCGTCCCTCCACCTCCACGAATTCCATCCTCTGATGACCCGTCTCCTGAGTTTACGAAATTCGTTGAGCTACCCACGGAGCTCAGACTCAAAATTTGTAGGTTTTGGGAGAGAATTCATGATCTGACCTGTCTCAAAAATTTGCCTTCAAAAATGTCCTGGTTCTCCCAGAACAACATGCAATAAGCATATACTGACTGTCCCGCTACCTAGGGGGTCATGCCAGCTTTATCCAAAGAAATATCAGCATTTGGATCAAATCACTTGGGGAACTTCAGGTCAGGAAATACAGCACTTCCGATTGGATCACGAACGAATCTTTTGAGAGTCATGAATTTATCACGAATAACGATGCTCCGCCTCTACTAAGTGTCTGTCGAGAATCTCGGGCAGTTGGTCTGACACACTATCAATTGACATTTGGGACTTCGTACCAATTCTCGAACCTTCAAATTTCCACCACTCCACGCATATATGTCAATTGGCATTGCGATAGGATATGCTTGCTTTCGCCCTACCAGTTCAAGTCTCACAAAAGTCGCTCCCTCGAGACATTCATCAAGATCTGTCAGGAGAATAGCCTTCGCTACCTTGCACTCAATGTCTTGAGAGATCAGCATTGGCCTTTCGTCGATCTCACTACAGCTATACATAGCCTCAAGGAAGTCACGTTATTTGGCTCTGAGGTCAACGATGGTCATGATGCTTCAAATCTCGGCTTTATCGACATGAAAACATTGGCTACCGAGCACCCAGAACACTGGAAAGAGATGCGAAATCATTCGTGGGCAATCCGTCTCGAGACTCCTCGCAGAGATCTGACTACTTTCTTCGAACTCAATATTCACAAGCTTCAAGAGCGTTCGGCTTCACTGGATTTAGATACATCAAAGTCAGATCACGATCCTCTGAAGATGTGGGAACCACCCAAGATCGTGACGAAATACATTACTGCAGATGGGTATCCAGAACGCAGTGGCTGGGCTTGGTAGTGTTGGAGCTTTAATCTGCTCAAAGGACCTGTTTAGAGATTTGAAGTCTAACAGATGCTTGAACAATGTCGAGGTCGTGATTTGCGTCTTAGCTTGTCGTTGGGCACCCCTTGCACTGATGATCGCTTCATTCAATCAAAGAAGAGAGAATATCGCAAAGAGTTGAGAAGCCAGAATGGAAACTCTGGGAGTTTGACGACTTGGCCGAAGTTTCCTTTTTCGACGAGCCGGGCGGCTACTAAGCGAGCAAGCTAACCAGGCTCTCCTTCTTCTTTCCAACCTCAACCAGATTCAAATCAACCTTCCGTCCTCGAACACGAAATTTCCAGTCGACCCTCAACTCAACTCCAACGCGTCAAGTACGCGTACAAAGGTTGGCAACCCAGTTACCCATCCCAAAGAGAACCAGAGAACTGATCGAGGTTGACACAGAAAGGACCACAACCTCCTTCCAGCATTGGTCACCTTCAACATGGAGACCGCCCATTTCCCACCCTCCTCGTCAGATTACAATGAGGCACAGCAAAGCGAGAACTCCTGAAGTCCAGCTCCTCTCCGAACATTCACCTGCTTCCCTGAACTACCGATCGAGGTCCGCCGTATGATAGTGAAGCTCGCCGCCAATGACCCTCGCCTTGCCGGCTTTCGTCGGGTTGAGCAGGACATTCACAGCCAAAAAGAACATGATTACGCGCCATGGGGACCAATTGATTATTCTGAATGTTTGTCAATGGTGCTCTACCGCAGCATCTACCCACAACCCGCCGTGCTTCAGGTCTACCGTGAAAGTAGAGACGAATGTCTGTCATTTTTTGAGCTCGCTGGTGCTATGTAGCTGGACCTCTTCCGTTACAAAGATGGCAGAAACAGTCGTCTGCATCAAACAGGCTTGATGATGCTTTCGCATGAGCCAAGAGTATACTTCAACACCGTTGCGGACACCATGTACATTACGGATCGCCTCGAGGACGGGTTCGCCCCAGGAGAATGGCCTTTTGCTCCCGACCGGATTCCACTAGCACATCTTTGAGATCAGTTGCTTTTTATCGAAACTTTCTGTCCTGCCCAGAACGTATTGCATACTTTCTCTTGAGACTCCGAAACATCGAGGAGATTATTATGGTTGCCCGATACAGACCCGAGGTCATAAGAGGTCGACTTACATTATCCGATATCAGCAACCACCGGACAGACGAGAGTATACTCCCCCCGCCCAATGAAGCTCATATTGGGAAGTTGAGGGAAATCTGGGAGGAAATCAGGCGCGTGGCTGTTTTGCACGTGTATGTTAGGAGCATCTGTAAGGGATACACAGAGCTGGTGGAAGCTTACGGCGGGTGGATATACTGGCAGGGACAAACATTCGTTTCTGACGAGAAAATGGAAGAGCTTGTTGATCCAGCTGAGGTTGAGAAGATTTTCAAACATCCAGCACTCAAGATCATGGCAATTGCGAAAGAAGGAGTCAGCATCTAGTGCGTTGAGCTGTACCAGAACTTCGGACAAACATGTAACATACTCCTGCGAGCTGAGCAATCTTCCTATATGACTGCGTGATTGATACAAGTAGCTGGTAGCTAAAATGATTTCAAGGAGCAATCACAACATCAAGAATTACATTCACCAACCTTCTGTTTGTAGCAAAGCAACAGGTAACTTATAAAGGTCTCCTATCTCCCCACGCTCCTCCCCCCTTGCATGTAGCTTGATAAAGACTACCTAGATTGAAGTTCGTGTCAGGCGTCGTGATCTACAATTATGCATTAGTTAGAAGTTATGAGGAACCAAATTTCTCAAAGCATATTAAGTAGACAGAAGCAGACAGGCATCAAAACAAAATCAAAGAGAGACTAAGAGCTCGGCTCTCTCCCGTCGGCGAAAAGTTATTGCGAGAGGAGGAAGAAAGTGACGAAAATTCATGGCTTCGCCACCTCTATCTGGCTTGAGCTTCGTCAGATCGATCGCTCTTCCTTGTTCCGCACAAACCAAACCTCCCGACACCCCAACGACAACCTCCGTTGTTAAAGGAAAGGGCAAGTTGTTCATTGAACTGTACGGAAGTACAATAGCTGACAACTGCTGGACAGATGGCCTCTCGGGTCAAGGAGCAAGATGGTAGTCCTTCCCCTGATACCGGTCCTGCTACCAATACCAACGCGGTCGCACCTACCTCCGAAGCCGGTAAGTCTCCCCTCCTCCAGGCTATATACTTCTCTGCTCTCTCTAGAGTCTTGAGAGATGCTATTACCCCACGCTCACAGCTGCCCTACTTCTGGGACTTGCTGAAGCGCCTGGAACAAGTATGCTGACTCCGAGGCTCTGGTATATAGTCAAGATCCAGGATATCGTTGACCAAGTCGCCGGTCTCGCAATCGATGCTCATCAAGAGGAGAATAAATTCAACACCTTCACCTACTTTCCCAAACTCCCCCTCGAACTCCGACGACAGATCTGGAAGGAAGCAGCCAAGTTCCCTCGTCTCGTGCCGGTTTCCGTGACTGAAGGGATGGGAGGTGGATTCAAGAGCCCAATATGGTGGATCTACCAACGCATCAAGTGTCTCCAGCCAGGAGTCCTCCAAGCGAGCTACGAGAGTCGAATTGAGTGTATGGAGTCTTTCGAGCTCGCTCTTGGTGCAGAACTTCACCCGGATCACTGCAAGGTACCGCGTCCCGAGTCCGATCTTGTTCCCAATGAACCGACGATCTGGCTCAATCTCGCTCTCGATACTCTCTTCATATCTAAACACTTTGGTGGCCTGTGCTATGAAAATTCTGGTTGGTTACACCCGGGATTGAGTCACGCGTATATCACTCTGCGCATCAAAGGGCTGAGATCAGTCGCCTTCGAAGTCAAAGACTTTGAAGCTGATATAGGCTTGTATGATGCACTCGAAGAATTCCTGGTGTATCATCGAAACCTTCAAGAGATTACGCTGGTCATCGCCCGCCATATTCCGAACGACGTAACCAGAGGTAAGCCCACCTTCTCGGAAGTGCTTGATATCGGAATACTGAGATCTTCGGTACAGGCGTATTGGAGCTCGTCGGAATCAAGGGTAAGAGCGCACACTTTCGTGCACACAAAGTAGCCACGATGGTGAAGAAGGGTTTTCGCTCGGTCGAAGCAAAAGTTGCCGAGACCGCGGAATCGAAGTACCTGATGAAGCCTCGTTCGCTTGCCAACAATACAGTCGTCTTCGGTGGTCTGTCTTTTCCCTTGAACGGCCTCATGCGAGATGAGAATCCAAGCCCAGAAGCACTGGCCAAGTACGCCGAAGAGTCGAAATACCAGCAACCAGCAGTGAAGGTCATGGCCCTTGCTAGGGGAGGTGCGAGAGTTTAGGTGGTCCGGCAATCGTAAAGACGAGATGCTGATACTGATGCTGATGCCGATGGATACATTGACAAAGGAATGGTACAATCACAGACTCGGTAGTTGATGGCGGCCCTCGATACGTAGATGATCCTTGAAGTGGTCACATCAAATGCATCAACTGTCGTGCTCAAAATCCGACCTTGATCAAACTTGCAGTGATGAATTGAAGTCCATCCAAGAACCCTGAGTCCAGTCGATGGTATTCAACCAGTCTAGATCGTCCATCTCGGTGAACGATGTCATCATCGGGTCAAACGGTATCTCAGTATTCGGTGTCCGTGTTGTTTCGTTTCTGGAGTCCAAGACATAATTCAAAACTCGTTGTATAACTTTCCTCAGTCGCTGAGCGAGGGCATAGTTGCCATCCGTCGGCCTGATCCATTCCAGGAACGCAATGAACAATGTCAATTTTTGAATCGCGTCAGGACGAGAGAATTGGACTGAGCTTTGTCCGGCTGTCATTTTGAGAAGCTCAACACATATGACACCCGCAGGCGGGATACCGTAGAAGGTAACCTGGCAAATGTCAGTACTGTTAAGGACATTCGATACTCTGCCAGTATGCAGAGCTCCTTCGTGAGGAGGTTGAAGTGAAATTTGAACTTACGATCCAATCAAAGTTACATGAGAAGGACATGAGGTGATCTCTTTTGCTCCAAAATAGAAGAACAATATCGATCGATTCTATTGCGGTATTGAGAAGACTTTGTCCGTTATCGAGCCCTCGAGCAAGTGCGATTCGGTCAATGAGGAATTTGTTCTGCAGGAATTGAAGAAGCAAGTTCGCTCTGTCATATAAATCTGTGCCAGTCAGGGCCTTCGGAACGCCTGCTTCATCGTAGTAATGAAGTTGGTGAGGAAGTGTGTTGTAAACTTCTTTGCAACGTTGATGCATGTTTCTGTTTTTGTTAGCTACTGTGTTTAAGGTGCGAGAGGCTTACTCTATCCGTATTCCTGAGACTTCCACATTGATGCCAAGTGCCAGCTCTAGGATCTCTTCGCGGAAAATAGAGATCTGAAGTCTTGCTCTTAAGAGTGTCGTCAATTGGTACGTTGATCCTGAAGTATTCCATCCATTTGGATCAAGTTGACTGGCAGCCAAAGCCAACTCGTCTGGTGGTAAGAGAAGAGCCTCGTCTGGCAGATCGAGGCAAGGCTGTACGTCACAGAATCGCCGAGTCAATAGCGGAGGTACCCCATTCATTGAGGCATTGGTCTTGTCGTTGCAGTATATTGCACAAAACAGGCGTCTCTTGTACTCCGAAGCAGCTGTCATTCTGATGATCAAAGCGTAGAAGTCAGTCATTTCGTTCATAGATTTCAGCAGAGGCAATTATGCTCGATGACAGATGGAGGTACTTACCTGTTGGCACCGTATTCCGATAGCCTGTGAAGACCAGAGGTAATAGTAGTCGTGACCAGATCTCCATGAAGCCGGCGCATGTGGTACGCTATTATGGGTCAGCAATCTGTGTATCGCGAATAGGACAGGGTCAACCTACTCTCGTCTCCAGTACATGCAGTCTCTAGCCTCTTCAGGTTCAAGATCAAAGCTGCGACCAGGTAATTGACTGTATCCGAGCAGTCGCACATATCAAGACAGACGTCTGCGCATTCTTTCATCCTCCAAGCAGTCTGCTTTCTATCGCGACCGAAATTCTCCGGGACTTCGAAGAGCGGATCCCAATCTTGCAAGGCTAGATATCCCATGCCATAGAAGCAGAACATCAGACCCAACATCTCAAATCTAAGATTAGGTCCAGTGAAGGTATTCAACCATTCTATCGGATCATCTGGGCTGGCTGGTAAAGGAGTTTCCTCATTCTTAAAAAGCACATCTGAAAAGATGGTAAGAGATTCTGCTGAACGGGGTTGGGACAAGGATTCCGCAAAGTTTGACCAGATAGCAGAATTGCAATATCCAATGACCCTCGTGTCCAGGGTGATATCGCGGAGTTTCGCCACAGGCTTCAACAATACCTCACATATTTCCTTGGCTGGGATATTGAATAATGCCTTGATAGTCCGCGTCTCTCGTGCCGTAGGTCCATTAGGTCGCTCACGACCAAGCAGAGGTTGTCCATAGACCCAATTTCCTGGGTGCTTTCTCTTGTCTTCGCCTATGTCTAGCAGCTCGCCATGAAATTTGGCTTGGTGCTCAGAGAAGATTGCGGAGAAACTGGTTAGGCCGTAGTATTTGGCAGACCGTGGAAAGACTGCTTCCTTCCAGCCTTCTTTTGGTTGTCCAACATGCTCGGGGCTTGTAACGCTGGTCTTAGTAGAACAACCCTGAATTGTGCAACCAGTACTTGCAGAAACCTGGGCATTCGGTGCTGTTGGGTTACGTGGGATTGCAGCTTGAGTCGGGCATCGCTCTGGAGCTCCTGCAGTCTGTGGAGACTGTCGTTGCGTATTGTTCGAAGATGCAACACTGGGCGTTTGTCGAGGTGAAGGAAGTGGTTCTGAATCTCGACTTTTTGTCATTGGAGCTGGGTGGTAGAAGCATCTAGCTGTCGTCTTTCGCCGCACACAACGTCCACAAAACGGAGCACCGTGATCACAGGCTAGTTTCCCTTTTCTACAAGGTTCACATGCTTGTTTCTTGCCGTTTCGTCGGTATCCTACCGCCGCTTCTCTGTTAGGCGGCATTTTGGGCACGAAAAAGCCATGGAGCTATGCCACGACAACTTCATGCACCTTTGAAGGCGGCCTGAAGAGAGGGATAAAGAATAAATAGAGAAGCAAGAGGCTCTTTGACAATGTACATTAGACGTTCTTGACATGCAATTCATTCAATAACGAGAAGCACCCATGAAAGGCTGAAGGCGGCTTACACAACGTCGACGATCTCGGAGTTGCCAAGAAAGCACTCTTCCCGAAAAGGCAGGCGCCGGAGTTGAATCACGTGCTGTGTTATATCCGAGACCCTTTGAGGAAAGCTGTTTGTGGCTGAGAAACATTGTTGCCTGGAATTTATCTCAGGGCCGAACGCTCTATTCTATGTATTTCTTCAAATCCATTAGCCTCTCCTTTGCCTTCTCCAGAATTTCGTCCTCCTTGCATACGGCAAAGCGCAACCAATCCTCGCCAATGTGAGCATTCTCATCAGTATAGAACTCCGTCGGTGGAATAGCAGCCACTCCAACTTCTGTGATCAAGAACCAACTAAGCTTGAAGTCTCTAGGCCTGTCCTTGACATGATCCGGGAATGGGTAGCCATCCGGGATCTTGACCTTCTTCATGTTGACCAGGACGAAGTAACCTCCCTCAGGATCAGAGAACGGTAGATCTAACTCTTTCCAGATCTCATTGAACTTGTCCATTTTGCCCTTCATCTCCTTGACGGCTGAGTCCCAGAAGCCTTCGGAGTCGGCTTTCTCAAAGCCTACTGCCGTTGCTTCTTGTAATGGCGAGACGGAGGAATAGCAGATTCTGGTGTGAGCCGCAGCCACATATTGGATTAAATGAGGAGGACCGATGAGCCAACCAACTCGCCAGCCTGTGGCATAGAAGTTTTTGCCCGCCGAGCCAACAGTCAGGGTAAGTCTCTCAAATTCCGGCGACAAGGTAGCAATTCTCGTGAAGGGAACATAATACAAGCGATCATAGACTTCGTCGGACAGAATAATGATCTCGTTCTTGACGCAAAGCTCTCCAATTTTGACAAGCTCCTCTTTGGAGAACACTTTGCCGACCGGGTTGTGAGGTGTGTTGAGAACTATCATCTTGGTGCGAGGAGTGATAGCGGCTTCGAGCTCGGCAAAGTCGATTGTCCATTCTCCTGCAGAAGTGTTCTCGGTAGCTCCCTTTGGAGGTGGATGAAGTGGGACATATTTGATCTTGCCGCCTGGCATCTCGATGTTGCTAATGTATCTGTCGAGATTAAGCGAATAACCCTGAAGACGAGAAACAATGACTTACTGGTCGAAGAAAGGCTCGAAGATGATTACCTCGTCGCCTTCTTCAATAAAGGCCATGAAAGCGCTCAACATTCCTGCTTGCTGTCAGAGTGTGCAATCCTGCCTTGATGATGTGGACCAACCCTCATTTGCTCCAGTTGTGATGGTAACCTCGGTCTCTGGGTTCAGCTTCCGTCCCCATAGTGGCGAGTATGAATCTGCGATAGCCTTCTTTAGACGAGGTCGTCCTCTGGTGGGGGAATATTGGTTGCAGTCGACTTTCGTCAGGGCTTCTTGGGCAGCTTGTATGATAAATAGCGGAGGGTTGTAACCGAAAAAGCCTTGGCCCATATTTACAATAGGTTGCTTGGGAGAGGCCGCAGCACCTTCATTGACGATAGTCCTAGACATGTATGTTAGTTCGAGTTCTGCTACGTCCTCTGTGGATATGGGAAGAAAGCTGCTTCAGCGGGGTACGTTGAAGCTACCCCGCCACTCTTGCTTTGCTGCTTTCAATTTTGTACCAACTTTAGACAAAAATAAAACAAAGGAATAGAATGAATTGAGAGCCTGGTTGGCACATACCAGACATCCTGTCTCCTGCCAGCTACCCTCGCTGCTGGTTGCAATTTGCCCTTGCCAGCCATAGTGGGGGTGAAGTACCGTCGCGCTTCGAGGCCGTGTGGTTTGATATACTTTAGGTAGTTCCGTGCCGGTCGAGTGAATGAAGTTAAGGTCCTCATATAGGAACTATATGAGTAATAAGTAAGATCCCACCCTCACGGCCAGCGCATAGAAAGGGTGCATGAGTCGAAGTGTTGATCTGGATGCTTACTTTTTTGCGAGGGTGTACCTACCTTTTGGCCGAGCTTCGGAATTGCGTCAGTTACGGAGGACCATAGAAGAGGAACTGGTAATTAACCTTGAGGTCTTATCTTCTTTTAAAAACGAGAAACGGTAAAGAATGAAACTTAGGGAAAAGTGAAAAATGAAAACCCGATACGAGGGAGTGTTTATTTCAGGAAAGAGAAGCTTTGGTTCAACAGAGGACTGCTATTTTTACCCCTTTTTGGCTAAGTGTCCCTTCGGTTCTCCAGGTTGACGGAGCTGCAATGACGGGATCAGCCGCTCTTTCGAACGCTCGGAAAGTGGGGAGCAATCGCCAGATCGCATTCGACTTTCAACACCAATCCACCAATTCACCAATCCATCAACGCCATTGCTTTTCCACGCCTCTCGATCGCCTGTGGCATTAAGTGATGGGCAAGAATGTGAGCTCTTGAAGGATTCTTTGGCCACATCTACCTTGCAAGCAGGACAATCTTGCTGCAATGGCATCCTTCCAACCTGCACAAGACGAGATGGAGACTCCGGTCCTTCCCGTCACGGTCCGATTTACGACCTCGATTCCTGACCTCCTACTGGACATTCCCACCGCAGACTCTACGAGCGTCATAGCACTCAAGCACCTCATCCGCTCCAAAGTCGAAGCTCCAACATCCAAACACCGTTACCGCCTAATCCACAGCGGCAAGCTCCTTAAAGATGATGATCTCCTCTCCTCCGTTCTCAAGATCCCGCCTCCTCCTCCGAAATCCCCTGATCCAAAGGGCAAGGGCAAAGCTATCGAGCTAGCTCCCCCTCGAGTCTACATCAACTGTTCAATTGGCGATGTTCTCACCTCGGCCGAGCTCTCCGCAGAAGCTCTAGCTGCTGCTGAATCTGCGAATAAGAGCCAGAAACGGACACCTAGTGATAGTAGCAATGGACCACCTGCGCAGAAAACGACTACGACGCCTTCTCCTCGAGGCTTTGATAGGTTGTTGCAAGGTGGGTTCACGGCTGCGGAAGTGAATCAGCTACGATTACAATTCCGCTCTATACAATCAAATATCCATACACCAGCGACGATGCCGTCACCAAGCACATTGTTACGGATGGAAGATGCGTGGATAGATGATAATGGCGGTGCGGGCGCTGGTGCTAGTGCTAGTGCTCAAGGCTTTGATTTTGGAGATGATGGACTGGGAGGTGGGGCATTGGATGATCTGCTTTGGGGGAACATTATGGGGTTCTTGTGGCCCCTAGGATGTGTAGGATGGTTGATAAGAGAGGAGGGCGTATGGTCAAGGCGGAGACGGATTGCCGTATTCACGGGATTCGTCCTAAGTCTTTCATTTGGGATGCTAAGGGTCGTATCCTGATGTACAGAGATGCATGCATGGTTGGCGTCTGGAGCATTTGAGAGGATATTGATACCCAGACGTTCGGTCATTTCTAGACAACTGAATTGTCTTGCTCAGCTCAATGTACACACCGGACCGGTGCACTCTGCAAACTTTAGAAGGCCACGATGCTCAGAGCGGAGTTATTGAGCCACAGTGATCTTGTAACTGGTCAAAGAGACCTTGGACAAGTCTCTGTTGATTCATTCGACCGGTCCCTATTTCACCTTCTTGAGACCTCGTTTACAATTCATTCTTGATCTCGCTCATTCCTTTATCTCAATATATACGGTGTACATCGTCTGTCTGGCGTTGAATGCCAGCAGTGATAGAGAACTGTGGATAGGACCACCTACCACTGAGGCAATAGGGACGGCACTCGATTGTGTGGGGACGATGATACGTCAAATGGAGAGGCAAAGTCAGGGAACATTCTCGACAATGGCATCTGATTTAAGCAAAGCTGGAGATAAGTACCGTCATCAGGAAAGGCGGGCTATGCAGAGAAGTGGAGAAGGCATCGACGATGGTATGAGTTCAAGAGATGACCGACACGAGCGGCCTAATCACTTCAAGCCAGTTGGACATTGCGATGATGAGAAAGTCTAGGAAGACTTGGGACTTTTTGTAGAGTTGGGACATTGAACTGGGGGGCACTGACACTGGCTGGGACATTGAGAATTTTGAAATCCTTGCGCCAACCACCACCAGCTTTGCATCATTACACATAGGACGACCTTCGCTCAAACTCCCAACGCCATGAATGATATTCACCTTACTGTAATTTCTTGAGCCCCTGCTTTAACTGTGGGTGCTTCCGTGAGCCTCTCTCGACCCGGAAGATTCGCTCTATTACCACAATGAACAGCTGGACGAGCATGATCCAGGCCCTCAACAACAGATCTGCCAGACCGAGGACCGGCCGTTTGCCTCTGCTGAAAGTACTGTCTGTGAACTTGAATGGTAGTTGAGCACCCAGGTGATCTTGTGCGACTTTGATACCGCTCGAGAAACCATCTTCGTGGAAGCCATGTTTTGTCCAGGCTCCGCAGTAGCTGATACCTCGAGTATTCTGTATTCGTGGTAGTAGGCTTTGCGATCGGATCGATTGTAAGTTGTAAAGAGGATGCGAGTAGGAATATCTGCCTTGTACTTTGTCTGGATCCGGCATGTGAAGCGGATTCAACGTCACGAGAACATCCCCAAAAGTTTCCGGTTGGATGTGCTGTAGAATATTCATGTTGTAAGTCAAGCACACTTGATCCACGTTATTCGAATACCCAGTCGACTTAGTGATATAATTCCACGATGACCACGCCTTTCTCGACCTCGGCATCAGGGACAGATCCGAGTGGAGAATAGCTGTATTCTTGCTAGTCTTGAAACCAGACAAGATGTCTTCCTCCTCGTGGTCGGCTTCTGGTAGAACCAGAGCATGAGCTTGGTCACCGTGAGCTGCGATTATGACGTGGTCGTACACTTCAATCTTTCCGCTCTCGAGGTGGATCCGTACACGACCGTCGTCGTCATTGGTTACTGACTCGACAGGGGTGTTGAGGAAGATGTGGTTGGGTGGGAAGCCTTTCATGACTGCGTCGATGTAGGCTTTTGCTCCGTCTCTGATGGTGAGCCATGATGGTCGAGAAGCAACGGTGCTTAGAAGATGGTGATTCCACCTAGATTTGTGAACAAGTAATTTTTGGCACTTAGTGTCAGACTTACATGAACCTGACCAAGGTGATTGCTGGAAACTCAAGAGAACATTTGTCCGGACTGGTACTCCAAACAGCAGCAGTCATGGGTATAAGGTAGTCGTCTCGGAAGGTATCCGAGTATCCTTCCCGATCGAGGTATTCTCCAATTGTCTCTCGCTTCTCGGGCGGAGAGAAGTGAACTCCCTTGCCATGTCCGTTGCCATTGACGCCATCCGTGTAATCTTCACTTCTCTCCTCGTCTTTCAGCAGATCCAGTGCAAATTGATTGAACCGTATTATGTCGAATATCATCCGCCAGACTCGAGGGAAGAAGATGTTCTTTCGCTGTGCAAAGACCGCAGAAAGTGACGTTCCGGCCCATTCGAATGTTCCTTCATCTCGCGATACACCAAAGGTCATCTCAGTTGGTACTGTGGGTACCTTTATGGCTTTCAAGAAAGCTATGAAGTTGGCTATGCGGGATTAGCAAGCGCAGTTGACGGAGGCGCATAGAACTCACGATAAGTGGCAGTATTGAGAACAATAAAGCCTGTATCTACCAAAGTCTTTGCTTTCCCATTCTTGAACTCGACTGTATTTGTATGCCCGCCCAATCGATCCGCTGCTTCGTAAATATAGACATCGTGGTGAGTGCGGTTCAGAGCCCAAAGCGCGCCGAGTCCTGCAACGCCACTGCCAATAATCGCAACCTTTTTTCTAGGGACATTAGGAGTTAGGAAAGCCATAATTAGAGATATGAGAAGCTGTAGGTAAAGAGATATTATATTCACAAGTCATTCTCCCCGTCACCGAGTGGGTTGGCACTGATAGAGGGGTTTGTTGGCTGTGACGGCATGATTCCTTGATGATATGCAGTGGAACGGGACGAATGAGATCAGATTTAGTGCCTTTCATGTGAGACCAAGATTTCGTGTGAGAAAGTTAAAATACAGACCGGAAGATAGAGAAAGTATGACCAAGAGAACAGAAAAGGATGATCGTGGAAGCTCGCGAGACTTGTATGAGGATGTTTGAATGATTCGTCAAAGCTCAAACCGCATTATTCGAGGAATGTTTGATATCATTATGGACAAGGGTTGAGATCCCCTGTACATTTCTATTGTACTGTAGCTCTCGTGTGGCTGGGGATTGTGGCGTCGCTACGGTTCCTGAAAGAGACCCATTGTATTCGCAAACGTCTCAACACTACCAACCTCATCAAATACACAACATCCGTCTCTCCACAACTCCGCATCGACTCAAAGATTCATCGGAAACCGCACCCAACGAAGTTCCTGTCAGCTGTCATCGCCCCTAGTGACCCAGATCTCCAGCTGATCGGTCTTAGCTCCGAGCCGAGACCAGCCTTCCCGCAGTCGAAGGCAACGACGATAACACCACGAATCTCCGCCGACGACGAGCTTCATCTCCTTACAACCTCTATCTCATCCATTATGTCGAACCCGCTCGATACCGATGCCGGCTCCGAGCTCTTCAGCAGCTATGAAGCAGAGCTCAAGTTGGTCCAGGCCGACCTGAACCAGAAGTTGGATCAGATTCCAGACATGGCAGGCGAGCCACGCAAAGCAGCAATCGGCCAGGCAGAGCGAGCGTTAGAAGAGGCGAACGAGTTGGTAGGTCTTGCAGATATGTTTTGTACCGAGAAGTAATATTGACAATGTCACAGCTGGATCAGATGCGCCTCGAGAAGCAGAACATTCCATCGGCCACCCGCACGAAAGTCAATCAACGATTTCGTAACCACGAGTCAGACGTCGATGCTGCGAAGAGGAAATTGAGAACTCTTGCCGATGACCGATCTGCTTTGTTCGGATCTCGATACTCTGATAACCCGAACGATGTCCAGCTTGAGCAGCGACAACAGCTGCTATCTGGAACAGATAGACTAGATCGCAGCTCACAGAGACTGAAGGCCAGCCAAGCGTTGGCAAATGACACCGAGGCAATTGGAGCGAGTACTCTTGCCGATTTGCACAGGCAGAGAGAGACGATTCAACATACAAACGACATGCTGTTGGAGAGTGAGGGCTATGTTGATAGAAGTGTGAAGACATTGAGGGGGATGGCTCGTAGGTAAATCGTCCCCTATGTTCCTCCAAACACAGTGGCGAATGACAAAATACTGATGGTTTTGATACAGGATGGCTACGAATAGGATTATAACGATCTCGATCATTACGGTTTTGGTTCTCCTTATCGTTGCTGTTATTTACAGCAAATTCAAATGAGCGAGCAGTTTACGTGGCGTTTCGGTGGTTTCCAGATACTCATTTCTGTAGGAGTAATTGAAGCATTGTACATTCGCAATTACGAGCATGGTTGAAGCATTCAACATTGTATTGATCGAGCAATTCGTTGACAAAGTAGTGTCCTGTATTCTTTGCACGTTTCCGACGGTGCAATTGAAAGTCGGTGGCCAAGGCAGGGTTCCTATTGCTATAATGTTCCGACTCTCTTAGGCATATTATGGCGTTGAAAGCGGCTTGATTGCCTCTTCCAGCCCTGAATATGGTTCTTCGAATTTTGGACTCGAGTGAGCATTGCATTTGAAGATCTAGGCTGGCAAAGTCTGAACCTCCAATGACCCATTTCCCTTCCACCACTGGTGGACATGAGGTATCGAGTTCCTGTCTTGCGAGGAATGTTTTACACTCCATGGCCATCATTTGAAATATGTACGACTCAGATAGTCATCACTTCTGACCCAACCAATTAATGTTCCGAAAGCTGGCGAGTGTATATTAATATCATGAGGACAGAGCGTCTCGAAGTTTACGACAAGTAGCATCTAGGTTGAAAGGCCACGAAGTTAAGAGTGCGGTTACACAGCTGTCCTGTCCCTATCGGGTAACCCCATGGGGAACTTGTGGTTGAACGCCGCAATCTACAGGACAGGCAGTGTATCCTTCTTTCGATTGGGAAGAGCGACGACATGATAGGAGCGCACTGGTCTTCTTGGTCTTCCTCTCATCATGATCTCGCTCTTGACATTGACATTAATATGATTCACCAAAGTCTTGCATTGCCTGACGATGACAGTCTTCACAACCTCCGAGACTCTGTTCCTTTCGGTCTCGGCCTTTGTCTTTTACTGCATCGGCCTTGTAGTTTACCACCTCTATCTCAGTCCAATCTCAAAATTCCCGGATTCAAAGGTTTCAGCTTCGACTCTCTGGTATGAGTTCTATTACGAAGCGATCAAGAGAGGACAATTCACCTTCAAGATTCAAGAGTGGCATAAGCGATACGGTATTGGACTGTCACTTTCGTACCGTATGAATCTCTGACAGCTTCGAGGACCAATCATACGAATCAATCCATAGGAGATACACGTTGATGATCCCAAATTCTACCAAGTTCTAAAGCATCTCTGGACTGACCTTTATTAGCTAATGCCGGACAGGTTGTCTTCTCTAATTCTGGTATAAGAGATAAACATGCTTTTTATACCGGACAATTCGGCAATCCCAAAACCGCATTCGGAGCCGTGTCCCACTCCATACACCGCAAGCGCCGCCAAGTCCTCAATCCCTTCTTCTCCAAAGCTTCGATCATGCGCCTAATGCGCGTCATCTCCTCCATGATCGAGAAACTCTGTTCCGGGATTGACGTAGTCAGAGGAACCAGTCAAACCTTGAACATGAGACTGGTATACATGTGCTTTACTACAGATGTAGTGACTATGTATGTGTTGAATAGGAGTTGGAATTTACTTGACAGCCTTGATTTCTCACCGGTTTGGAAGGTGTCGTTACAATCGGAGATACGTATCACTTAGGAGAGCGTACGCGTCTATGATGGAGGGTAGGGCGTAAGGTAAAATCAAAGGTGCTAGTTCATTATTCTTGTCTTTTGAGTCTAAAAGCTCGAGGCCTGCTCTTTAATGGAGAGCAGGCTCACGCTAGGCCTACTGACCTAGACACGTGATATCTAATCCAACAGAAGGAGATGGTTAAGAATACGGCGGATATGACGAAGTGGACGAAGCAGTTTCCTTGGTTGTTTAGGGATTTTAAAAACTTGCCGGAGTGTGTTAAGGAATTGAATCGGGATTTGATGTTGGTGCTTGATATGCAGAAGGTATACTGCCCAATTTTGAGAGTGGCTTTCTTCTTAACATCGTCATCTTTAGAAAATCGACGCCCAAATCCTCCAAGTTAGGAAAGCAAAGAACCCACTTCAGATCTCTCGGAACACGAATTACTCCTACGCACAATCTTCCACGCTCTCTAGATCGTAATCTTCCTCCTGAAGAGAAGAGTATCGACCATCTAGGCCAGACAGGTCAGGATCTCATTGGAGCGGGACGTGAGTCGACAGGAGCTGCTCTGACTATCACTACCATCTATCTTCTCAATACACCTAGAACTTTGATAAAGTTATAAGAGAGCTAAAGAAAACGATGCCGGATAGATTTGGGCAGTGGGATTTGAGTATTGCTGAGGGGTTGCCTTATTTGGTAAGTAATTTGTCGAGATACTGAGAGGCATTCAGCTAATACGGATTATAGACAGGCGTAGTGCTCGAAGGCTTGAGGTAACGTAGCTATGCCAAAATTAATTCAAGTTTCTTCAATGCTTATACCAAACCAGACTCTTCTACGACGTCTCAAGCCGCCTAAGCCGGATTGCACCTCACGAAGTCCTCAGATTCCAAGACTGAGATATTCCAGCAGGGTTAAGCAAGCTTCTCACACCCCCAGTTCATCCTTCTCTCATCCAGAGACTTATACTAATTACATTTGCTAGACGCTAATAGGAATGTCCGCTGTCTTGATGCACCACAACGAAACCATGTTCCCAAACCCCCACCCCTTCCTTCCTGAGCGCTGGGCCGACGTATCAGATCGTGGCCGCTCTCTTGAGCGATATCTCGTCTCCTTCTCGAAGGGGTCAAGGCAATGCATTGGAATTATGTAAGAGTTGGGGCCATTGCTCCCGGCCACTTTAAGCGAGCCCCTCAAAAACGAGCCTGCGTTTTTAAAATTTTGTCATTTGATCAAATATTTATAGATTTCCATGAAATTAAAAGCTTGAATTAATAAACGATAGTTAATCCTTTTACATCAATCACATCTTCCAATTTACAAGTCAATCTCTCAATATATCGCCAAAAGTCACGTGAATCAACTCGGTCCCAAATCCTTTGAATCTCTTTAACCAACTCCTCCTTAGAAGTTAGTACAAATAGTAGCTTCTTCAACTCTTCTTTCATCCACCTTTAAACCTTCCTTATTGAGTTCAAATCTGGTGAAAAAAGTAGCCAATTAAAGCCTCGGACCCCATATTGGAGTCTAGGAAGTCGAGTATGCCCCAAATGAATCTTTGACTTGTCCTCTATGAAGATATACTTAGGGCCAAGACGATCAAATAAAGGGAATACAACCGGTTCGAGTACTTGATAAAAGTACGCCTTAGATTTGACTCCTTTATATCCCTCCTTTTTCTCTAGAAACACAAGTAGTGATTTCCAATCCTAGCTAATTGCACCCCAAATCATGACTAAGACTCTTTCTGATCGATAAACTGATTTGATATAGTCCGAATACTTCTTTTTATCTACTAGTCGAGTTACTTAAATCCTCCCATTCTTGCCGAGTTTAAACGAGCACTCATTAAACTATATAACTTTCCTCTAATCCCCCCCTCCTGGCCGAGAGGCTACCTAGTTAAATGTCCCCCACCACCGATATTCTAAAGCAAAAGCAAGCCTCTTTTTTGCTTGTTTCCGAGAGATAAAGGGCCAAGGATAAGATATACATCGTTAGTAGCCTACTCTACGGAGTTCTCGTCGAATAGTTCTCGTTGATACTGGGATGTTTAAGTAAGTTTTGACTTGCTCAAAACTTAAGCGTCGAGTACTCCAATTTTTGGCAATATAGCGAATGATTTGACGGATTTGACGGCAACATATTAATTTAGGCTTAGTATCTTTTCTTCCCCTCGTTGTACGGCTTGTTTCGGCATGAATCTATCGTCGAATATTAGTTCGAGGTAGGCGGGTTATTTTGACGATCTCGGGAGCTGATTTTCTATCTCTCCATAATGATCGAACGGTAGAGCGTGTAGGTGTTTTCTATTCGCCGTTTGGATTAGGTCGCCATGAAGGGGAATAATTCTGAGCTTCCATTTTGATTTTGAAGAGAAATGGATAAGTGGTTGGCTTAATATAAGTTTTTAAAGTGAAGGTGCCAGAATGTTCGACCCTCGGCTAACCTCGCTTAAAGTGGCCGGGAGCAATGGCCCCAACTCTTACTTCCCACTTTTCCAGAACAATACCCCGTGCATTCACACTTTCACATTGTATTCAACACCATATCCTTCTGGCGTTAGTTGTATGAGCTGACAGTGGGTAGTCTAGCAAAGCAGAGATATTTCTTACGCTAGCGGCTCCGTTTAGGAGGTATGAGATGGACTTGTTTGATACGACGTTTGAGAGGGATGTTGAGTTGAAGTATGATATGTTTTTGCCGCAGCCGAGTTTGGAAAGTCGGGGTGTTAGGATTGTGTTTAAGTAAGGGTGGGAAGGAATTTGGGCAAAGATCCTGAAGAAGAAAAGAAGGAAGCTGCGGCAGGTTGGTTGCTGCCTCGTCGTGCGTCTGATGGCTAGCTACCTCAAGGGGTGACGTGCTGCTAGTGCACGTTAAGCGAGAGAGTTGGTTCAGGCTGTTGTCTCTGTATTTTAGCGATGTGCTCTCGAGTTTTAGGGCACATGGCTCTAAATTTCCAGGCTATAGGTCCCCAAAATACAGGGCCTCTTGCAACTAACTATCCATGAGCCCTGCATGCCTAAACAGAAGCCACCCGACGCACGAGCAGAAAGTAATTTGGGATATTGCGATATGATACCGTTCTTAGAATGTTCAACACAGCAAGCGAAAATGTGAAAGTGGACTTGAGTAACTGAAATGTCTTGCGACACTGAGATCAATTGAAAGTCTGACCCTATCCTTCCGTGTTAGAAGGAAAGACCAAAGTCAATCCGACAACACCTCAACCCCCAATTACAGACGTCAAGTCCTATCCCTCCCATCCAAAAGTTTCGATCCAAATACATACAAGAAACAAGGGTATCGTACAACTCCATGACGCCCATCTGGAATCTATGTCCTCCAATCAACACCAAAAATAACAACATGCCATATGCCCGCGAGAGCATACCATGCATGTAAATGTATAAAACCAAACCCAAAACTCCAAAGCAAACTACAAGCCCGTGAGGGTCTGACGCAGTAACGTATTTTCCCATCCAATCTCCCTTTTCCTCCCATCCGTCCTTTCCTCCAATCTCCCATCTCATCTATGATCATCTTTGATGATAACTTTTATATATCCGAACCATGCGGATGCCTGAATATATCGGAACGTAGTCGTCTGCATGCCGTGACAGCAGAATGGACAGGATCTATATATGCGATCGTGTCGAACGTATGAAAGGAACGTGGGCGTGAACTTGGTGTGAGCGCGAGGAGGCCGTGTGTATCGTAAAGACCGTGATAATGTTCGTGCTGGTGATGTATGCAGGTGTATTAAAAGTATATTCGTGAATTTGAAAAAGGAAACCGAAACCGAAATCAAAAACGCCAAACTTTTGAAGGAAGGGACGAGTGTACAGAGGCTAATACCTAGAGACCAGAAATGTTGAAGAGCCGGTCTCTTGTTAATGTAATCGGACCCGCGGACGTAGTGCGTCCCGCAGACACGAAACTTTTGTCCAGACTTCTTTTTCTCTGATGTCGTCGTCCTCGATTGCCATTCTATATCGACCGAGATGGCTAAAGGACTCGATCCATGTATCCTCAAGCGCAAGCACGGTTTCGCACAACATGGCTATCATCGAGTAGGCAGCGTAGATGAATGCAAGCATATGGTCAAGACTTGTCGGCAGACGATGGCGAGGAACTCGCGGAGGTAATAGATGCCATGGCGCAACATGCTTGCTGGTATAGCATACCTCGAAGCCAATTTGCGGAAAGGGCGCTTAGGTGCTGAGATGCGAGAAAGAAGTCGTGGTGCTCATGTACGAGAGTACGATGGAGTGTAATCAGAGCCTGCCATTGCTCACTGTGGGGTTTTGTTTTTCGCGGGAAGACCAACTTAGGCCAAAGTCGGTGTATCGAGTAGTGAGCAGATCATGAGGAGATCGTCTGTCGGGTTGAAGGACTTTGCGATGTGCCGAATCTTGTTGATCGGTGGCCAGGACCCCAAGGACAAATAAGAAGAAATCTGACGAACCCTAATGCTGAAGGCAATCTTTTTTTTTGTTGTGTTTTCTTGTTTTTGTGGACAGACGAAAACATGATCGAAGCCTTCAGGCCGTTTTCGTCGTGGAATAGCGCCGATGAAGTAAGGAAATCCAAGAATGCAATGCTGATGCGAGAAATCGTTGACGTCCATCCGCCGTAACAGATCGTAAAGAGTGTGGAAAGGAAACCGTAGAAGATCGCAAGAACTGCTCAATCAATGCAGCTCTAGACAAGCAAGCGTGGAATGGCCGTCAAAAGGACGTTCCGGGCAGGAGCGACAGAGGCAGACGAATGAAAAAGTAGCAGTGGTGTAGGCACCTTCCCACGCGTTCAGATACCAGGACCGGGAGTTGAATGAAGGGGCAGCTCTCAATAGGGAGAGAAAGCTGTGGTCGTGCCATAGCCCAGAAGTATATCTCCGTCACTCACTTAGAGGTGATGCTTATCTCGCAGATGAACCATGAGGTCGTCGTTGGTAGCGAACCCGTAATAGTCATTCCCAATCTGTCGCCCTCGAATACAACCATCAACTGTGCACAGGACTTGACCATGATACTCGAGCGTGTGTTTTGTTCGTTTGTCGAGGCGGTTTAGATTCTCCTTTCCTGGGCAACCGGGTTTATCGCACAGGACTGGCGCGAGGTGCGACTTGGTGAGACCATGTCGATTGAGGTCTGCTTGGCTTCCAAAAGGCCTTGGGTTCGGGCCTCCAAGAGCAATCTTGCAGCCCAGAAGTTCACAGTAGAAAGACTTTTGATGCACGATGCGGACGTGATCGAGCCAAAGCTTGAGTGTAGCGAAAGTGACCTTGGTCGTGCATCCTCTCCAGGGGCATTTCTTGGTTACCCATCGAGACGGCCCTACATGATCCCTCAAGAAGTGAACATTCCAGTCGTCGAAAGTATCGTAAACCACCATTGTACCTTGATCTGTTGTTTGCAGACCATGGCACTGATAGCAAGGCGATGGACAATACGGCAGATCGACCGGAGGAGATTCCGAGCGATGGGTCTCAGTTTCACCGTATGGTTGCGGAACTAACGAGCTAGAAATATCTGGCATTCCTTGAAGGGATTCGTATGATGTCTTGCTATAGTGTGCGGTCCCAAGGAAGGGTGCATAATGACGGTGAACTGCGAGACCCTCTGGAGGGTGCAAGGTATCTTCCATGATCTTGGTCTGTATTTGTGCAGAGTCGAACGTTCGGTAGGCAGGATGGGAGGAAAAGTCTCGCGCAAGATTGTCGATGGCCCTTAGGGGAAGTGGTTTTGAATCGGAGGGAGGAGGAGTCAGAGTGGTCGGTGGGTACTGATGGTAGAGCGGCGTGCTCACCGTAGAGCTGCAGCTGGGCGTCGAAGGTTCAGAGAGAATTTGAGACGAGTGGCGAGGAGATTCAGGTGGAAATCGCCCACGCATCACTGAAGAGGGAGATAAGAGGTTATGTCTTCGCTGAGGTGGTGTTTGATGCACACGCTGAAGCTCCGCGCTCTCGGATCTGTGCTTTCTTTTCCCACGAAGCATGATGAGATTTAACGTCCGACGCCTGACTTGTGATTGTACAATCGTGAAGTCGATCGAAAAGGGTCCAATGGCCAGACTTTAGTGCCGACAGTCGGTGTGACGAGTGTTTTGGTTGCTGGTGGAACGCGAGGAGTGAGTGAAATCGAGAAAGGGTAACGATTATTTTCTACTGACAAGAGAATTTTTGTCAGAAGAGAAACCAAATTAAAAGCGATGGTGCACTCGTAAGCCAGAAGTGCAGAATAATGCTTGCTTGAGCAGCTATGGTGCGATCGAAGGAATTGATACAGAGTGAGTTGCCAACGAAGCGGGAACGGGAATCTTATATACCTCGCTACAAACAGGGCGCCGAGCTAAAGGAAGCCGTTATGGAGAGCTTAGCACCAACCAGGGGTTTGAATGGAGTATCAAGCAACCAAAGCAATATCGCAGTAGGACGTTTGAGTTGCCAGTTGTAGGACGGTCCAAGAAGTAAGGGTTGACGATGTACGAAATGTTTTCGACGACCCAGAGAAAATAAGTTGTCAATAAAAAAAGTCCAAACGTGTCGTATACTCAGAATACCTCCACTTCTTCCAGCTTTTGTCATCAGAGCACGAAGCATCCAGGTCGAGGGTGTTGTGTTGAGGTAATGTGGTGCGGTGATGGTCCTAGCTTGATATTCGGGCTTTCGAGCTAGTTTGACGAGAGGGCCTCCTCAACCACATGCTGACTTTGTCACGATAAATTTTTCGCCTAACCGGTTGCCTCGTTATGCTCTGATGTGAATGGTCCAAATCGAAGGGATGCGATAAAGTGGAAGATGGCAGTCATCGCTATTGCTTGTCAGTCGTTTTCTGCTACAACAAAAGTGCAAAAGTGTTCGTACCTAGGTATCATGATGATTCGGCGACAGTAACTGTCATTGGCCTCCGCCTCATCCATCAATAATAACCTTACATCTAAGGTTACTAAGGGCCAGTCTCTGATTCGCGACAAAGAAAGCACTCGAGAGCCCCGTCACTCGGCCATTCTTTCCTCCTACGCGCAAATGCGTAGTTACGATGCCAGTTGCCATCACCGAGTGGGAGCGCGGTGATAGGCCAATCTACCGCGTTGGCCGTAGAAAGAATGCATTGTGACGCGGATGTGAGGTGAAGTGGGAAGGCTTCGAGCTGGGCAGACAGCCAGGCGTATTTCTTCGAGTTTTGCCGGTGCAATTGATATAGACATGAGATTTTCGGGTGTCAAGCAGACGACCAAGGTCAGAAAACAACACAGGTGGGGAATCGCACAGTTTTAGGAATCGCATTTTGCAACACAAGCCATGTTTATCAATCTGGCCCCCCATTCCAAGCGCTCCGTACTGTTTCTGGCCATGATCTGGAGCCGCCTCTGCTGAATTGAGCAGCGGGGGGGTGTCATTGTGCCATTGTGGGTGTCATTGGTGGGCCGTTGATTGGTTGAGAGGAGATGGTTTCATGCAAGGAGGAGAATCGATAAAGCAAGCAATCCCGCAATTGGGGGCCATTGTCCTCCGCAGCCTCGGACACATGGCAGCTTTCTTCAACAAACATCAAGAGAAATCGAGGGAACACTGCCATTATATACAGTCAAAACGAAAGGAAACAACTGGTTGAAGCGGCTCCAAAAGCCCTCGTACTCCTAGATTCGGAACTGTGCCAAAGGTAACACGAAATTGACTGCAATCGGGTGAAGATACACCCTGGGGGCGCACAATCACCCAAGCCGTAACACTTGCGAGGCTATCAATGCTTTGAGTTCGGGTATTAGGTATATATTAAGACTAGATCCTGCCTCAATTACACAGATCGTGATGAAAACGGGAAGAACTCAAGGTGAAGATGGAATCTCATCGCCCATTTCGTTGTCCGATTTTGACATGTGGGTCACGTGAAAGAGAAATTGGCCAGAACGATCAAAAGCTCCTTCTTTACGGATAGTGGTTTGAAGCCAGATTCATCTTGGATTAAATAGGGTGGGTGTTCCTGTCTCGAGAAGCAAACAATGTGCTGGTCATGACTCTCAATCAAGAGATGACTTGTCGCCGCGCGAATGGCTTTTTTGGGGCACCAGAGCTCAAATAATATTGGACGAGACTCCATTACTTTTTCTTCACAAAACATGCTCTGTTGCTCTCACTTCCTTCGACCGACAATGCAGAGGAGTATTTCCTGACACTCTCAGCTGTCGAATTTGGATCTTCGGCACAATTTGCTTCTGTACCGCAGCTCAAGTACAAACCAAAGCTTTGCGGTGCAACATCAAGTATCAAGTACCTCTCGTACACTCATCTCAATTCGCACATGCAGCATACCGTTTCACCGTTTGAAGTCTTATTCTATTGAACTACGGGATAGCCGCACCACTGTAAGATCACAATTAACACCGGGTCAACTTTGATACAATTTACTTTTCCAGATGTTGTCTCCTGTACAGCTTGAGAGACAACGCTGCCAACCTTGTGCCTTATTATGTTTTCTTGTTTTCAAAAGCGAGTTGAGTATCTCCTCTCGGCTCCTAGGTCTAGTGCAAATGTCCCAGGGCACTATCGTCGCAAACAAAACTCAGTGAGTACCTCTTTTTCTTAATTCTCTATACCTGATCACCGACCACGGCCATGGCTGATCTCTAGCTGCAGGAGCAGAAACTGCAATCATCTGCCTGCGTGCTCAATATATGCTCATCCCTTAGGCTTCCATTCCCCAAACTCTTTACGATATCCCTCGTCTTTAGGACCACTTCCCATCTCATGTTGTGGTCAAGTTCGAGATGCTCTAGGAACCCACGCTCACAGAACTGAGATACGGATCTCCTGCAAGACTTCAGAGCACACTCAAATTCTCCATGAAGTTTTCCGATGTGTTTAGCTGTGCTATCAGTCATCGGGTTTAGCTCCCCGCTACAGTGGGAGAATGGACAGGGATCAGTGTCATGAATCTCTCGCAAATGAGAGATCAATTTATCCTTCCTGCTGAAATCTCTTCCCTCAGACATACACCTCGGGAAGGGACATCGAGACTTTAGGCCTTCAATATGGACCGAACTTATATGACGTTGGAGATCTGCCTTTCCTCGAAAAGGTTTCTTATGTTTGCAACCCTCGACCGTACAGATCAACGGGTTTATGTGGATGTTGTTGAGATGGTCCTCAAACAATTTCGAGGTCTTGTGGCGAGCTTTCGATGAACATCCGTACCAACAGCAGGGTTCTAAAGGTTTCCAGGAATTGCGAACGCACCGAGCATGCTCTTTCATGTGCTTTTTCCATTCCTCGACGCTGCCAAACGATCCCACCTTCACACATCGTGGCCAATTGCATTGAAACTGTCTTGGTGTCGAGGATCGCAGACTTGGAGGGTGAAAGACAAACGGTTCATCTAAACCTGGGAAGACAGCGTTACCCTCCGGGCTACGGATGTTGATGGGATTGCTCGGTGGCTGAAAAGAGAAGTCCTCAGAGCCTCGTCGGAGACTAGGACCGGAACATCCTCCTAATGCAGCACTCGGAGGCCAAAAGACTTCGGGCAAGGAATATGCCTCGTTTTGAAACCAGACCCATCCATCGAAACTGGCAGACGTGGTGGTTGACGTTGATATAGTGGGAGTGTCGCTGTGATTGGTCAGGCCCTTTTTGCAAGCGAGATCAGAAGGCCGACAAGGCTTACCAAAGGAAGGAGGCATCCCAAGTCCAAGGCGAATCATTGCTGGCAAATGACTCAGAAACGCTTGCATCGGAGAGGGCGTTGGAGCCTAATGATGTGTCAGAGTCTGTGGCTTGCACTTGACCCATGTTGATGATGCAGGAAACGGTTGTGCGAAACACGGCTCGAGGCTCTGATCAATTGGCATGAGGCTCTGCGACAAGAACAAGCAGCGGCATCTTCATCTTGCAATGATGGGAAGGAGCGATCCTTATATAATTGAGGATGCTACCCACCCTTTGCTCCCCGCAAGGGCCATCGGGCAAAACTTTTTAGCCGCCACCTATGCATCTCCGATATTGTCTAAGCCATGGTTGGAGTCCGTATTGTGGGCATGGGACCCTCGAGGCAAGACCGGCCAAAAGAATAGGGCTCCGGATGGAAGCATTTCGAATAAGTATTCCTCTTTGTCCTGCCCCGTTTTTCCTCAGGCTGAGGCTTCCTTCAGGAGCACACAAACCTGACCTTAGTAAATCCTGCCTCTCCCAAATCGAGAGAGCTCAAAGATGCTTTCTCCGGTACACTCGAAAGCAAGAGTCGACCTCATCGAAGCTTTCTCGTCCAAACCGTCCGATACAAACACAGAATCTAACTTCTTACCTCATTCAAAGCACCATACTGACCCAGGATAGCCTGGACGTTCGGAAAGTTACCTACCTTGAAACCAACAGCGCCTCGAAACCTACTCCGACATCAATTGGCACTGCAGCACAATGCCCTAACGAGAACCATGCAATTTAAACAGCTCAAATATACAGAAGCGGGTTTCCCCCTGTTTTGTTTCGAAGAGGAGATTCTACATTGCCGGCTCTCCATCTATTATACCTTAGAAGACAACAGGCAGCTCACTGAGCCCAAAATCCTTCTTTGGTGGCGAATATTTCGCTTCTTCGAATGGTATCACCAACTTCAAGTTAGGTTGTCTCTGCCACGACGTAGCTGATTCAATCAGCGAAGCACTCAATAACGAGACGACATTGGGAGATTCACCAAACACAATCTCCAACTCCACCCTAGCCAGCCACTGTGCGGCACATCGATGCTCTCCCCAACCAAATCCCAACGCCTCCCCTTCCCACTCAATCTCCTCATATCGAAAGTATCAGGGTTAGGAAACACCTCCTCGTCTCTGTTCCCAGACTGAGTGACAGCAATGATACCTTCTCCAGCCTTAATCAACTTCCCACCAATCACAACATCCTCTTTCGCAACTCGTTTCGTCGTCAACGTAGAAACTGTATGGAATCTACACAACTCAACGAAAGGAGCAGTCCACTTCTTAGGATCAGTCTTCAAGAATTCCAGTTGATCTAGATGTTGCAGAAGAGTTATGACTCTGAGGAGGATCGTACTCGACGTTGTTGCATTCCCCGCAACGAGGAGAAGGAATGCGATTTGGATGACATCATCTTTGTTCAGATGAGCTGTTCTCTGACGAGAAGACTGATGAGATCGTCTTTAGGCGCTGAGAGACGTGCTTCGACGAGCTGACCTATGTACGAAAGTAGGGCGGCGTTGGCGTTCGAAGCTTCTGAGGCTGTGGCAGAGCCGTTTCCGCGGATGGCTGCGAAAGCTGTCAAGCGTTCGAGGTCTGAGAATGGGACACCGAGAATGTTGTAAGTGGTCTGGTACAATCAGTACGGCTTCAAATTGAGGGTCGAGTGACTTACATATGATGGGATAGGAATGGTGAACTTTTCACCAAGGTCAACGGGCTGAGAACCTCCTTCTTTGATGATAACGTCGAGGAGTGAGCCGACCGTTTTCTGAATCTGTGGGCGCATGCTATCGATATGCTCTTTAGTGAAGAGTGACTCGACCATACTCCTGCATTTGCTTCGTCAGCGTTTACATCTCAGTCATATCAGGCAGACCCACCTTTGGTGCATGTCGTCCGGTGGATTCATATCTACGAAAGTTAGTTTGTTCTTCGCTGCTACTTTCCCACCAGCCGATAGCTCTGGGAAGCCAGGGCGTGTGCGTTGCTATTTTTTTTCAGAGAGTTTCTTCAACTTTTGAACATCGCAAACAAACTTTCGACAACGCTGATCAGCCAACACGCTGCAAATATCCTTATGCTTCACTACCAGCTATGCGAGTGATCCATCGAATAGCTCAACCTGAGATACGGGCTCAGTGGCTCGAAGATGGGCATACTCAAGTGGAGCCTCGGTGCTCGATGGTCTGCTGAAGGGGAATTTGGGTGGTGCTAAGATGACTTTCAATTACTGCATTTCCTATTTCATGTTTGAGCTCTTACCTATTGAATTTGCTGTCCGTTTTCAAATATTGAACTTGGATGTCAAGCGATAAATTTTTTCGATTTGAGTAGATACTACAGGACAGCAAAGATCCAGTCCTTCCAGCAAGTCCCGTCCCTATATACTCCATGACCACAAAACCCTTGCCGCTCAATTCCTCAAAAGCAGCCTCTCGCAGCCATTCCATTGCTCACATTATACAGCACATTCTTCCAACCCTGACGCTGCGTCCGACGTCGTGTTCCTAGGCAGAAATCACAAAAGAAGCACATCTCCAAGGAGAAACATCTTTTCACCCAAGCTCGCAGCTCCATCCTCGTCATTCGGTCCTCACTGTAGCACCACATGATGCGATGGAGCCAAGCGGGAGACTCGGAACAAGGTCGGACAAATTATGTCCCACCGACCTTTGTCGCTCTCTCACCATGAGGTGGGGGTTTGTCATCTTGATCTGGCAATATTGACGATTGCTTAGTCGCGCTGTAGCTGGTCCCTATATGTTTCCGGTCGCTCAGGAGCACCACATTCCCGAAGGGAGGGGTTCGTGCAACCTGTTGTATGGACCACTCACGAAGGTCAGGGGGACACAATTCGGCTTTGGATACCAGGATCCCTACCTTTGCATGCCAATTATCCCGAGATATAAACGCAGAGAAGGGGAGATGTATATTTGCTTTGTAAGCATAGGGAAATATCGTAGGATCAACATCTAGCATTTGTACCCAATCAATCCGGAGCTGTGGACCATGAGGCCAGTGACTGGTATTGCGCTGGACATTGAAGATGACGAAAATGCTAAGTTTGTCCAGGACATTGGAGTGTTTAGCTTGGATGTGCGACTACTCTCGTCTAACCAGGTGTCAGGACGTCCCTTCCTTCAATGTAATCAGTAACGATGACCAGCTGAGAAGTCTTCCTACCTCTTGTGCTTCTCAATCAAGAGACACGTCCATTTTCGGAAAGGACACCACGCAACGATGGAAGGAACGCACGACAAGCGAGACCAGAGGGCAAGGACAGCCTTTCCTCGATCTCTGACAGAATCTTGGACATTCCAGCTCCCAGAATATACCAGCGCTTTCCGGACATTGAGCGCTCGAAAGTTTCGATCTTGCCAGACAGATGCACCCTACATCATGGATGTGAGGAAAGAGGTATCATTGACAGCAATGACTCTCCCGTAATGACTCCTGTGCTGCTCGGAATGTCTCCCTTCGTTTATGCTTCAGAATTCTGTTTCAGAATTGGAAAGAAGAGACTCTCACGGCATATCTATCCCAACAATATAGTCAATGACACATTCATTTCAATCCAGCCGTTATTCATGTCCTTCGCATCTTTTTCCAATTTGAGCGACTAACATTTTACCATCACCACTCAGCCATCTAAATCGAAATAAAGAAACTCTTCTCCCCCTCCTTCGGCTCCACAAACACCCTCTTCACAATCGGATCCACACAACTAACTCTGATCCTCTCCGGCGTCGCCGGACTCTCAAGAACCAACAACCCATCATCCTTCTCATCCACCCCCTTCGTAGCCTCAACACCATACTGTTTCCTCGCAGCCTTCAACGCATCACGAATAGCAAAGAATACCACACTACCCATGAACAACGGCGGCTCACCCACACCTCGACTTCTCTGAATCGTCTGGAGATTCTCCCAAGTAACACCTTTGAGCATCGAGACGTTGAATTCTTGAGGGATGTCTCTGAAGCCGGGGATCTTATATGCACCGGGACCACGGGTAGCGAGTTGGCCTTTCATAGGTCCGTCGCGGAACCAGAGGGATTCTTCCATGGTGAAGAGTCCCATGCCTTGGACAAAGGCTCCTTCGATTTGTCCGTAGTCGATGGAGGGATTGATCGAGCGGCCAATGTCCATCTTGATATCAGCGCGAAGACAAGTCCAATCTCCGGTTAAGGTATCAACTTCGACTTCAGCGGCTGAAACACCTTGGGTGAAGTAGAAGAACATCTGACCGGTGTTGGGTCCCCAGGTGTAGCCGATGTCCGGAGTCTTGTAGAAGCCGTTTGCGGAGAGATTTACACGATCGAAGTAGGCGGCGCTCGCGAGCTTATGCATCGGTGCGTCTTTGCCGAACTTTTCACGGTAAGGCTTCAGACGCTCATTAATTTGAGCACATGCGTTAAAGATGGCATAACCGTTGAGGTCGGAAGAGGCGGAGGCGGCGGTAGATGAGGTGTTAGCAACCGTGTTGGTGGCTGTTTCGGAGATGAAGACATCGGATAACGGGACACCTAGAGCTTCTGCTGCTATCATAGTCTACAAGAAGTTAACATGTGGTTTCAAAGGATGGTTAGAAGTCGAGGAGTCGAGCGCATTGAGAGCTCTCTTAACTCCTCCCAAGACATGTTTCAGGAGCTCGACTCCCCAGGAAATGGTAGATCTAGGGCGGGATTTATACATACCATCTTCGTGTGGAGTCCTTGTCCCATTTCTGTTCCACCATGGGCAACAAGAACTGAGCCGTCGTGGTAGATGTGGACTAGAGCACCAGCTTGGTTCAGGAATAGTGCTGTGAACGAGATGCCGAACTTGGTAGGAACGATCGCAAGTCCTCGCTTCTTCCATTTGTGGGTGGCGTTGAATTTCGTCACTGCCTCCCTACGTTCTGCGTAGGACATCTCCTCTTGAACTTGCTTATACATGGTCGGGACGTGCCAATCTTTCAAGCTATAAATCTCGGAGTTAGCGTTCCTATTTCAAGCACTTCGAAGAGGGGAGGACAGGAGAATGTCCCAGAAGTCTCCGGACATTCAAGAGTCCCGAAACAAAGAGGAAAGGGAAATATTGCTCTGGGATGGTGGGCTTACCTCTGGTTGAAGTGAGTTTCCTCCAGTGGTTTGTAAAAATTGATCTCTCGAAGCCTCTCTACTGGGATATCGAGGCGATCCGCAATTTCTTCCATATACGACTCGGCGATAAAGATGCCTTGAGGTCCACCAAAACCACGGAAAGCTGTGTTGGACATCGTGTTTGTCTTGGCCAGTCTGCCTCGAACATTGGTATGTGGAATGAGATAGCAACCATCGATGTGAGACAAAGCTCTATCTGTTCCCCAAAATCTCGGAGTTAGTATGCTTCTTTCAGATGTTTGAGAAAGTTCCAGGACTAGCGGGACCTTGGCGGGGAGTAACCGAGTGTTTCAAGACTCTTGACACAGCGCAGAGGAAACAATGCTCCTAGAAGGCGAGACTTACCACAGACTGCAGCACTGAGATCTTGTGACCAGCCTGCATTGCAGAAGACGTCTGCATCAAGTGCTTGGAGCTTTCCGTCACTGTTAACTCCTACCTTCCACCGGGCGAGGAAAGGATGTCTTTGGCCCGAGGTAATCATATCCTCATCACGATTCAGCTGACAACGGACTGGTCGTCCAGTCTTCTTTGCCGCCAGAGCGCAGATGCCAGTCAGTTGAATTGACCTACACCCAAGATCTCGGTGTCAGTATTACTATTTTAAGCAATTCAAAGAAGAGAGGAGAATGTTCCAGGAGCCTCGGGATATTTAAGGCTCTCGGGGAAAGGGGAATATGAAGGTGGGCTTACCTCGTTTCTTTCCCTCCAAACCCACCACCAAGGCGCTTGACCTTAGAGACGACCTTGTTAGCAGCCACATTAGTAACCTGTGCAACATATGTTTGACTATTGAAGGTCAGATAATGTACCCAGACTGGTTGGGACAACTTACGTCTCGGTTGGATTCTGAGTACTGGCATAGATCTCCATCTCGCCATCCTCAGGTTTTGGCACGGCTACACAGGCTTGGGTTTCAAGGTAGAAATGCTCCTGTCCACCCATTCTGGTGACACCAGTGAACACATGATCGGCAGTCTTGAACGCCTCCTCCGTGTCTCCCTTCTGGATGTATCGGTAATGCTCGAAGAAACTCTCTTTCTCGATAGCTTCTTCGATTGTGAAAATGGTCGGAAGCTCCTCGTAATCAACCTTCACAGCTCTGGCTCCAGCCTCTGCATGTTTAGCACTGTCAGCCAAGATAATGCCAATAGGTTGACCTGCTGTGAAGACCTCATCGACAGCGAAGAAAACCTCATCGCAGACAGGAGCTCCCCATTTGTTGGCTTCGGGAGACGGCATGTCTGTGTGATCAACCCACTCAACAACTCCTGGTAGGTCCATTGCCGGAGAGTAGTCAACAGAAAGAAGCTTTGCATGTGCTTTCGTTGAAAGCACAAGACATCCGTATAACTCGTTTTTCTGCACTGGGATATCATCCGTGTACTGAGCTTCTCCACAAGTTTGCTTCAGTGCTGCCACATGTGGGTTCGCCTTTCCAAGGATCTTCTGCTGGTATGCAACGGTAGACTCTCGGTCTTCCTTCCCATGAGAGATCATTCTCTCAATCTCCTCAATAACCTCATCGTCCACATCGGCTTCGTTGACCTCCAACTTGGAGAGCACCTCGTGATAGAAGCGATAGAAAAATCCAAGAGCAAGGGACTTCCGGTAAGTAGCCATACCACCTGGGACACCAAACCTCAGATCAAAGTCTTGCTCCAAGGCATTCATCGTGCCCTCCAATGTCGCAGGATTTGTCAACTTCTTGCCTACGAGGTAAGTGCTGGCAGTTTTAGCAGCGATAGTGATTGGTGCCATACCTACCCAAGATCTAGGAGTTAGCATTCCTATATCAAGCAAGCACTTTAGAGAGGAGGGAGAATGTTCCAGGAGTCTTGGGACATTTAAATCTCTCGAAACAAAGAGGAACAGGGAAAATGGACTGAGAAGGTGGGCCTACCGCCGTACACGAGATCGGCACTCTCAACCACGTTGGAATCGCTGAGGGAAATTCTCATAGCCGCATTGACGATGGCAATATCGTCATCTTTTCGCTTAGATTGCTTGTATGCTGACAAGAATTCTCCCTTTGCGCTCGTTACTGGAATACGAATGCTGGATATGATGGCATCTGCTGGTAGTGCTGTTGTCCGATAACCTTTGAAAAATTGGGACATAGGTATCTCAGTCTCCTTATCCAAGGATCTGGCGACGAGGATGGCGTTTGATGCAACAAAAACAGGATTCAAATCAGAGATTGGGGATGCTGTTGCTAGATTGCCAGCAGGTGTACCGACATTTCTGATTTGACGACCTGCGAAATATTTGAGCTGCTTATGAATTGCAGCAAAGACCTGACCTCGCACAGGTCCATAATGCTCGAGTGCTTGAAGGCAAATGTTCTCCAGATCCGTAAGAACGACGTTTCCGCCAATCTCCAAATGGTCATGCTTGAAAGAGAATTGTCTCAATTCTGGGATGTCGCCTACAAACACCGAGGCCGTGTATTGCATCGCCTTGAACTTGATCTCGATCTGTGTCTCGGTACTTCCACCGATAATCTTGGCTGATGGGTACACACTCTTGATTTCCAAGAGTTGCTCCATTGTCACAGGTCGGTACCATCTCTTTATCTTGTTTCCAAAAGCTAGAGGCTTGAATTCGTGCTTGGTAAGAGGAGGTGGGAATATGAGTTCGGTGTCTGGGTTGTACTCGATGAATCCAGGTGGTGTAAATCGCTTGATGGGTTGACCATCCATGAGGTCTTTGTCTTTGCAACATCCGCTAGAAGAGTTACCATTCTCCATGCAGCAGCCACCGCCGCCATTGGTCTTGGCTTTGCCACAAGACTTGTCGACACTGAATGTCTGAGCAGCATCGAGAATAGGGCGATAGCCAGTACATCTGCAAAGGTTGCCGTCGAATGCTTCTTCCACATCATGCTCTGAGGGGCTCGAGTCGTTTCTAAGCAGAGCATAGAGACTCATGACAATACCAGGCGTACAGAATCCGCACTGACTGCCATTGCCCTTAGCAATTCTCTCTTGTGTGGGATGTGGCCTCTTGACATTTCCAATTCCCTCGATTGTGATAACGTGCTTGCCATCCACACTAACCAGTGGCGCCAGACATGCATTGACGCTTGCATGGTATATCTTCTTCGTGGTGGGGTTGTATTGAGAGACGACAACTGTGCAAGCTCCGCATCCTCCTTCGGCACAACCAAGCTTTGTGCCGGTGAGACCAATGCCACGAAGGTATTCAAGGAGAGTTATCTCGGGGTCGATATTGTCCAGCACAACGCGAGTGCCATTGAGGTAGAATCGAAGGGAGTCATCGTATGCCGTCGTAACGGAAGCAAGGGAGTGAGTGGCGGAATTCGAGACGGCAGGGGCAGGTTCAGGAGACATCGCAATAGGTGCCATGATGGCGGAAGGTGTGTATCTTGAAGCTATATTGAATCTGACAGCTCCTAGCTCCTGCTTGAACTCATCTCTCAGTAATGGGGGGGTTTGCTCCGTGCAAAGCAATTCAATCAACAAAGCTTGA
Organism: Phialocephala subalpina; assembly: GCA_900073065.1. Lineage (NCBI taxonomy): Eukaryota > Fungi > Ascomycota > Leotiomycetes > Helotiales > Mollisiaceae > Phialocephala > Phialocephala subalpina. Next base: position 2,422,052 of record FJOG01000003.1, read on the forward strand.
AAGATTCGATATCATTAAAGGAAAGGACGAGAGATGAAAAGAATACGAAGGAGAGAACAGAAGAAATGTAGTTTCTTCTTCTTAGTACAAGTCCATGACCATCGCGGCCGGCGGCGTCTTATCTTTTGCCTTCGAATTTGTGAATGGATGGAGCCCTCCGATGCGCCTGCCGTGTCGGTCTGAAAGGGCGCTAGTAGTGGGGTACATAATGAGTCCTGAAATTTGAGGCTGCAGCTAGGGGGAGTGACAGAAACAGAATTTGCTTTGCAAATGATTCTCATATATCTACTTGGTCTATGAGATCAAAATTGAGACCGAAGATCAAGAGTGAAGCAACCGGATGATAAGGTTTGATCATTGCCATGAATCTCTCGGGCTCCTTGAAGATGCTTCGGGAGCCAATCAAAACCACAGAAAGCGTCGGGGAGCTCCGAAAAGTCATGTGAAATGGGCGAGCAAATCAGGGGGCTTCAATTGCCCAACCAATCCTCTCGACTCAGGCGTCTTCTCGACAACATCGCAAGCATCTATCTATCTCGAAGCCATCTCACAAAACACAACGTCAACTAAGAAGGGCTTTCGAAGGACTAAAACTAAGTTCGGAACATCCTAGGGAAGACTTGCAGTTAGGTTACCCTGTGGTTTTCACAATGGTGAGTGCAGTATCTGGCCATGGCTTCAGACTCGCAACTTCCAACTCTGTCACCGTATCGACACCTTTGAGAAGTCCAAGGTCTCATAAACACATTCGATTCCATTCATACCTCACCCGATCTGACTTCTCCAATGTTGCGTCATCTGTCGATCATTCTATTTTGCATCTATGGTTCACGAACGGATCACAATGTTGCATTCTTTCCTACCGGCACGTTTCAATTCGGTCCTAATACATGGAGGCATTGTTCCAACTTTATTGTGTAGCTAGTCAAGCGATTATGTTTCATTACCATCGAATTTCTAGAAGGCTATATACTTTAGCATGAGATTACGCTGATACGGATGCGGAAGTCGCGGAGCATGGGGTTGTAGCTTCCCCGGCTTTTATATTGAGCCACTTAAGGTTCTAGATAGGGATAAGATGTTTCTCTACCCCAAGAGTTCTTTCGTTCTTATCTTGACATATTCAAGTGCTGTTGGTCAATAGTTCTTCCTTTGCATTCACTCGGCATCTTTAGCTGCAATGTCCGTTTTTGAGTACGATGACGATCCCATCGTCACTCGCTTGGTGAATGAGGATACTGTCCCTTGGTATAAGAAGCCGAATTTGAGGAATCTGTACTTGATTTTGTTTCCAGCCTGTATGGTGCGTATTATCAAGCCTGATGTTGAAGCGAGGATTCAACAGTGCTCGCAAGGAGATATCAACATACTGAACCATTGCAAAGGGCATCGAGATAACTTCTGGCTTTGATTCCCAATTGATCAATGCACTTCAATTCATTCATCCATTCAACAAATGTCTGTACGTCTTCTCACAATCGTGACAATGTCCTGACCTTCTCCAGACTTTGGCGATGGATACATTGATCCCACAACACACCAACTGGGTGTCAACCCTCCACTTCTCGGAATCATCAATGCATCCTACTCCTTACGAGCTATTTGTGCAGTGCCGGTTGCACCATATTTCAATCAGCTGGTAGGAAGACGATGGGCAATCATGTCAAGTTCAATAGCCATGGTCATTGGAGCTCTTCTCCAAGGCTTTGCACAGCATGGTATATCTCCCGGTCTAGCCATTTCACAGTCACAGATTCCTAATAGAACAGTTGCCATGTACATCATCGCTCGAATGCTCGTGGGATTCGGAATTGTATTTGTCATCATCTCAGGCTCCGCTATAATCGGCGAACTGGCATATCCAAAAGAACGACCCATCATGACCTACCTCCCTCTTCAACGCCTCCTACTTCTTCGGAGCTATCATCGCCACAGCCATCTAACTAGGAACAGGAGAAATAGGCGGAAAATGGGCAGGGAGAATCCCATCCCTGCTCCAATGCGTCCCCTCCATCCAAATAATTTTCGCCTTGTAAGTCATCCACCCCCAAGTTTCCGATCTACTACAATACTAACCCCTCACAGCTGGTATAATCGGCGAACTGGCATATCCAAAAGAACGACCCATCATGACCTACCTCCCTCTTCAACGCCTCCTACTTCTTCGGAGCTATCATCGCCACAGCCATCTAACTAGGAACAGGAGAAATAGGCGGAAAATGGGCAGGGAGAATCCCATCCCTGCTCCAATGCGTCCCCTCCATCCAAATAATTTTCGCCTTGTAAGTCATCCACCCCCAAGTTTCCGATCTACTACAATACTAACCCCTCACAGCTGGACATCCTCGTAAAATACCACGCAGAAGGCGACCGAGACTCCCTCTTTGTCCGCGCCGAAATGACCGAAATCAAAACAACCATCAAGCTGGAAATGGTGATCTCCAAACAAAGCTGGCTTGATATGATCAGGACTGCTGGTATGCGGAGACGAGTGTTATTGCTTCGATGGGATTGTTTACGCAGTGGTCGGGAAATACGTTGATTTCGTATTACTTGTCGACGATTTTGGGGATGATTGGGTATGATACTACTTATGCGAAGACGAGGATCAATAGTAAGTGCCCCTTCTCTCATTTACAGGTATATGTGCTAATCGATCATCAGTTGCCAACAAATGCTGGTCCCTCATTTCCGCTGGAATCGCCGCCGTAACAGTAACCGCTTCCCCCGCCGCAGAATGTTCCTCCTCTGCACAATATCAACGCTCTTCGTGTTCATCAGCTGGACGATGGAAAAGGCCCTCTCTGCCAACGCACACAGGATGACGAACAATGCTGCTGCAATAGCTGTCCTGTTCTTCATCTTTGCGTACTCTCCTTGCTATAATATTGGAAACAGTGCTTTGACTTATAGTTCATCTTCCCCCTCTATCGATTCCACGCACATGCTGACAACCTCGCAGCATACCTAATAGAACTCTTCCCCTTCGCTGAACGCTCCCGCGGCATCGCCATAGAACAATTCTTCGGCCGAGGCGCCGGCTTCTTCTCCACATACGTGAACCCCATCGCCCTGAAGGCTATAACCTGGAAATACCATGCTGTGTATTGTGGTTGGATATTTGTTGAGATTTGTTTCGTTTATTTCTTGTATCCGGAAACTTATGGGAGGACGTTGGAGGAGTTGGCTTCCTGTGAGCTACTGCCTTTCATTCTTGGTTTGTGTGAGATGAAGGAATAAAAGAAGGGTAAAAGGAGGAAGGGGAAGATAAAGAAATGGGGAGTAGTTTGGGGATAGGGCTAACGAGAAGCAGTATTCGAAGACAAATCCCTCTCCGAAAACGTCGCCTCAGCAGTTGAGAAACAGATCAATTACGGTGACGTTGGAGTGGAACCTCATCCTGGGAAGAGAAGCTTTGCGCATCTGGAGTCTGTAGCGAATCATGTCGATCCTAGGTTGACCTGAATTCGTTATCTTGGGATAGAAGAGGAGGGTGATTTGATGCGATTGAGGTATGGGGAAGTGCAAGGGGTTCCGCGGCGGGGCGGGGCGGGGAAATCGGGACGAGATTTGGTGGAAATGCCAGTGTTGCGGATTGGAGTTTGACGGTCGCAATAAGCACCGGCTCGTGTTCGGACATTGCCCTGTCATTAGTGTTCTGGTTTTGTAAATAGAGGAGAAGCTGATTCGGAAGTATTAAAACTGAGACCAGGTCCATTTGTCGTTCCCTGATTGGGACATTGGTGACTTGAGGCTCAGCACGGCATCACACTGTAGCTAACACCAAATATCCTCCTTCGAATCGCTTTCCATATGTCATGCCATAGCGTGGGATAATCAAAGATTAGCAAAACGCCAGGAGCCAAATGTTCCTTTTCCCAACCCAAGCCCATCATGCAAGACATCCCATACTCTAGAGCAATGCCAGCTCCTATTGGCGCCTTGTAGATAGCTAATCATAGCAAACGTCCCTGCAAAATCTCTCGCCATCGACAGAATTAAATCGTAATCGGATCCTAAGAATCAAACTTCAACCCCATCAACTTACTCTGCAACAGCCTCTCCAACGAGCCTTCATCGACACAATAATGAGCAATGTTCAACGCTCTGTCTGCCCAATTCTTGCAGCCCTCATCCTCACCAGTACAATATAGATCAACAGCATGATTGAACGCTCTCGTAGCGATCCACTCAAGCTCCTCAGTTGGATAGGGTATCTCGGACTCCGCAGCTTCCTCGGCATGGTTATAAATTTGTTCGAGGAGCTGCTCTGCAATGACAGGGTTGTCCGAGATAGCTACCTGAAAGAGACAACGCATGTATTTGGCGAGCTTTGTGGTGTCGAGCGCGGATTCGAGACCCCAAGCCTCGTTGATGATCTTCTTGAGGATGTTGATGAGGACCACTGTGTGTTAGCAGCCACTTCTCATTTACAAAGATACTACTTACTTGGAGTGGGAGCCTCAGAGCAAAGGGTAATGTCCGCCATAATCTCATACACCCGAGCGCTTCTGCAAGCTTCAGCTTTCAAGACAGCCTCACCGAGATCGTCCCAAGCCTTCAATCGACAAGCTGCTTCAAAGTCGAACGCCGCGAGAATCGACAGCTTACGACGTAGATCTTGTTCCATGTCTTCGTTCATGCTATCCACCTTGTCTTGTAACAAGGTGTCAAAATTATCGACGTGCTTGCGGACACAGAGGTAATCTTGCATCTGAGTCTCAATATGGTCTTCCGCACGTGCCAATGATATCAAAGCAGTAGCAGCAGAGAATGCGCAGAACATCTTGCGCAGTGATAGGTCCTCGGATACCTGCTCATTGACATCCTTTGGATATTGGTCCATGAAATCGAGACAGCTTCTCAGCATTCGTAGAGAATAACGAGGATCCCAGTTCGATAAGTGTTTGATGGCGAGATTGTAGGAGTTCTTGGAAAACCATTCAAGCTCTTCCATTGACCATTCGGAGTCGAGAACCTTCGATGAGCCTCGTGCTTTGAGGGCTGCAGCGGCGCCTGCAGAAGATTAGCTGACTCCGAAACTGCAAGACAAGAATGCCTACCCTTTTCAAATGCTGTGCAAAGCTTGTCAATAGTGTGCAGGGCTTCTGGAGTTCCATGCTTGGGTGTCTCTTCTAGTACCGCTACCATAATACCGATGGTCAGCCGCAATAGTGAAGGAAGATGTACTGAAGTCTGGGCGCCGTAGTTGGACTTCTCAAGGACAAGCTGAAGTCCTGTTAAGGCATGCAATTTGTCGCCGACCTGTTGAGCATCCAGGACGCATCCGTATAAAAGTGTCAGATCTTGTGAATCCCTGGAAGCAGAGCTAATAGCTTGCAGGCACTCAGCCGCAAGCTCAGTATCACGACCTCGTATGGCGATTTTGTACATCAGGAATCTAGACATAGGCTCATTCCGAGCGGAGGCTGACATCAAGTTGAAGATCTCTCTTGCACTGCCGACGTCTTTTCTGGCAAGAGCACAGAGTAGCAGTTTCCTTGAGCACGTTAGTAAACGATTCGCGCTTTCTGTGAACATCTTACCTCGAAAGTCGAGCTGTATTAATTTCCCCCGAGCCTGTAAATATCCTGTGTAATCCCAGATGACACCATCTTTCGGCAGCCTCGTATTGTCCTTGCGCATAGTTAGACTCTATTCGCTTCCAGAGTAACTGCAACTTGTCAGCATGTTTTTGCTCGAGGGATTTTCATCAACGTACTGTATGTGCTGCAAGTGTTGCGTCCGAAGATAGTGGCTTGGTTATATTCGTCACGACAGCTTCGAACAGATCATGCAGCAATTGCAGCGCATCTGGATTGTCGCGTTGGCTGACAGTGAAATACAACCGTGTAACGAGCGTCTTTTCAATCCATGAATCGTTCAGTTCTTCTGCCTTCAATAGACGTAGCGTCAGAATTTCGTCCAAAGCTCTGCAAGCCAGACTTGGGCTTTTGTCATTGAGTTTTCGAATATGGAACATGAGCAGTCTGAAATTCGCCTCGTTCACGAACATACTTCGTGTCATCCGCTGCAAAACATCGCTGTACGAGCTGCTATCGAAAGGTTCCGGCGTAGGAGCAGAAAGCAGTTCTAGCTTCAGTAGTAGCACGAGCAGCTTATCTCCCAGCTCGTTTTCGAGAAGTGTGACAAGACATCTGGCTCGCTCGAAGGCTTCTGGGCTGTGCAACCCAAGCAATGCCTTGATCAGAGATTGCATAATGGACAATCGAAGCTCGTTGGCATCCATACTGAGCTGGTCCAACTCCTGCCGATTCAGAACGTCATAAGCTCTTTCTAGCCATTTGCTGGCAAGCACGTATTCCTTCCTCCCAAGGAGATCCTTTCCCATCTCGTAAAGAACGTCTGCAAGACTCTCTGCTGTGTGTGGATCGAAAAGATGATGCGAAGATATTGATTTCTGGAACATGTGCTCTGCAATGGGGAATTGGTCCTTATGCCATGCCTACCACGATGTTAGTAGACTGGACCGCCAAGGCATACAGTTTATGAAACATACCACAGCCGTTCTGAGCACATAATATTCCGCGATCATATTGTTGCATGATTCTCTATCCTCCTCCCCAACTTCCGCATTAGGCTTCTTCAACAGTCCTTCGTAACCACCAACCTTCTCGAGCACCTTAAGAGCTAGGTCTGGCTTCTTTCGGTCTGAAATCTGGTAAGCATTCGTCCCCAACGTAGCTAAGCTTCACCTACCCAAGCCACTCTTCGCAGCCTTCAACCCAATCTTCATCAACCTAGGTAGATTTCCTGGGACTGCATTTCCACTTTGATGTGCACAATCAAGCAGCAGGAACGCATATATCCGTGCTAGAAGCAGTATTAGTGGGACATCTTCCGGTTTGTCCCCATCGTATTCACGTCGAAGTCTTGTACAGAGATTCCAAATCGTGGTCCCGCAGCGATCGAATTTCTCGCATTTTGACGCTGCTGTGGTATTAAAGGTATCGGGAAATGCGGCAATGCTCTTCTCAGTTTCGTGAAGCAGTGTGCCAGCTGTTTTCGAGGATGCAGCTGTAGGGAGTTGAGCTTCGAGGTCAGAGGCGAATGCTAGCATTCATTGATTAGAAACGGTCACATTGAGACATGGGACAAGGCAGGAGATACCTAGTATAGCCTTGATACGCCTGTCTTTTCCTTGCTGCGCTGGATGTGCTGGCGCCATGTCTTGGACATTTGCACATCGAAGAGAGCTTCGCTTTAGCACTTTTGCCACTCGAGAACGAAGGCAGATAATATTATGTGACGATAACTTCAGTCTTAAAGATATGCAATTGATAATGTGCGTGTTGATGATTTACAAAGAGAAGCAAGCAGGTTGGTTATTTTAGCTTTTCCACCAGGCTCGGCTCGCTTTTTAGCTTCAACACTAATAAGGCATCCCAAGATGAACGCCTCAAATATGTACTCACGCCTTATGATCTACTCGAATAGACATTGTAGAAATTCTCACCGCTTGACTGGATCTTGAGGCAAGAAATTTCCAACGATGAGGGAAGGACTGTGTCTCGTTAGCCTCTAACGCACGCGAAGTGAGTGAGGGAGCATACATTTTGTGATCATCTCTCCTGATTGTAAAAGAGAAGCAGCATTTGATCGTCGGATCTTTCGACTTATCATCCGGATTCTTCAGAGAACAGCTAGTCAAAAGTGCCTTCTGGGTCGAATCGAAAGCTATAGCTCCGAACTTTTCCCAGTAATTCACGAGTGATTCTTCCATGAGAATCTCGTGTAATGCGATCTTGCCCTTCATGATACGTCAGTCGTGCAATGTTATCAAAATGATGCCGAGACCTACGTCTCTTAATTTCTCAATTGGCACATGTATCAGCTCTGCCATCTCTCTGTTGCCCCTGAAGATCTCGCCAGTTCTCCTCCAGCAGCATGCGGGTATAGCCATGCTAGCGAATACTCGATCATATTCCATCAGACTCCGCTCGAACCACATTTCAACGTATATGAGCTCGATATCGGTCAAGGCTTGAACCTTTTCGCGGAACTTCGGTCTGAAACGATCCAGTTGTCGTAGGATCTTTTGCTTCGATGCAGAATGCATGTGACCGTCCATGTAGGCGGACAATCGTGCATAACCTTTGACGTAGTTGAAAGGCTTTAGCATACCAGCGTCGTACTTTGCTCGCAGAAGCCGAGTCATTCGCTCTTCGGGAGAATCATTACCAGTAGGATCTGCTGCTTGTAGGTAATATTCTCGAGCCTTATCTGTGGGAATCACGCTCGTTGGTCTCGATATTGCGTTGCCCAGAGGATTTCCTGGTTGTAGAGAAGAGGAGGGCTGTGTTCCAGAAGGACCTGCGTTGCTCGATCCGGGCAACATGGCAGAGCCTTGATCTCCGAAGAGGTTTGAGGTATCGTCAGGGAGTAAACCACCGTCGTCGAGTAGACTATTGTTGAGGAAATCGTTTAGCAGATTATACTCGTTCGTGACCTCCGGCGCGTTGAACATGTAAGAAGGATGGTAGTTATGCATATCTTGGAATTGACTTTGTGTACCAAGCCAGTCGTTCGAGTATCCGATAACTTCAGGTGTATTAGTATCAATTGAGAGAGGAGCGGAACTCATGCTAACATTGGTTGCTATTTGCATTGAGAGCATTTGCCTGAATCCCGGACACAGGAGACGGCTGAACGAGCTGTAATGGCCCGCCTTGCGAGAGTGCAGCGCTGCCCAAGGTGAGGCTGCTGTCTTGGGATTGATCCTGGGACTGCTCGAACGAGTTGCTCATGCCGTTGTCAGCGCTGGCTTGTACTTGGTCTGCCGGCGACCCATCATCCTCCGCCGCAGAATTGCTATGTTGACTCTTCGACTTCTTCGTGGCCGACTCCGGTTCGCGGGGCTCGTCATGGCAGAGGTGTCCGATATTACGCTTTATACAGCGTGCACATGGGCGTTCCTGTACGACGGAAGGAAGTTAGTCATAGAGCACTAAGTACCACGAGTGGCTGCATTTATTGGAAGGACGTCGTACCAAATCGCATGTCATATGCTGGTCGAGTACCAGATCGAATTAGCTTCTGCCAAACAACTGCGCATAGGCGCATATCCCAAGGCTCCCCTTGTATCCGGATCCAATGCAGTACTTACGGATCGGCGACAATACACACAAGCTGCAGGAACACGGCCACGGTCAGTCCATGTTTCGAAGAAGTTCGAGCTGCTGACTTGCTGGACGTACCGTGGTTCACTTTGCGCCTCTTCTTGGGGCTCTTGCTTGCGCCGGAGGCAGGCGGCGACTTCTGGGGCTTGACATCCTGCCCATTGCTGGACCCATTCTGTTCCATGACATCGGAGGCTACCTTTCGAGGGTTTCCATCGGATGGCGACGTTGCGCTGGCGTAGGAGGATCCGGTGGAGGTCGCGTGTCGACGAAATTTCGACCTTGACCTTGGAAGCTGCCCAAGCCGATCAGCACACTCCCGAGTCCTCGTAGATCAGGGTAAGGATCAATTACTGCACGCCGATGCACGTAGCCTTATGTATGTGCGCAGAATGCTTGTCGATCGACTGGGAAGCTCGTGAGCCAAGTCGTCGTGGTGGAGTTAGAAACCGCGGGGCTGCGGCTGTAAGGTTAGCTTTCAGCAGCCGAAAAAGAGATCGCTGGGCCCGTCAGGCACAATCTGCACGTTTTCTGCAGTCCAATGATGCGAGCAAACTCATGTGACAAAGTATATTGGGTATCTCTAATCCGCGAATGTAGCTATGGAGCTATTCTGTCATGAACTCCGTAGTCACTGTCATACTCTTTTGGCGCCGTTCGCCTGAACCCCAAACCCCCACTCTGCCTGAAAAATATCTTGATTCCGAATCCGTCTGCCCGCTGACATCTCCTGATTCTACTCTGAGCCGAGTATAACCTCGCCGTATTGAGAGCTACCGAGATGGTCAAATAGGGTAGCCTGAACAGCTGCCTTGCTCTTCACTATAGCCTCAGAAATACCTCCAACTTGCTTGATATTTCCTTGTATTGTATCCACGTGACCATGTAGCCCCTTGATGAGCCCCTGTAAGTTCTCGTCGTCCTGGATCTGGCCATTGGTTAGTATTGGTGAAGGGATAGATGATTGACCAAGTCTTACTCGGAGATCCAAAGGCAAGAAACCATGTTTGATATCGTGTATGCCAACATCGTCCCGCGATGCTTCAACTCCAAACGTGGACTCGTCGGACTGGAGCAATGGATGCAATTTACGTGCCGCCTCGTTTCTTGCAGTAGTCTCGCTCTTTGCGTTTGCTTCCAGCTCCGCTAAGATGTCCTTGTCTGCTTCAAGCCGGGCCATCTCCTTGGCTAATTCAGCTTCCAAAAGCTCGTTACCATGAAGAGCAGGTGTGAGCTGTGCTTCCAATGAACGGTTGTGATCAAGGACCTTTTCGAAATCAAAGTCCTCTTCTCGAGTATTGCGAGTTGCTGGCGGGAATGGCAGGCCCTTAGAAAGCTTGCTAATCAGCCTTCGAGAAATCATCTGGAGAGCTGTGCCCGCTTGAGTATTTTTTTGCTCGTTCAGACGGACCATAACAGGCCGCTGAAGATCTTGCAACAGGTTCGAAACTCGCTCCACGCAAGCTGGAGGTAAAGGCTCCCACTTCGCATCAATCTTCTGGAGCGATATCTTGCGAACTACGGGTTTTAAGTACTGATAGAGCATGGACGTCTTTCCAGCTTCTGGGACATCAGCCTCATCCTGTCTAACTTCCTTGACCAATCTTGGACGTTTGTTCGGCGTGCTTTTATGATCTGGATTGAAAAGTTAGAATGTATTGTGCATCAATGTTAAGAGTACTTACTCTCGACACTTTTACGCTTTCGAGCGGCAGGTTCCGGTGCGGAATTTTGTTTCGAGTTCTTTCTGGGAGCTTGAGAAGACTTCGTGGTGGTCTGCTCTTTCGCACTTGAGCTTGAGGGCTGAGCTCGTTTCTTGGTCTTACTGGAATCATGGACTTTGGTAGGTCGGCTCGGAGCAGCACGATCGGCCTTCTTGGTCTTAGAGGGTGCTTTCGTGAGTTTTGACGAAGCAGTTTCCGCTTCGAGAGTCGTAGTCTGTGGTCCACGGCTAGATTTCCGACCCTTTCCTCGGCGATTCGTCATTGCTGAAGACGATGGTTCCTGTTGAGATTGTACGTCTGATAATCGAGTTCGCCTCCTGCCCCTTTCTTCTTCGATAGGAACACGTGGTGCTGTTACTTGGGGCTCGACTGCATTTGTGTCTAATCGCTTCGTGCGTGGTCTGTCCCTTTCAGGCTCATCATTCCTTGACGAAGATGCGAGGTCTGAAGCAGGCACGTTGGCATCCGATCGTCGCGTTCTCCTCCTTGCTGCGGCAGGAACGATTGGCTCTTCACCCTCTTCTTGAGTGATGACTGCCACAGTTTTTTCTCTGCGCTTCTGGCGCTCTATTTTAGTTTCAGGTTGAACTTGAATTGGACCTTCTACCACTTTCTCACTGGTAGGTTGTTGACCACGCTTTTTGGGACCTTGAGCCACGGATGGTACTCCATTCAATTCCTCCGACAACTCATCAACAAAAGGCCGCGCTCCAAGCCTGCTTGGATTCTCCTGAAGCTGGGGGCCTTGGTCCTCGACCACTTCCACTGGTTTCTCTACAGTAGGTCCACGTCCACGCTTTTGGGATTTGGTAACATTGAGGGTTGACTCTTGTACAACAGCTCGGACTTCTGCTTCCGTATTCGAGGAACGACCACGTCTCAAAGGCTTCTCGGATGGAATCGGGGCTGCTGCTTCGGCGACTCCGTTGACCGGGGACCCCGAAGGGCGACCTTTCGCCTTTGGCGCATTTTGACTTGATGTCGACTTTTCCGAGACTTCAGCTTGTTGTTCGGCTTGAATTGCTGCAGGTCGGCCACGTCTCCTTGGTCTAGGATGATCACTTGGGACAGTATCAGCATCAGCATTCCCCTCTTGCTCCTCCTCGACTTGTGTAGCTGCCGGGCGTCGACCCGGCTTGTTCTTCGTCATCTCCGTACTTTGGGCAGCTTTCGAAGGCCCAGCAACACTCAGTAACTCCACTCCGGTGGCAGATGACCTCTCCTTCCTCGCGGGTTTATCCTTTGCGAGCTCGTCATCCCCTCCATTCTCATCATCCTCAATCCCCTCCACCCGCCGCTTCTTCACAGGTTTGCCTCTATTCGCAGCCGCTGGCGCATCTTGTATGGTCCTTTCTACTAATGCACCCGCAGAAGGTCTGCCGCGCTTCTTCGCAGGGCCAGGCTCAGGCTCGTTCTGTGGTGGAGGTGGGCGTATTTGTTGAGGGGTAGATGCGATGATTGATCCATTTGCCCACCAATCTGAGGGGCGCGAACGCTTTCTCTTCAGTACTTCTGGTTCTGGCGCCTGCTGCGCGTTAGATGACATCCACAATGAGCAAGAAAGTGTTGCGTACCATTACATTTGGATGTTGTGTTGTTCCATCAACAATTTGAAGTCGCGCGTCGCGTAAATAACGGAGGGCTTTCGACGTGGCACGGTCCACGTGATTGGTCTAGAAAGTCAAGCTGGAGCAGAAGGATTAGGATGAAATTGTACGAATTGCTTTCAAGTCTTCGGTCTTATATTTCTACATTGTTGATACCTTTTCCTAACACGGAAATTGATGTAGTTCACACCATGTCCTCTTAATCCCCAAAATGACCACCAACGCCCTCCAAATGCCATAAACGCCTCGCTCTAAAATCAGAATTCCATGCTCGAATCGGTCTTCAGGCACCGCCTATTTGACCTTACTCATGATTGTCTCCTGACCTCTCTGGACATCAATCTGCGCCGCCCTAGCCTTCACAGCATTCAGCATACTCCTATCAAAGTCATCCCTCGCCCTCAACACCGCCTCTACCCAACTGAGCTGCAAATCCCAATAACCAGCCTTGAAATTTGCAAAAGCATCCGGCACAGACGCCTTCTCAACTTCCAGCAAAGTCAGGAAAGATTCCGTTACCCTCCATTTCTGCTTGATGGTTTCGGCAACATCCGGGCTGAGGTATTGGTTGTTATTGAAAAGTTCGAAGGCTGTCATGACATCGTTGAAAATCTTGTCTTTGTATGGATCTGTACGCTTGAATTTTGCACCCTTGTTCTTGACGCTCGATAGATAGCGTATCAGAAGCTCGTCTGCCAGTTCTTCGATGAAGATGTCGAGGAGGGTGTGATGGAGTACAGTCTTATAGTCGCCGATGTATTCCTCGAATGTAACAACCATTTGCTTGATAGCGGTAGATTGGTACCATTTCGGTGTGAAAAAGTCTGGCATGACTGCCTTGAAATCCACAGCGAAGATGAGCTGTGCGAATTTCGCAATACAGTGTGTACTTAGATCTACATAGCCGTCCTTGAGGTTCGAGATCTCGACTTCAGCTCGCTCGAGGTATGGAGCTGATACGAGGGGTTCAAACTTCTGTCTGAAGCTTGTGAGGTATGCGAATTTACCTTCCTCTTCGTTGTCGTCTATGCAGGCAATTTGGTCATTGGCGGTTGCAACGAGCCAATCTTGCAGGGCTTGAAATCCTTCGAGTTCGGGATTGTTGCCATAGTATCTGGCAGCTTCATCGTCGAGCATCTTCTGCCAGTTTTGTTGCCGTGACTTCAGGCGCAGGATCATGGCATCTACAACACCTTCGACAACATCCTGTCGTTGTGAATTGCCTGCTGCGTCAACTTGTTCCGCAAGCATCCGCCACATATCGACGAGGTTCTTCGTCCGGAAATAGCCATATTCGTCTGCATCCAGATTCGAGCCCTCGACTGTGTTCCGTTCGGAGAAGTCCTTTTGTTCTGTCTTGAAGATACGGTCAAGCCACTGATCCAGGAACCGAATGATGAGTTGTCTAAATTCGCGGACAAGCTCTGCTGCCCTCCCGTCCAGCACCTGTGGTTCCAATTGGTCTTCTTTGAATCCAAGCTTTGCCATTTTCGCGTAGTATTTCTCTGGCCAGTTGAGGATGGACAGCATATTTGCTGAACTGGTATCCGGATCGTTGATCATACCAACAAGGAAGTCGTGCATCAGCTTGTGGTATATTTTGCCATATGTATTCAATATCTTCCACTTCTTTGGCATCAAAGGCACCATTCCCTGCTTGACAGCATTTAAGTCGTTGAAGAACCACTTCAAGCTCTTCTCTAGCCTTGATGGATCGTCCAAGAACGCCTGCCTCGATTCCTCGATTTGCTCTTGAGCATGAATCTCAATAGCCTGCAAGAACTTCTCCTTATATCCTCTAACCTGCTTCGCTCCATCCGTGATACTCTGAAACCTCGCCGCCATTTCCTTATGATCCTTCAACGCCTCCTGCAGCGCCTTAACCCTCTTATCACTCTTCTCCTCCGCCTCAATAATAACCGCCAACCTGACCACCAACCCATTATTCCCGTTGATCAGCACACTGATCAAATTCAACGCAATCGTACCCACATGCTCATCGAACCACTCCACCGTCTCATCCAGTCTCGCAAAATAGTCCTCCAACGTCCTCTGCGCACTCGAATCATCCGCCCGTTGAATCTGCTCCATCGCATCATCTCTTATATTCCTCAACTGCGTCAATTCGTAGTGTACTGCCAGTAAATTCGGCATATTGTCCTGGTCCGCATCATCAGCCCTCAACATCGCCTCCACCTGACTAACCCTCTCATTAAAACTATCCAGATTCTTCCTCATAGTTTCAACCGCGGAGAAATTCCTATGCGTCTGCGAAACCAAATTGATGTTCGGGAAATCTCTAATCATGTTCTGGGCTTCAGCACACAGTTTATCGATCTTCATCATCTCTTCTTTGATGAGTTGGACGGTTCGCTGGCCGTCGGTGATGCCGTTCATGCCGGATTGGGTGATTTCGAGTTGTTCTTTTAGGCCGGAGCGGAGTTGGGAGTCGACGGCTGCTTTCTTGCGGGTGTATTCGAGTTTCATAGCGGGGATCTTGTCAAGGTCGTCTGGGTGCCGGAGCAGCTCCGTGAGCTTGACTGCTGAGCTGTCCATTGTCATGGGGAATTTGGTTATTGCTGTAAATTTATGGTTCCTGGTCTTCAGGCCATGCTCGAAGCTTGAATGTGTGTGAGACGTTGTGGTTTGGACTTCAGTATGAGGCTCGACACTAGCGGCCGCGAGATACCGAAGACATGGAGACTTTTTGGACATCGCGAGAAGATCAATCATTAGCAGGTCGAGGACAGTTCTGCGCAGGACAAAGGTTTGCTACACAATTCCTATTTGTAATTACTCAATCACTAACATACCTCCCAGCGATCATGTCCTACTTCCGAATAACCCTCATGCGCTCAGGCATTGGCCTCCCCAAACGAACCCAAGGCGTCCTCAAAGCCCTCGGCCTCCGTCAAAGAATGAAGACCGTTTTCTATCCCGTCACACCCGAAGTCGCCGGTCAGATTATGAAAGTCAAGGAGTTGGTGGCGGTCCAGGAGGTGGATAAGGCGTCGACGAAGGAGGAGTTGAAGGCGGAACGGAAACCAGATCCGGGGTTCTATATGGAGAGGGCGGCGAGACGGTGACGAGCTGGGGAAGTTGAGGGTGCAAGAGAAAATACACGTGTAGGATAGGTGGATGTACGGATACATGAGGCTGTGGGATGATTAGTATCGATCACGACCAAGACTCAAGGGAGACTTCATGCAGAACCGGCAGCAAGGTGTTGGAACTGTTGCAAATCTGTCGCTTGGGGAATTATGAATCGAATTGTACAACTTCTCACAATAAGACATCGAGCGGGTCAAATCTCGGTGGTGTTTCTGGATTGTTGATCATGGAGAATGCATAAAAGAAAACAAAGCACCACTCCAGCTCTATGTTTTACTTCTTGCATTCCTATTCGAGTTCTGCAAGAGTGCCCTCTCCCCGCGAAGACTCTTGCTTGATCTTTAGGGTTCAAGCCAATTGGGCAATGCGACGGGTCCTGGAGCTTGGGAGCGTCCTGGCTTCATGAAAGAAAATATCGGAGGATGTGACCCGCAAGTGAACTCACAATCTAAATCACATCGAGATGAAATCATGAGAATTATGAGAGTGTATTTATTATGTCTGCTGCTATGGTCTTTTGCTGATCAAGAGAGGTAGTCGTACAAAAGCAAGATGCCGCATCATGATGGATATGAAAGATCCGACTGCTGCCATAGAGTCCCATTGCATCCCTTGTTGACGAAGAGAGCCATGAGCGCCTGAAATGCAGAATCGGATGAGTATGAAAGATCAGCCAGCAGTTCTCGAGTACTGCCATGCAACCATTTTGCGACGAGCCCACCAAAGCAGAAGCAGAAATCCAAGTAGTCTTACAAAATATCCCAGCGTAGAGTCAGCAGACATGTTGCACGCAACTTAGCAAACTCGTAGTGTGCAGTGGCGTGGTAATGAACGTAGTCGATGCCCTCTCCAGTGGCTGCTTTCTCGTACCAATAATCAACCAGCGCGAGCTTTCTCGATGTACGAAGGTCCAGGGGTCTCGTACTCGTTGACGAAGTAGAGCTTAGCGTTTCGTCCAAGCCAGATGGTCAACTTTGTGAGCTCCTCACACAGACGGTTGCAGGATTGTTGGTCCATGTTGGTTTGGGCGAGCAGCTCAGGGAGTGAGACTATTAACGTCAGCTTTGCCTCCGATAAGAATCAAAGATGAAATTTGCTTACCCAGAAGACGGCAGAAGTGTTCAGCGCCATAGGCAGTCACAGCATTCTTGCCTGATGAGGCCCAGCCCTCACGAACTTCATGGTATTGTTGACGTTCGAATCTTGTGCAGGTCAGTTGATGGCCAACGAAAACCATCGCGAACCTCACCTGTAGAGAAGGATACGGCCAAGGCACTTTTCGAAGTACTCTTTAAGACCAGCAACGACTTCAAGGAGAAGGTCTGCTTGATGTGTTCCGGGTTGACGCTTGGGGCTTTCGTAGGCGAGGTAGTCGTTCAAGATGGAATCGACGGAGTGTTCGGCTGGAAGGGGAACTAGCTGCTGATTCTTGGTGACATTCTCCCAGTCGTCGACGAGTATGGCTTTGATATGATCGGGGATTGGTAGGTGGACTGATGGTCGGGCGTGGAAACTCTCCTCCTGTGATTGGATATTTGTTAGATTTTGATCCTTTCGAAGACATGGCACCATGTTTTGCAAATCTCTGACTTCAGAGTCTGTTGGCCCTTTCCTTTCAAGTCCTGCTAATGGTATATTGTGATCCTTTGGTAAGAAGCTGTAGTAGAACTGATTTTCTCTGGTATTGGTGCCGGCCTTCACATGAGCAGCGGCTTTAGGGTGACCAGTGGTTATCTTTCTGTGGTTCTCTCTCGATTTGGCTGCCCAGTCGTACTGCGGAGCTGGGACGAGGCCATCGGCGGTGATGTAGTTGAAGTCGGGAGGAGGTCGGCGAAGCAGGTTGTCTGGTGCGAGACACTCGTCGGACATGAGCATCTTCTGGACATCGTAGAGCGCAGTTCCCGGGTTGGACCAATGGTTTCTCTTGCTGGGCTTCATGTAATTGTTGCGGTTATCATCAGCATATTGATTAATGTTTTCGAGAACTAGAGCGAGGCGACCGGTTTGCTTTATTAGAGAGGTTGCAGTGGGACTGGGAGGGCTGCCAGTGATAGCGGATCTTCCACGGCGAGTGAATCCATTCGACTTGGGTGGAGTGGTTTCCTTCTTTTTCGGGGCTAACTTGCGAGCTTTGATTGCGGCGAAGTCGGTGAGGTCATCATGAATTGTAGATTCATTGCTGGCTGCAACTGGTCGGGTGCGCTTCTTAGGTGTTTGGATAGCTGGCTCTTCTTGTGGGTCGTCAACAGGTAACTGTGCTGGCGATTGCTCGAATTCGAAACCTTCAAAGCTATTTTCATCAAGGGAGGATAATTCTGAATCTGACTCTGAAGCCATAACCGCGTCACGTTTGGAATTGTGTTGCGATAGATCGGAAGGTAGTGCGGAAGGTATGTTGTGCAAGGAAGGAGCGAACGGTGTGAGCAAGGATTGAGATGATGGTTCTCCCATCCCGCGAAAGAAATTTTGTTGCTTGGGTTGGTATTGTGCAACTTGAGGTTGTTTTTCCATAAGGAGCATAGAAGAAATACCCATTGTGCGGCCGTGTGGTGCGTCTCTCTTCTATGAAGGTGAATATTAGTCGGAGAAAATAAGCGTGTCTCCGAGAGATGACTTACACGAAGTTGTTCAGCACCTATTGCAGCCCAATTTTCTTCTACCGTAATATCCGAATCATCGTCCTTGATCTCTGCAAGGTGCTCGCTAGGCACTGTAGGCTCAGGTGCCATGTTGGATGTGGGGGATGTTGTCCGAAAGTACGTGGTACAAGACATAAGCACCTTGAAGCAATACTTG
This sequence comes from Phialocephala subalpina, assembly GCA_900073065.1. Classification (NCBI taxonomy): domain Eukaryota; kingdom Fungi; phylum Ascomycota; class Leotiomycetes; order Helotiales; family Mollisiaceae; genus Phialocephala; species Phialocephala subalpina. The sequence continues at coordinate 2,440,430 of FJOG01000003.1, forward strand.
GAAGAGCGAAGGGTTTGGTATATGACAATGTTGTAAAGAGGCTCGCCAAACGGTTGGAGAGTTTTTATAGCCTGTAGAGCGTGTTTTGTTGTGATACCGTCGCCGTCGATCAAAATAGCATTGTCTGAAAGGACATGATACAATACACGAATCCCTGAAGCAACACCTGGAAGAGCGAAGAGTCTGGTGTATGTCGAGGATGAAGAGAAGCTCATCCGACGATGGAAGAGTTTTCAGAGCTTATAGAGCGTGGTTTGTTGTGATGTCGTCGTCGTTCAAAACAGCCGCACCCCAATGTAAATGACACTAGAGAGCGAGGATGTGTCGATGCCTTCTACCAAACGAAGCCAATCATACGGAGCGAGGAATAAAACACTAAGAAACAGGAAGAGGCTTACATTCTCAAGATCATAATCTCTATGTCTGCGCGGTCCACGACTGCTTTGAGCAGCAGCAGATGCATGCCTCTCCTCACTGCCACGAGCCGAGCTGAAGTCCGAACCATTGGCACGTCCTGTCTTCCCCTTTGTGATACTCTTTGGTGCCTTGTTCTGCAACATCTTCATCTGGTTATGTAGTTGCGCAGCGAGCTCTTTGTTCTCGTCGGTGAACTTTCTGACACGGTCTTGAGGAACCCAGTCATCCCATCTGCTCGTCATCACATGATTAGCCTCTTCCTTCTTTTCTTTCTTCACGCTACGGCGGTTCATGGCGCCAGACTTTCTGATACCGGACGAAACAAGAGATGGAAGTAAAAGGAGTATTGTTTGTTCGATGCAGTAAATGCAGCGGGAGGCAGAACGCTTGTCAAGTTCTCCCAAGAATGAGGACTGCTCTTTCCATTTTGGAAGGCACAACCCCAGTGGGTCAAGTCACTCACTGCAACTGATCAGTACATGTATAACAATGTTTTCAGAGGTTCATACCGTATTCTTCCATCCCTTGTAGTGTATCTTATACTGCCATTCGACCTTGTCCACGTCCGTTGGTCTCACATCCAGAATCTTCGCCTCATACAGCATCTCATGGTGGAAGCACAGCACTTTCTCGTCTTTTGCGTATGGCGATGTTGCCTGAGCTGATCTTGAGGGAGCCATGTCCAGTTCAAGTTGTTGCAAGTAAGGAAGAAAGGATGGCGGGTGGTCTATGGTGAAGTATGTGTGCAGTAACGGGTATCGATCCCATCTGGAAAGGCTCGGGCGGTCAAAGCCGGTGATGGCAACACGAATGCGAAGCGAGAACGCGCTCCTTTCACGTTCACGCGACTGAACAACAAACCCCTGTCGCCATTACATACTTCCCCTTTAAGGATTTTGTTTGGATGGAAGGGTGAAAGAGCCTCTGGTTCAGCTTCGCATGGCCTGAAGCTCAGGACTAGGCACTTCAACTGCCGTGCATGCTCCATTGAAGGACATACAAACTCTCTATCTGTCGCTGGCCCCCTCTACAGGATATCAAGTCTTTCGCCATGGCGCCTACAGAATCAACCATCCTCTCTACCTTCCTCCTACCACCGGCGCCACTACCTGCGATTATCACCCTCAAAGCTTTCACAGAGCTATTCCCGCGGTCGCAACAATCGTTACCCCAAGTCAAAACACTCTACAGAGACTTGCAACAGCAGCGAGCTAGACTGACAGATGCTGTTGGTCGCAACATTGCAGCGGAGGTCAAGAGAGGCAATGCGCAGCGAAGAGTGGTAGTAAGAACTCGGAGGGAAGCTGAGAAGGAGGGTCAAGATGACGAAGCGGATGTTGAGAATGCGGTAGGTTCAAGAACAGCATCACTTTGAAGAAACAACTGTTCTAATTCCTTGTAGCTCTCTGGTTCAACATCGAACTTGCCCATCTCGAAGCCACATACTCTCAATTCGATATTGCCAGAACTCAGCAACGCAGCAGAAGACCTCGAGGACGAGATCAGAAGACTAAACGAAGAAGCAGAATCGCTGCTAGAGACTATGCAAAGCGCTGTTGGAGGTCTCAGTGATCTACGATATGGAACACTCGCAAACAAGCAGCTTCGAGAGCAAGTCCTGGAGGGTTTGCAGAGATTGGAGAGTTCATGTGAGAAGCGATGATTGGAAGTGCACAACAACGCGTATGATACTGTACGGCTTTACGAGTTTTGATACCCTGAATGAAATTACGATTTACTACATAATTGGTAACCCATTATTATGAAACGACCATACCATAACCGCCCCTTTTCCCTGTCGTTCCCAAACATAGTAATGTTCCGCCCCTCGTCCTTATACATTCATATCTTACTATGAAGAATTAGCTCATAGCATCCCCAGCGGGGGCTCCAACTCTTACACGAGGTGCTGCTGCACCGGCAGGTCTGGCACCTGGTTGAGGACCCATTCTCTTGCTCCTAGAAGAATCTCAGCATTTGCGAATATACAGTTGGAAGGAGGAACATACATCATGGTTCTGCTAAGGAAGGAAATACCAATCATGAACATCCAGGAAGGAACAACAGCGAAGATCCAGAAGATGTAGCCGATGGGAACTGCTAAACCATACTGGGCAAGGGGGCCATCGAATGGGTGGAAGTATCCATCGTAGATCTTGACCTCCTGCTTCGCCTCAGGGGTGTTGAGGTCGGTAAAGGTCTTGATGGCCGTGGTAGATATGTTCAAAGGCTTGACTCTGCATACGACTGGTGCAGGTGGTGCAACGACGTCGAAGATCCAGAGTGAGGGGGGTCCAGCACCCCAGGCATTGCAGAGAACCGGCTGGTCTTCGCAGTTGAGGTAGGCAAGATGAGGAGCCGTAGGGTTGACGGTCCACAATGCTGCAGTTTCGTTGAAAGCAGTCTCAATCTGACCACATTGACCGAAGCATGTCTTGTTGCCTCCGGTGACGAGAACCCACCACTCTTCTGGCTTTGTGCTTGTTGGCTTGACGCTTGATCGGATGGTGCTCTCCCAGTCGTTAAGGGTCAGGACCTTGAGCGTCTTGCCGCCGGCTTTGGCAGCAACGGCTTCAGGTGTGTGCGCCTTGTTGGGGTTTGGGATATAGGAGGAGATCTTATCGAACCAGTATTGAGCTTGAGCTTTGGCTTGTTCGAGAGGGGTATCTTGTTGCGCAGCAGCCGCAAGGAGCGGAAGTGCCAGGATGGAAGCTGTAGAGAAGCGCATACTGCCGGTAGAGCTTGGTTCGTTCTTGGAGGTGAGGAGGAGGAGGAGAGGAGATGTAGGCTGCAGGAGCTTCGCGCAACCTCAAAAGTATGGTATGATGTAAGTGCTAGCGATAAGCACGACTCGGCTTATTGCGCAAAGAAGGAAAGAGTGGAAAGGAGAGAAGCGTAGAAGTACGAAGCTACAAAGATTACAATGAAGTAATATTTGCAAGAAGAACAACAGGAGACAAAAGGCCAGATGTTGATGATAACAACAGAGAAGGAGAGAAGCTAGAAGAAGTCAAGGGTCCAACAAATTACCTCTGGGGAATCGTTCCCATGGTGAGCGGCGCAGAGACCGGCCTTGGCTTCGAGCTCTCCTGTCGAGAGCCTTGTATCCACTCAGAGAGCTGCGTATTTTTCAGCATGGATTGCGCTAGACCTTTTCAGGCATTAGCCGAACGGCTAATCCCAAAGTGTCCCGGGCGTGTCCCGCAGGTGAAGAACCATTTTGCGGGGCCTTACCAGCTACGGCAGACTTCTGCACAAGTGGTTGATCGCTATCGTTTATCGGGAAACTTTTTTTGTGTGGTGAACTTTTTTGAAGAACATTCGAAGTAAGGCGCAGAGAGCCCATACATTTCTGCAAGATGTCTCTCCAGGAGAAGCTCGACAAGATTCGATCGCCGAAGCTACAGAATCAACAATCAGTAAGCCTTTCTGGCAATAACCCCGGGAAACTATAGCATTCTAACGCTCATTTTCAGACGCATATTGTATTGTCTGCCGTGGAAGATACCCTACGAGACCAGAAAACTGAAGCTTCCCCCAATGGATACTTTGCGGCACTCCTTGCCTTACTGCGACAAGCTATTTCGACTTCGGGTTTGAATAAGGATTTGGCAACTTCAGTTGTCTACCTGCTCGATGTCGTTGCTCCATATGCCCCGCAGCCGCTTCTCCAATCGAAATTCTCGGAAATCCTTACAGCTCTGGCTCCAGCCTTGACATTCGCAGAAGCAGATGCACCATTACTCCGACCGTCGATAGGATGTCTCGAAACTCTTCTGGTGGCTCAGAATTCGAAAGCATGGGAATTGTCGCAAACACAAATCAGCCCGCGTCGTGCGGTGGCTGGACTTTTGGCTCTAGCGGTGGACCACAGACCGAAGATCAGGAAGAGGGCACAGGAGGCTTTAGCAAAGGTTTTGAAGAGTCCTCCTCCGAGTGTTTCTCTGGACCACCCTGCGGCGGATATGTGTGCGGAGACTGCGTTGAGGAGTCTAATTGACCTTGCAGCGCGGTCAAGCCAGGCGAAGAAGCAAAAGAAAGGTGGAGCGACAGAGAACGAACCGGCATTGATACATGCATTACAACTAGTGAAGACTGTAGCTTTGGCTTCAGGAGGATGGCCGGCCAAGAAGATTGAAGCTCTATGTGAGATTCTTCTAAACATTTCGAGGTCAAACAATGAGTATATGACTATGGCTTCGTTCGAAGTATTCGAAATTATCTTCGAGGGTATGGCAGCAGACGAGGCATCCTCATCAAAGCTACCACGACTGCTCGAGGTCATCTCAGAACTCAGACCTTCGCAAAACGATTCGCAGCTTCTACCACCTTGGATTGCTGTATTGTCAAGGGGATACGATGTCTCGGCTCAGATTGAACCAGAAGAGACATTTCAGAAGCTCCCCGAACTATTCAATCTCGTTTCAGCGTTTTTGGCCTCCTCGTCACACAACATTCGCGTGTCTGCGTCGGAATGTTTAATATCATTCATGGCCAATTGTGTTCCAGACTCTGTCTTGATCGAGCCTTCGATATACGATGAAAAGATCTTGGAAAAGCTAGCAAAAGCAGCAGTGGAGCTTCTGAGTGTGAAATATCAGGCGGCATGGATGGAATCATTCAACGTGATGGGTGCCATGTTCGACAGTCTACGATGGAGGGCTGACCCAATTTTGGCCGACGTCGTAAAGACCATTGGTGAGCTTCGAGGGAACGAGTCGTTTGCTGGCAAGAAAGAGGCCGATGAGATTCTTGGGAAAGCCATCCGAGCTATGGGCCCTGAAAGTGTTCTAAACAATCTACCTCTGAATCTGGCAAAGCCCAAACCTGGACAACCTGGTCGTGCGTGGATGCTACCAATTATGCGCGACTATGTTAGCAACACAAATCTTCAGCATTTCAGGACCGAGTTTGTACCATTGAGCGAGATAATGTTCCAGCGAGTCATCGACAATGGCGTTGCTGAGAAGACAATGGAGATCAAGATTTTTGAGACTCTTGTTCAGCAGATCTGGGCATTGTTGCCAGGCTACTGCGACTTACCGCTTGATTTTACTGAGGCGTTTAATCAATCTTTCGCTGAGCTGGTGTCAAATCTGCTCTACAAGCAAATAGAGTTGCGACCTGATGTCTGCAGGGCTTTACAGACATTGGTGGACTCAAACAAGGCCATAGTTGCTATCGAGGGAGATGAAGACCTTGTTCTGCAAAGCCGAATTTCAAAAGCTACAGCTCAGAAGAACCTCGACCACCTCTCAACGTTCGCCAGCAATATGCTAGCAGTTCTGTTCAATGTCTACAGCCAAACATTACCGCAATATCGGTCGTACATTCTACAATGCATAAACGCATATCTCAGTATTGCACCGACTAAGGATCTCATGGAGACCTTCGAGCGAGTAACGGCCATGCTTGCATCTTCAATATCTGAAGCAGCAGCACAAACTAAAGAGGAGAAACAAAAACAGAAGGATCAGAAGGCAGTTGACAAGATGCCACCCACCAGCCATACCTTGATGGATCTGGTCATCACTATATCGATTTACCTTCCTCGTGAGAGCTTTGCCACTCTCTTCAACATCGCGTCCATTATCATCGTAAAGGACGATGATCCGCAACTTCAGAAGAAGGCCTACAAGCTCATCCCACGGTTATCTGAATCAGAAATCGGCAAGCAGGCCTTGAACGAGCGGAGCGCAGAACTCCAGCAGTTGCTTCTCAGCAGCGCAGAAAAGGTTTCTGCTCCAGCAAAGCGAGACCGTCTCTCCTCAATCTCCACCCTCACCCCCTTCCTCCCAAGCGACTCCCTTCATTTCATCCCCAGCATCCTTTCTGAAGTCGTCATCTCCTGCAAAGAAGTCAACGAGCGAGCCCGAACCGCAGCTTTCGATCTCCTCGTCTTCATGGGCGAGAAGATCGCCTCATCTGACGGAGCTCTCATCCAAAACAGCAAAGTCCCCCACATGGCAGACGACGCACCATCCGTTCCCGCCACTCTCGAGGAGTACTTCACAATGGTCAGCGCCGGTCTAGCAGGCAACACACCAAACATGCAATCCGCCTGTATCACCGCCCTGACGCGAATACTCTACCATTTCCGCGAATCCCTCAAAGTAGAAACAATCACCGACCTAGTTGAAACAATGGATCTATTCCTTACTTCCAACAACCGCGAAATCGTCCGCAGCGTCCTCGGCTTCGTTAAAGTCTGCATCATCAGCTTACCATCCGACGTCATGCTTCCCAGGCTCAAATCCTTGGTACCAAACCTCATGGTCTGGAGTCATGAACATAAAGCCCATTTCAAGGCAAAGGTCAAGCATATCCTCGAACGTATGATCCGACGCTTCGGCGTAGATGTCGTGAACAAATACTGTCCAGAAGAAGACCGCAAGCTAATCGCCAACATCCGGAAGACGAAAGAGAGGAATAAGAGACATAAAGATGCCACCAAAGCCGCCGGAGCAGAAGGAAGCGATGGCGAGTCTGCACCAAAGAGAAAGGGCCGATTTGAGAGCGAGTACGATGAAGCCCTTCACGGCAGCGACGACGACTCTGATGGTTCCGATATCTCAGACAACGAAGTTCTCGGCAAGAGTAAACGAGGTACAAAGAAAGGCGGCAAGACCTACATCGTTGAAGACGAAGAAGAACCTTTGGATCTTCTGGATCGTAAGGCACTAGCGAATATCTCGTCAACGAAACCTCTCAAGCAAAAAGCACCTACGAAGACAAAAGCCAAGATGGATCTCGATGGAAAGCTATTGCTTGGCGGAGACAGTGACGATGAAGACGATGCGATGATCATTGATACGCCAGCTGAGAACAGAGAGGATATTGGTGGTGTTGATGCATATGTCAGTGCTATCAAGGGCCGTGATGCTGTGCAGAGAGGTAGAGGAGGAAGATTGAAGTTCTCGAATAAGAGGGCCAAGGATGAGGATGATGAGATGGAGGTTGATGAAGAAGATATGAAGGCTGTCAAGAAGCAAATTGGGGGCAATTCGAGAGACAATTTCCGAGATAGAGGAAGAGGAGGTCCAAGAGGCGGGAGGGTAGGACGCGGCGGAATTGCGAGCGGGAGAAGGGGCTTAGGCGAGGAGAAGCGACATGGCGGTAGTGGTGGAGGACGGGGCGGAAGAGTAATGAAGTCCCCGCGCGGAAAAGGCGTTCGGAGGTAAAATAAGGTACGAATAGCATGAATGGAGTCTTGGCTGATCTGAATTGTGTGGGGAGAATGCATTGGCCTGTCACATGATTCCGAGCTGGATGGTGATGACTTCACCTGTCAAAGGAGTTCTTCGACGCGCTACCAACATCGTCCCTTGCTCCCACATTAATTAGATTGTCTCAGCTAACGATTAGGTACCGAGGAAGCAAGCTCCCTATCCAAGCAAGGTTCTTGGATACATTATTGAGCTAAGCACAAAGCAATGTGTTACATCATCGAGTTCGATGACAGCTACATTCAGTAAGGCTGGTGAGGGTGCATTATAACGCGTTCATCCTGTCTCTTCTATGTAGATCTCATGTCTTTTATCATTTCTCGACGCGTGCTCTTCTCGCAGGTATCTCGAACAGCAGTTTCTTGTTCCTACATCCGTACATATCAATCTCAGCAGCCCTTCAAAGGTAGCAATATGGCAGCAATAATTGACACAGTTAAATCCACCATCGCCGAAAACTTCGGCGGTGCAAGGTACCTCTCTTCCCCCTCAAACCATCACATCTAAATAACACCTCTTGGCCACTTCTTCGCCTCCCCAGAGCACCAATTCGACATCCAAACCGACGTCCCCGACCTCACCTCCAAAGTCGCAATCGTAACTGGCGGCTCCGAAGGAATCGGCTACGGCTGCACCCACACCCTCCTAAAAAAACAACGTCTCAAAACTCTTCATCCTCTCCCTCAGCCAAGAAGTAGTAGACGGAGCCCTCGACTCCATCTCCGGCGAACTCGGTCCCGAAACCGCACGAAAAGTAACATTCATCCGCTGCGACATGGGCGATTGGTCCCGGGTCGCAGCTGTAGCCAAGGAAATCGCAGATTCAACGGATAGAGTCGATATCTTGATCAATAATGCGGCGAGGGGGATTATGACTTATACTTTGACGGAGGATGATGGGGTTGATAGACACATGGCTGTTAACCATATGGGACATGTTATTTTGACTTCTCATCTGTTGCCGTTGATGAAGAGGACCGCGGAGAAAGGGAATACGGTCAGGGTTGTAACGTTGGGATCGAATGCTCATCAGGCTACGCCTTCGGATTGCAAATTTGAAAGTTTGGAGGAATTGAATCAGGATTTGGGACCGAATGGACAGTATGGAAGGAGCAAGTTGGCGCAGATGCTTTATGTGAGGTATCTTGCTAAGCATCTTACGAGCAGATATCCGAAGATTCTTGCGAATACTGTTCACCCTGGCTTCGTCGATACGAAGATGTCTAGAGATGATATCCATGAGCCGTATCCGTTGGCTGGATATGCGATGAGTGTCGGTATGGCGCCGTTCAAGAAAGATCAATGGATGGGAGCTACGAGTGCGTTGTACTCTGCAACGAAGACGGAGAAGAGTGGGGAGTATATTTGTCCGCCTGCTGTTCCAGAGCAAGGGAGCTGCCTTTTTCAGAGTGATGAGTTAATGGAGAATTTGATGACGTTGACGAGGCAGGTAGTGAAGGAGAAGACAAGGAGCGAGAGTGTGGACAAGGGATGTCCTTTTGAGTTTGTCTAAGCAAAGCGACGTGAATAGTTGGAAGAGAATTTAGAGAGAGTCGAGTTTCAGTCGACATATGTGCTTGAATCTCAATCCAATCACAGTGGCATTGATGCTCCTCCTTCTCCGTGTTTTTGCCTTCCTTTTGTCATTTATTCGTTCTGGCTAATTGTCATCAACGGCCTGAGACGTATGGTCTGTCGTGGTGGTTGCTGCTTCAAAAGAGGATGACATGGTGTAGGAACATCCACAAGATTCAGGAGAAAGGGAAGTGATGCGGGCAGAAACAGTCTCGCAAATAGCGGCCGCAGTGAGAACACGAATCAACCAACCTTGCAGAATGAGCAAACAGTAAATTCTGTATTCGCGCAAGGAGATTGAAGCAGAGGTTTCATCCCATTTTTGTCAAACAATTACCAAATAAGTCGGTTGAGTCTCTCGGAGATTCTGGTTGACTGGTAACCAAAAGAAGATGGGTAGATCACCAGTGAAGGCAAAAGATGGAAAGGTATCACAGCAAAGGCTGCAACATAGTGTTTAATAATTTGTACACAGTACTAATTCCAATTACCTGTTTGGAGACGGAAAGATATATAACACGAATTGGCAAATGCCAGTTTCCAACCCCTCCGCTTTTCCATTCCTCTTTCCCCTCCTTCCCCTCAACCCCTTCACAGCATCACAATCCGGAGTACCAAGCAATAATCAGAGATGATTAGCTTAGCAAGAAGCACCAGAAGGAACATTCTTGCAAGCAGTGCTGGTCTTTCCTCCAGTAACCGAGTTACCAGTCCAAGTCCATCCGGAGCAAGATCCACTTCCGCAAAGGATATAAACGTTAGTTCCGGAAGAGCTGACGGTACCCTTGACACCAGAGACGGTAAGACCAGTAATGGGAACACCAGTGGTAGGAGTACCAGTAGGAGACCCGTTCTCGTAATCTTGCTCAATGACGATACCGTACTTGGTGATACCGGAGAGAGTGATGTCCTTGTAGGTAACGCCTGAGACGGAACCAGTAGCGCCGTAGACGGTCTTGACGCGGACACCGTTTTGGGAGTTCTTGATGGTGGAGGAGAGGATGTTGACGGTCTTGACGACGTTGTCGGAACGGCCGCCGACGGATCCTTGTGTTCATGTTAGTATTGCTCGCTTGCCAACAAAGAGTAAGTGATGATATAACTTACCGATGGAAAGACCATGACCACCGGAGCAAGTTCCACCGGTGAAAGTAATCGAGGTACCAGAGTTAATAGCAAGACAATCATCCTGGTTCTGGATGTTTGCACCAGTGATGGTAACACCGGTAGAAGAACCGACATCGAAAGCATCAGTGTTGTGTCCAAGCTCATCAGTGTCACCAGCAGAGTTATCCATCTTGATGTTGGTGACAGCCAAAGTGGTAGCGCCGTTGATGGACATGAGTTGGACAGGGGAGTTCTTGAAGTTCAAGCCGGTGATGGAGGATGTGGTCAGGGAGTGGGCGTAGAAGAACTTGGGCTTGGTCTTGCCGCCGTTGGTTCCCTTTCCGTCCCACCATCTAGCTCCGCCGCCATCGATCACGTTGCCGGAGGCGCCGGTGACGGCTGGAATCAATGTAAGCAAAGATTTGTAGTTGAGGAGGGAGCAAAGACGTACTGATGTCAGTGCCAGAGACTGAGATGAGAGGGCCGGACCACTCTTCATAACCGAAGGAGGTGGTTCCCTCGAAGATGACCTGATAATGTTAGTATTTCGAAAGCTTCGAAGAGAAAACGCGAAGTAGACATACCTTGGTACCCTTGGTCAACTTAGTCAGGTCAAGGGTAGTTCCAGAAGGAACAGTGATGCCAGAAAGGACAATAGTAGCACAAGAAGCCTTAGACTTGCTAACAGCAGCCGCACCGCTCGAGCCCGAAAAGGTGCAAGAAGCCCTCTTAGCAAGATCCGGAGCAGCAGTAGGAGCAGGCATCGCCGCCGGAGCAGCAGAAACGAAGGTGGCAGCAGTAGCCAAGAGGCCGAGGACGGCCGAAATGTGAACCATCTTGAATGATTCGTGTGGGGTAAAAATAATGTACTATGAATAGAAACGAATGTACGCGCTTGATGAAGCTATAGAACGAATGTGAGTGAATGAATGTAGGGAAGATGATGATCTTGGCTATCTGGAAAGACGATGGACAAGCCTTTCTTATACCCTTGGGAGACTCTTGGAAAGTCTTGAACCTCCACAATTGACGGCGCCACTTGGCAGGGGGAGCTTCACCATCTTCCGTCCACCAACGTCCTCGTTGTCCTTCATCTGCACAGAATAAAGAGCCAAGACAGATGCCCAGAGAGTTGCCAAGCAAAGTAGATGAACTTCAACTCCATTCTTAATTTCTGAGAGTTGACGGAAACCCGGAAAGGTGGCGTGTGTGAGAGGGGCGTAGCTGAGGAGCTTGCCTTCAAACACACACAGAAGAATGTGGGCTGTCAGCCTCGAAAAGTGGACTCCAGGGAGGGAAATCCGAGTTTAAGGAACGCCTTCTGGAATTTGCGAATCAGATAAAGTGCAAAACAGCCACGCCTTATCCCAAAGCAGCCGTGCTAACCCTGCTGCTTATTAGATCTGGCAGGCATACTGCCAGACTTGCAAGATGAACGGTGGATCTTTTCGGCCCACATGCGAATTTGGACAAACCCACAACTCATAAGGTTAAAGCTCAACAAGTAATTCAGCAAATCTCATTCTGTTAGATCTTCGAGACGACCAGCATTCCGGATCCTAACCGTACCTGACCACATCCGAAGATGAAGGAGAGTAGCGGATCCCGTAGCGTTTTAAACCGGAAATCATAAGGAGATCTTATGAAACGAACATGCGAAAAGCACGCTAGAACACCCAATAATTCTTCCGCCAATCGTGAGTTGTTCCTTTCTCAAACTTTAAGTTTGTTGATCCATCGCTCGAGGATGATATCCAAGAGTCTGGGGAAGCTTGGATTTAGGCTTGATTTGGGTTTGGAAGAGCTTATTTGAGCTTGACATAGTGATACCAAGGCTCTAAACGGTAGCCGTTGTGGGGTAGTAAACGGTTTTGCCAGAGACTTGTTGGAGTTTCCCGTCGTAAGCAAGAGCCGACGAAGTCGTCGCCAGATTCAGACGTTGCAAGCATTCAGAGAACTGCTTCGGCCGAAGCTATACGGAGTACGAGATCACGCGGACAGCCAAGACGGAGAAACACATCAACTCTCTCTTTCCAACTCCTCAGCAGCTTGGGATAAAGTGAGGATATTCAATTCACCGTAAAAGTGACATTCCATCTCAAAGCTCCAGGCCATTGCAGTGTCTCATCTTGCAATGGAAATTCCGGATCGACCCGCAATCACGATGTTGCTGTCCATGCGGCGCGATGCGAGACATGCGATGACCGAGGGAAGTGGATCCCGATAGATCTTCGGGAATTTTGCATCCGGAATTCTCATCTGGTATCGTACAAGCACAATCTAACAAACTTACAAAGTCATGCCTCTTTTGAAAGCTCCTGCCCCTTTTCAAAGACGCCCACGTGGAACGCCCACATCGTGAAATGAATGAGACGCCTCATCTTATTGCGCCAAAACTCTATGCAACAACTTTCCGAGAACGCCGCGAACTCTTTCTGGCCGCTCACCGACACAGGTGAAGACCACAGCTACACTCATCGCAAATGCAAGAGTCTCTCGCCATTGATGTTCTGGTGGGTATCTTCTTGGGAAAAGCGTGGCACATGCCCTCGGAGCGACGAAGAGACCCAGTTCTTTCCTTCGACTTGCGTTTTCGATTAGGACACTCCATCCGCAGAGAGCACAGCCTGCTCCGATACATATGCCCGAATCGATTTTCCGCCGAGCGACGACATCGGTGCCAATGATCTGTGGTCCAAGGCGAGTCCTGCCCAAGCAGACACCGTAGTAGAACAAGGCGATGAATGTCCCAAGGAACGCAGATGATTTTGCGGAGGACCGCAGGGCCGCTTTGAAAGCTTTCGGGGACGGGTCTCGGGTCGCCGTAAGGAGTAGGTTCAGCGGCAGATAGGTTGAGATGGCCCAGACAAATGACTTCTGGAATCTCGACAGCGCGTGGTATTCGCAGTTCTTGCCAGTTCCCATATGTACCACTTCGCAGGGGTACGGAATGCTTTTGACCGGGTCACCATACTCCAGTGGCCAGTTGTACTCCTTGCACATATCTTGCAGGACGTGCGCTTGGCCCGTCTCGATTCCATACTTTATCTCTCCATACCGCGTCTTTCGCAGTGCCTCCAGGAGACGTCGGTCAACTGCTGCTGCAGATTGGATCCATTTGTTGTATGATCGAGGGAGACGATCCGGCGTGTAGATCCAAGCCCACATGATGAGTGCACATGAACTTGCGAACATGGCTGGATCGGCTAGTTTCCCTATTAGGCCATCGACCTTTGATTCGGTCAGTAGGATTTTGTGGGGGTTCGGCTGCAGTGACTTTACCCGATTCCATGTCTGAGCAGCAGTCCTGCGATCTTTACGGTGTGACCACAAGGTTCCAACAATCACATCAAGCGCTCGCATTACAGCGAAGAGACTGAGATCCAACGTTCGTCCAGCAAAATGGATAGGTCTGAGCACTCGTCCTTGGGAAGTCTCGACATAGATATTTTCGACGTATGCATCGCTTTTCTTCGATTGAAGAAGTTTCAAGCTGAACCAGGCAGCTATGAATGTTGACATCCATTTCACTAATCTGTTGAAGTCAGCAGTGGACAAAGCAAGATCAAAGACTACATCGCAGAAAGCTCCAATGTATGCAACTATAGCAAAGGGCGAATCTTCTTGGTTTCCATGCTTTCTTCTGGCTTGGGACATTGAGATGGGACAACGTGGCCAACATGGCCAGCATGTAGTCTTTACATTGGGAAAATCGAATGTTCGGCAGCAGCAGTCTGCCCGACTGGCGTTGGACTGTAAAAAAAAAGGCCAATGTACCTTCAGGCAAGGGATATTGCGTGTTAGGAAAGTGCCTAATCCGCTAAGGATAATAGCCGTATACTCGATGTAACTTCTCATGAGTGGAGCATTGCACAATAAGGGAATCTATGTGATCTTCTTCGAAAGTTGTGATAGGTCTTACAAGCAAACTTGCCAGAATCTGAACATACGAGAACATATCCGGCTTACCTGACTTGTGCAATCTGAGGGAGGCTCTTTGAGAACAGTGCAATGAGCCGGCGCAAGGGTATCTGTCCATCGTTAGCTCAAAGTTATCGGAAAGGCTAGCGGAACACTTGTACTTCGAGGAAAGTTGAGCCTCCGACCAATGCAGCACCTTTTCACCAAAGCTGGGAGTCAGTTTGTTGCTTGTTTATATTTCGAGAGTAGGAGAGATGCAGGTCCTAGGAGCGTACCGCCCCGAGCAATGTGTCCGGAGACAGCACGAAAGAGGGAATAATCATTCGAGAATTTGACACTTACAGAATGTCGGAAATCTTTGAGGCTCCAGTCCACCCTTTAGAATCTTGCCAAGGGAGATCAGGACATGATCTTCAGCCTTTCCGGGTAAGTTCCTGCCCCTCCTGCCAATGTACAGCAAGGCCAACGTCATGATCCTCGGAAAGGTTGATGAAGCATACCCCAGCACGTAGGCCCGAAGTATGGGCCGGAGAATAGGAGGAACCCCGTGCTCAAACGACCTGTTCCGAGGAACTTGGACAGACTGCTGCTGCATCGTCATTGGCGGTGATACGATACGGTACCAAAATCCTACCAGAAGATCAGCGAATCTGCAAGTTTGAAGAAGCAGAGGGACAAGGGCTTGCTCCTTCAAGAGGATAACTAGGAAGGTGAAGGCCAGTTCCGGGCCATCTCGGCATCAACGCGTCAACTTAAATTACCTAACGAGTAAAGTACCTTTGGCTGTCGACCGAGGTGTACAAGGGATGCCAGAACGGGAAGCTACCCCGGGATTTGGCAGCCGACGAAATCTGGAGAAGTTAGACTGCCGTCAACTTGGGCAATCAGAGTCGAGCCGAAGAGACCAGCTTGACTGAGATGCGCCGTGGCCTTGGGTGAATCGGGAAGAGTTTCTATGACGGAGGCATCTCCCCTCGTCCTCGTTGTGACCGTTGAAGGGCCGTTGATGAAGGCGCAGCCAATTCCAATTTCTTATTGTTCATGCATCGACGGTGGAAATGCGGGTATGGTATGAGAGGTACTGTAGAGGACGTTGCGCTGAAGAGGCCAGGCCCGTAGGATGTGTGTTGGAGAAGGAGAGACGAAGATGAAAACGAAGATGAAGCCAACCGAGGTACGGGGAAGATGTACAAGTATAAAATTGTGCAGAGACTTGCTGTACCTGCCTCCACGACCGGGGGGTTGTAAATGGAAATGAGGAGAAGAAAGCAGGCATGAAACAGCAAGGAAAATAAGAAGCTGATCTGCCGCGACCACGACCACGACCATGATCATGACCATGACCATGACCATGACCATGACCACAACCACAAACCACAAACCACAAACCACAAACCACAACAGGAAAAAGTGACTCGCATCACGCGTTGCTCCTCCCCTCTCCTGCCTTCCCCCAACCGGTCTAGACGCTGCTTGCCCCCTACTGCAAATCGTGCTCTGCGTCTGCGTCTGCGTCTGGTCCATCCAGTCGTAGGCGCAGAGCCTGAAAAGCCCAAGGTCGAGCCTGGCCATACGCCGCAGCTGCTGCTTGCTGAGCTCATCTCGTCTCGTCTCGACTCTCTCCCTCTCCCTCTCCCTCACCCCTCTGACATGTGAAATCTCAGAGCTGCCACCGACCGGCCACACCAAAGCACAAGCACAAGCACCAGCATTAGCAGGCCGACCTCTAACCATACAAAGCCATACGAACTGAGCATGCAACTCCAGAATAACTGGAGATCCCGCCGAAAACCAAATCCAGAACATCTAGATTGATTTTGTTGGGAAAACTACAGTACGAAGAAACTCAAGAGCACATCGACCGAGAAACGCCCCTCTTCTGCCGTCAGCTGTTTTTCCCCACGATACGAGACGATAGCCGTGACCGCGATCTTGCACCGCACCCTCCACTCGCCAAAATTCGAGCGCGAGCTCTCCTCACAGAGTTTCCAACCTTGCTTGCGACCTCTGCACCGCTCTTGCGAGCTGCCTCCAACAAGTCCGGACACTTATACCTGCGTTGGGTTGGGTGCTGGGTCGCACGGAGTTTTCTGGCCAAACTGTCGGCGAAATCGCATCACAGAGCTGGGCTGGGCTCATGAGGATGAGATCCGGGGTTGCACTTGTCCGTTGGAGAATTTGACCAGAACAACATCCACTCGCTGCCGGAATCCACGACCTGTGCTACAAGCCATCCTCTACGGCACTCATGCTCGCGATTCAGCGTCCCAGCATGGGTTCGTCGAAACCACCGAACCTTGAAATGCCCTTTGGCTGTTGGTCTATTGTTCCGTATATGCTCAGGAATGTGCTGACTCAATCCAGATTCATTCGACACCACAACCTCAAATTATCCCTTTCCCTCTCCTACTGCTCCTGCTCCGGGTCCCTCTCTCCTCGACGATAATGAATCCAAATTCCTAGACAGCTTCTTCGATGGCGTGAGCAACGACCACTTCAACTACGATTTCTTCAATAATGCCCCCGATGGTTCCGAGCTTGGATTAGGATGGGATGAGCTACCGCCGACATTCATGGGCACCACATCTTCGTTTGGGCAACAGCCTCAGATTGGGAATCATGGGACGTCGAATATGAACTTCAATAACATGAACCCACCACTAAATGCCGGTCCATTAATACCGCCTTCAACAACAGCAGATATTCTTGCAGCAGCGACATTACTACAAAATGGATCCAATGGACGATCACATAGCATGAGTGATGGATCGATGTTCCGGCAGAACCCTCCGGTGACGCCCACGACGAGTCAGCCAAGAGCAATGTCCATGTCCCAACAAATACCCTCACGACCACAAGGCTTCCAGCAGAGATCAACATCAGACGATTATATGAGGGACAACTTCTATACCGACATGGTATTCGGGCCTCAATCTGACAGCTCAATGCGGACAGCCGTGCCACGGAAAGTCGACATACGATGGGGATCAGATGCAGGATTTGCCAGTCCACAAGGATTTGTTCCACCCACCGTTCAAGAAGAAGTTGCTGCCGTAGAACGGCAACACATGCAGGCCATAGAAAATGCATTCGCCATCATCCCGGCCCAAATACCCAGCAGTGCCGAAACAACACGACCCTCAAGTCCAGCACGACCACATGATATCAACACTAAATCCCACCAACGAAACAAATCAGCAGTGAAGGAAGAAGAAAATGACGAAGACCAAGACTCGAGACCAAGAAAGCGGAGGAAGAACAAAGTACCCATCGACGACGACGAAGACGATGATTCCCCAATCTCCGCGCCTTCAAAACAAAGCGGTAAGAAACGAAAACCAATGAAGAAAGGAGCCAGCGATTCTCCAGTCACAGACCCAGAACCAGGCCACAAACGACGAAAGTCAACAGGCGTAGCCATCAAGCCTACAAGGGAGAACTTGACCGAAGACCAGAAACGAGAGAATCACATTAAGAGCGAACAGAAACGAAGAACGCTGATTCGAGAAGGGTTTGAGGATCTAGGAGAGTTGGTGCCGGGTTTGAGGGGAGGAGGGTTCAGTAAGAGCGCTGTATTAATCATGGCTGCGGACTGGCTGGAGGATTTGATACAGGGCAATGAGACTTTGCAGGCGAGGTTGGATCAGATGGAAGGGAGGGTATGAGGGAGGGATGAAGAAGGGATCCTGTTGATATCAGCATTACCGCTGCAAAATACGACTTGGCGGTACTGGGTATACGGCGAAATGGACTATTGTATGGATGTACGGGAGCACCTTGTCGGATATGGGTTTAGGCTTAGGATGGGGTTCGGTTGGCTTTTACGATACACAGGAATTCTTTTCAATGTCTGGATTTGGGGTAGGTCATTTGCTATTTGCTCGGTGAAGCAAGCAAGCAAGCAAGGGGGCATGGTTTTCACCCTTGGGGTTAACTCCCAACATACTCAATGAATGCATATATGTAATACTTGATTTCTTACCTTGGTCTCTTGATTTTTAATGAGAGAATGAGCTAGGAATGCTTGTTTCTATGGAAGGCTTTCAAGCTTGAGACTTCCTAGGGTTCACTGGCTGACATTTCAATGAGATAAAGCCAAATGGATTTCTGCAGTTTTACGTCTCTTCAGAACGCGTCGATTTCACTTGCTATTACCGTCGTCACCATCGAACAAACGCTATAGCACCGTTTGCATCCACAGCATAACCCTTTTGTCTTTGACGAAATGTAGTTATTTCTACAGAAGAACTTCGACGTTTGGCAGGCTGCGACTTCAGAAAGCAGATCAACAACGGTATACTCTACATTGGAAGCAACCACGAGCACAGTTTTCGATAGTGACAATGACCCTATTTAATGTTCATTCACGATTTATCCAATAAACCGTCACCATCGACATGATGTTCGATGTTGACCCTCTTTTCGAATCAGTGATGTTGACGGGATGCTCTGTTTGAAGTTGACGGTAAGGCTTTATTCGATGTCGAAGCGCTTCGTCTGTATCAATGTTGACAAGGTGTATATATTCTTTGATGTTGGCGCGCTCACGTCCTTTCGATGGTGACGGCCCTAATCTGTTTCGATGTTGCTATTGTCTGTTCAATCCATATTGGCACGCTCTATCTGACTTTGATGCCGACGGAGCTACTCTTTCGATATATTCATGCTTTGTCTGATTACAGTCGCCATCAACCCGATATTGTAACCGATGTCGACGCGCTCTATTTGGTGTATCTACATTTGATGCTGACGGCGATTCTCTTCGATGTCTATCCACGCTTCGTCTGATCATCCTCACTATCGAATTGAAGTTTTTCGATGTTGACACGCTCAATCTGCATGCGATACTGATGGTAATCATGCATCTCCAATGTTAACGCGCTCCGTCCAACTCCAATACATTCGCTTTGTTTTCCCCGCTTTGTCCACGAATCGTTTACGAAGTCCGTCACCATCGGTATAATATTTGATATTGACCTTGTCTGTTCAATACTAGAGATTCGCTGCTTACGATGTCTATATACTGGAAATCCGCCAATATCGATATCGATATAAGCCTTTGCAATCGAAAGCCTTAATGAAGTAGCGGATCGACTGTTTCGATCTTTTGGAAATGTCTAGCCACTATGTGTGCGCATTTCCATTGAAAGATGTATTGACAGGGAATTGTAAATCAAATAATGTTCCATTATCCGTAGAAGCAATATCCTTCAAAGCTAATTCCATATTCGCCTTTCCCTAAGCTGTGTCCTATGTATAGCAAATATAAGCGTCTTCTCAGCAAGTCAACATATCATCCGCAAATACCATATCCCACAGCGCCAATCCCGCAACCAGACAGACAAATCCATAAGCAACCCGACGGTCTACCCTAAGCAACACCAACCCTCTGAAACTTAGCAAATTTCCTCGCAGCCTTCTCCCCCTTCCTAGCCACCCTGCCCCATCCATGCTCAAAACTGAAATCAATCGTGCTCTCGTCTCCCTTCTTCCCATCCTCCCCCTTATCAAGCCCAACCCCATCACAAATCATCATCTTAAAACCCTCAATGTCCTCATCCACAGCCGGCTCTTCAGCACCCTGCAACAACGCCTGATACTTCTCCAAATTAACATTATGACCCACAGCCAACACTGTCGCCGCAGTTTGATTCTGCTCGTCCCATTGATTGCTTACGATTTCTGGTATTTCACAAGTTTCTGCTTTCTCGTTTGCGGATTCGAAGTGGGTGATTAAGGAGAGTGCGGAGTTGATCAGGGACTGTGAACGGTCGAATAAAATGACGAAACATTCTCCTTGGCTGGGAGGAGAGGATTGAGATGGTGGTGGGAGGGGACGAGAGAGTGCGTAGGCGGCTTGGTAGGTGGAGAGGAAGGTTGAGGTTTGTTTCGCGCTGAGAGGGAGGTTAGGACGCGTTGAAGGTTGGAGGTTGGGGAAAGGGAAGGAGGAACGAACGATGAAGTAGTGAGGTTTGTGAGGCACAATTTGAGGGTGTCGGAGGAGGATTGGATACCGTCTTTGAATTTATCCATGTATTCGGAAGCGGCTTTGGAGGCACGTTTCTTCTTCTTGGATTCGAATTCGACGAGGGCGAGGAATTGTCTGGTGGTTGGAGGTTAGCTGCAATTCACGCAAGGCAAGTCATTGCTCTGGCTGACGTCCGCCGGAAGGGAAAAGAGATATTTCAGTGTGATCGAAAAAGGAATGAAACCCGTACTGGCTCTCCATGCGTCCCTCATCTTCCTCATACTCATCGTTCCTGGTCACGCGTGCAGACTCCGACTTTCGGGACTTGACAGTAGTCTTCTTGACATACTTGGGAGCAGCAGGCTTTTCTCGGATAAACAGTTGATCGTCAGAATCACCAGCATCTTGGCTTGAGCATAGTTCCTCGTACTTAGAAGGAGAGGTTTTGCGTTGCTTGCTCTTGCCAGTTGGCAACGCGCCTGGAACCTGTCAGCTTGTGCGCAAAGAAGCAGTAAAGTGGAAAGAAGTGATTCCTTGGAGGATGAGATACTCACCCTCAGATTTGCGCTTGCTGCTTGTCTTGGCCATTGCGTCGGCGTTGGTGATGTTGGTGGGAAGAAGTGAAGGTTGAAAAAGGCGCGTTTTCCGACGACGACCCTCGCTTGATCTGGTTCACTTCGAAGCTAAGGTACTGTACTTTCCAACAAAGGCAAGAAGAACCTTGACTCAGAATACAAGACAGTAAACATGCGTCGATCAGAAGGCAATCATGAGAAATGCCTGCGGCTTCATCCATCCTCTGCGCATTAAGTGTTGTGGGGAGAAGAGGTGTACCTTCCATTTTTGCTAGCTCAACGCTCCTTCTTGACTGCCATTATCGCACGTTCTTGCTCAAGGTTCTTGCTCAAGGTTAACTCCTTAGTCCCTCAAAAATCCTGCTAGCGATATCACGGAGACTGGTGACCAGGCTCCTTAAATGATGGCGCGGTCACGGAAGTAACAAGCATTGAATGAGGCACAAGCACGTTTAAATCATGACTCGAGAATTGATGAAGGATCTTCATTTGACTACTGCTAGGAATTTTCCCTTTACAAAGCCGCAAATGAAAAAAACTCACGAAGCCATAACGAGTCTGGCATCATTTCCATCATCCTCTCTCATATTAACCCCGGTCTCGCAACGTGCGCATGTGCATTTTAATATTCCCCTCGCAAAACAAAGCAAAGCAGAACCAGAATCCCATGTGACACCGATTTCCTTTCCCGAAGTTTGTTTTGCAAATCTGTCTAGTATTCTCTCGATCTGCCAGGGGCTGACGGTCATAAAATCATTCGTGAATGAAAAAAGAACGCCTGTCTTAATGCGCTGAACGAATTTCCCCTTCCTTGCAAATGAATCAAATCAACGCAGTGCAAATGAAAAGGAGGTCTGCCGCCCTCCCCGTCTGATAGACCCAGTCTGATGTGATGAAACCAATGAACCCATTTTGAAGAACTGCTCTCGGTATACGTCTAGTCTGGTAACCAAGAAAACAGCTTGGGAGCCATTCTCTATGACGGTGACCCGACGAGGTTGAGAGCAAGAACTTGATAAGCACTGAATAGCCTTCCACCGCTCAAGAATTCGAGGAGTAGACTGTATGCATGAGTGCCAAATATGTAGCCGTGAAAAGTAACCGCAAGATAGTCAACGCAACGTGGAGTCAGAGGAAAGTGTCGACGTGAAGACCAATGTTCCGAGATGAAGTAGTTCCAAAGGAGAGAAGGGCCAATCAATCTTGTATGGGGAAGTCTGTTGTTTGTCGATTGAGAGTCGTTCTCGTTCGGGTACCGTATTATCGAAATCTGATCTATGCCGAGGTCCGAGCTGCAAGTTGATTGATGTGAAGAGAGTCTTCCATATGTGTAAAGCAAGCAAATGCGACCGAAAGAAATAAGTATACACAACGAACCGTGAGCCGCTGAAGAATTGTCTAAAGTTCGTAAAGTCGTTCGCGGTCAGATTGTTGATGGCGAGTCCCTAACGGGAGTTCATCGACAAGCCCTGGAAGCTGTTGATCCAACCATCGTTGGGAGCGGTAAGACCACCGGGTCTGCCAAACTCGCCAGTCTCATGACCTGGGGTAGCGCCGTGGGGTGATGGGAATCTGCCAGGAAGGCCTTGGTATTCAGTTGGTTGAAAAGCTGCGAACGGATCCATGGGAACGTAGCCGCTTGGAGATACACCCATGTTGCGAGGAGCTGCAGCGAAGGGAGAGTATCCGTAGGTGTAGCCAGAAGGCTGGAATACAGTGGGAGGCATCGAAGGACGGTCGAGGTTAGAGCCGAATGGCTGTGTGTAGACATTCTGTTGGTAGCCGCGGCCAGCTTGAGGGATGCCATATGAAGGTTGTTGCTCTGCAGGTTGCGGACGACGCTCACTCTGAGTGCTTCGATTAACACCAACAGCTCCTGGACCAATGCCACTGGGTGCCTGAAGGCCGAGGGATGGGCTGGCAAACGAGGCAGGGTTGATAGCAGACATCCAGATTCTGGTCTTGTAAACCTTGAAGAGATCGGTAACGAGAGAGTTGAAGTTGATGTAGGCGTCGGCGAAGTAGTAGAAGGTAAGCTTCTTCCAGTCCCTAGTCTGGTGTTAGTTACGGTTCACTTGGAATGAAGTATGAAACTTACATTTGGAATTCAGCGTCAAGGATCTCCATGTGAAGACCGTGCTCCTTCACCTTCTGCATGCAAACTCTCTTGGCCTTGGCCTCGTTACCCTCCTTATCTCTGAGAGATTGGATCTCATGCTGTTGAGCAAGACGCTTGATGATCTTTGGCTTAAGCTCCCCTGGGTTTGGCTCTTGCATGCCGTGTTGATTAGGAGGACCCATGCCACCAACAGCGCTTCCTTGAAGACCATTTGATGCAGCCATGAGACCAGCACCAGTGCCATCTGAATTGCCTGCCGCGCCCTGGGAGTACATCATAAGCCACTTATAATGCTCCTCGGCGTAGTGTTCCTTGAGCTCCTTAGCAGTAGCCCAATCAACGTTATCCTTAGCAACAGTGCCCAAATCGGTACCCCGGTCAGCCTCGACAATGACGAGATCTCCTGGCTTGACAGAGAGACCTGTGCCTTCCTGAACGTAGAAGACATCGGCTCGAGAGCACTTGAAGAGAACAATGTAGAGGAGCTGGTTATGGCGAGGTTGCGTAACTCCGTACATGCTACGATGTGGAGAGGGTGCACGTTGAGTGTATTGGGGAGGAGCAGCGAATGGATATGTGGAAGGTTGATAAGTTGGGGTGGCACCGTAGGTATCGACGTTTCGAGTGAGGGCGGCAGGGCCACCGAAGTAAGAGGCAACTAATGGTTGGTGTAAACGATCTGATTTGAGTGCTTGGGCAACTCCCTCCTCGAAAACGACATCCATCTGCTTTTGGGAGAATTGGGAAGGACGACGATTCTTATTAAAGACAAGCTCACCATGATCGTTCAAGGCATATCCTGAATCTCCTTGATAGCGTGCCTGACCCGGAGACATACTTTCTTGTAAAGCTGCCTCATGCGCCGACAATGGCTCACCAACAGAGCTGACTGAGCCTTGTCTGGTAGGAACGTCTGCGAAGGAATGGCGTCGACTTTGGGGGATGTCAGCTAAACCACCGAAACCGAGTGAGCTTTGCCAGTAGGCCTTCTTCACATTCTCAAGCTTTCGGTTTTCGAGTGAGGTGTATGGGGAGACACGGGGAGTAGCACCGTATTCGCTGAGTCGTCGTCCTAGTAAGCCCTTTGAAGTGATCTCTTGTAGCTCATTTATCTCGTCAAGTTCGTCAATGGCGTAGTCGGACTCCTCTGGAAGAGGCTGTGGAAGATTGTAAGCCATACCGTAGGTGTTGCTCGTGGAAGATCGAGGTCGGAGGCGTGAGGGCTGGTACTGCTGTTGGTTACGAAGCATTGCATTCTCTCTCTTCAAGATCTCGATTGTGTTCGAATCGTTTGTAGTTAGGGGGACGCCGTGGTTGGAATCGGTAATAGACTCGTCGTCGTCGTCTTCGACTTCCTTAAGGTTGCTAAGGCCTCCCTCGTTGGACATCTCAGAAAGCATACTTGGTCTCGAAGGTCTGTGTTGGAGTCCAGCGTTGTGTAGTGGCCGGCCGCGACCTGAGAAGGCTGGCGCGCCACTAGAGGGTAATGTAGGCGAAGCTGAGTCCGAGTCTAGTTGTCCGACGGAGTATGATTGTGATCGATAAGTCTTCGGCGTTGGATGGAGGGGAATCGCGAAAGGTATGGTAGGATTCGAGGAGAGATCTTTCTGTGAAGCGTTGGCCTCAGGTAAAAAGGAGGCAGACGACGGAGCTCTCTGGGTTGTCCCGGGCTCGGCAAAGTAAGGGGGAGCTTTCTGGGCAACGCTAGACTCGGCAAAATAAGGGGCGGATAATGAGGCTTTTTGTGAAGTGCTCGCTTCGGTGAAATAAGGGGCGACGGATGACGGTGATTGGATGGAGGTGGGGGAAGGGAGTACCTCTGTCAGTCTTGATGGTGGCTCTTTTCGAGACTCACTGGTCCAGATACCGCTGGGCCAGGGAAACGAGCCAGAACCAGTATGGCCGCGCCCAGTGCTGCTTTGTCCGTGTGCGCCCCAGTTACCAGATTCTGCTGAAGGTGTGGTAGGATGTGATGTCGTTGGGGACATGGAGCTGGAAGCAAATGAGCTCTTCCGCTGGCTTGCCACTGTTTGTGATGTATCATTCAACCAAGAAGCTCGACGAGTCGGCTTTTGAGGTTGTCCGACTGGGTGGGGGTGATCTACACGTTCAACTTCATCATCAGAACTTGCAAGGGCTTCTGAGTCAGGAGTTGATCTCCGTCCATTGAACTTGTCAATGAGGATTGATGAATTGTTTGAGGGCTTAGAGGAATTCATGATGGGGGATGAGGAAGGTGCCGCCGCGGAGTGAATTATACGCCCGGAGCGGGTGTGAAAGTGTAGCGGGTGCGAAGGTGAAGGTGCCGCCGCGGAATGAACTATACGCCCGGAGCGGGTGCAAGTTCAGCGGGTGTGGACGTGAAGATGGCGCCGCGGAGTGAAAAATGTACCGCGGATCGGGTGAAGGTGATGGGAGGGTAACGGATGTGAAGTTGAAGGTGGCGCCGTGGAGTGGATTTTGCAAGGCGGAGTGTATGAAGTTGAGGGACGTGTAGCCGGGAGTTAAAGTAAGGGCGGAGAGAGGTGTAATGTGGGAAGGTGCTAACGGAGCGGGGTGAATGATGTCTCGGGTCAGGTAGGGTGTGTGAATGGTGTACAGTAGGGTGAAGATGAATGGATGTTCTGCTGCGGGTTGAGGTATAGTCAAAAGAAGACTATTAGTGTCCGTGTACAAGTTGGACAATGTAAAACAAATTATGCGTATCTGAACTTGGGTGTTAGTGGATATCTGTCATTGTTACAAACAACGAAATGAAAATGCAATCATCTATTGATTTCTTTTGGATATGCGAAAATCTTCAAAGCTTGGAGTATGTCTGATGTTGGACACTACCCTATACTTTTCAATCCTTTTTTGTATCGGGTTTCATGCAACCTCACATGTGTCAACTCTCAAAGTTTCATCAGCTCGACTACTTGGCAAGGCTATAGTGTGGAGAATCAGTTGCATCCGTCCACGGACATTGTAATTGCTTAGCAATGCCAGAGTCCTTAATGCAAAGATACAGCCATTGCAAGTTTGCTAAGTAGCCAGCATTTGAAAAGCTTTGAGGGGCGCCATGACAGCCCCGAGGTTGTATAGGGTGATTCCAATAGGCGCCTTGGCCCAAAAGTAATAGTTATTCCAGTTTACTCTTCGATCATGTGCCCCTTTTACCCTTACTCGGAGATTTGGATTCCATTTTCAAAGTTGTACTTCTGTTCTAAGTTTTCTCCAATTCCAAGAATCAAACGTATAACACACTAGTACTTAAACAAAAGGATACCAACTTACCACCGCAGAATTATTAATGGTCCATAAATCCAGAGTCTGGTGAAGAAATTAAGGAAGTGGTATCTATATTCCAAGAAAAAATTGTCAGCCCATCCCGCCAAATATATAAAATCCTTCCAGCTGAAAAGCCTCGAAGGAATGTTTCAGCACCCACCTCAAATAACCGCAATAGCCGTAAGAAATCGAAACGTCTTCTAATATGATCTGCCTCTCTCTCCTCTTCTTCAATGTATGTTTTTCGTGTCCAATTTAAAGAAGCCTTCTAAGTTTCGCCAGTGCACCAGAATTCGTGTAAAGAAATCGAGAATCGTACAGCCTTCTCGCGCATGCGTGGTATGTTGAATGTGAGGCTCGGGGCGCCTAGACTATGCGTAGCCCATGTTCGAACGTTAATGAAAGGCAGAGGCCTCACTCTGGAAAGCTGCCGTCGAGTTGAAGGAGGGTTGGGGAGAGATGCGTGGTGCGATACGATGGACTCGATGTGTCCAGGTGAGGCGCATGCGGGGAAAGGTAAAGGCCGGTGCGACGTGAGATTCTTCGGTTCTGTGCAACACTGCAGGCTGACTTCGTCCTGACGTTCGTGTACAAGGGGAAGAGGAGGAGTAATAATGGTCTATGAGGAACTCGATAGGGTGTTCTGCTTGAGAGAGGAGGTCGTTGAAGCAGTTTTGAGGAGAGAGGAGGTGCGATGGAAGTCGCCTGCACGTTGCAGACTTCAGTGGAGTGGGCGTTTTTTAGCGTTCAAGACTTCAAGGGTGCCCCCGAACAAAGACTAGGGGGGGCAATTGATGAATTGAGGGGATGCAATGGCATGGCCGGCTTGGCTTAGCCCAAAGTCCTCACCCTGCCTGGATTCAGAGATTCTTTGCATGATCGTTTTGAAGACGCGGATGTGAGTCGCAAGGGAAGCCTTTTCTCACTTATTAATATATATTTTTATATACAGAGTCTGGAAAACATGAAAACACGAAAAAACGTTTGAAACACTGTGTTCCCTCCTATTGTACTCTTGCAAAGTTTGCTGACGAGGGGCGAATCGCAGGGTAAGCAGACCTCTTTACAAACTCCCCTACCTAATCAGGCCATGGGTCACACGCCGCAATATACGCAAGCAACTGGAACTCCCCGCATTCTTCTCTTCGAGCATTCAATCGACGATTGCTGAAGCCTTCCAGACCTGACTTCTGGACCGACTGGTCTTAAACTGCACTAACTGACGGACGGTTGATCTGTATCCGATCGAGCCATGAAACCCCCGAGTCCTCTAGAAACCGAAGTGTAGGACCCTGAAAAGGTAGTAGTGTGGTTCGACGGTGGACTGTTCATACCCCAACGAACCTAGTGGCAACCTCCTTTTCGATCACGATTCACTTCCCCTTGGACGCTGTTGCACTGCGTTTGTGCTCCCAGGAAGTCCGATAGTTTCAATCAATAGCGGAGCAGAAAGGCATGGCAGCACACCACGGTGGCATGTGTCAACAGGCAAAACCTCGATGGCGTTTGTAAAGTTTCCCCAGATTTTCGTCTAGCCCGCCAACGAAATGTTGTGCGTACTGGCTCCTCCGATTCATATTCCGATGCCAATGTCATGCTGCTGCAGTGGATCTTCCAACGCCAACTACTTTGGATGCGCTTCGAACTCTGGACATGCTGATTTGGCTAGACACCCAACCTGGACCAAAACTTTCGAAATTGCGGGGAAGCTAGGCCTGCAAATGCAAGTCTCCAACAAGAGGAAGACGATGAGGGGTTGTCAGCAAGAACCCATGGCCCATGTTCATCATCTCGATCATGATCAGCGCGCTCATCGCGCAAGCCTCAAGAGACGCAGCCCGCCAATTCCTGCTTGCCGTTGATTCCTAGATTGATATGACTTTCATATTGCGAGTGATCAAGGATTCCGGCACAGATCATCCTACCGTGTGGATGCGAGCCCCTTGGATCCTGCAGCACAACTGCACACAACGCCTGAGGATGGTGAGCCATCCGCGGCCCTGATTCGCCGCCGGGTCAATTTCCCGTAGCCCACCATGAAAACGGATGCCATGTCCTTAGCCAATGGCAGGAGCCAACTCCGTATGGAAGATGGTTGAGGTTTCAAGCTCAACAGAAGCGAAAGGAGGGGGTGAACCAGACAATTGAAAGAAACGTCTAATGCACGAATCTTCATCTAGAGATGTTCATATGCGATCATGGTCCGAGTGTTAATATATCTTACAACCTAATCCCGGCCGTGCCCGCATACTCATGTCCCTGTCTTCATCTCGGGAGCCGTTTTTAAAGATATTTTTAACCCGGCACGGTATCAAGACTGCCCTTACCAACCGTCGACGGGATGGCATCAACACCCTTCTGTTGCCTCAGTTTCTCCTCAAACTTCAGAAACTCTGAGTTTGCGATCTCCTCTTCTTGATCTAGCACTTGGGTAACACCTTTCACCTCCTCGATCTGTGTGTTTGTGTTAGCTTCTGTTTATCCAGCGTGATGGCTCCAAGGATACTCACATAGTGCATCAGCATGCCCTCTATCCCGTTTTTCAAAGTAACTGTACTCGAGTCGCACGTCCTGCACGCACCTCGCAACTTTAGCAGAACCATTCCTTCCTCGAATCCTCGAAACTCGATATCACCTCCATCTTCTTGGATGGCAGGTCGTATCCGTGTTTCCAAAAGCTCTTTGATCATCCCCACCACCTCGCTATCGTTCTCATTGTAGCTCAAGCTGTCTTCCTCCTGTCCCTCCTGCCCGTCCACCCCAGACTTGTTCTCCGTGATATTGACAATCTGAGCCCCAGACGTCACCGCCTCCGTGATCAACGAGAAGACCTCAGGCTTGATATGCGCCCAATTGGCCTCATTCGACTTCGTAACCGTAATAAAATCCGCCCCATAAAACACAGAGGTAACCCCATCAATATTCATTAACTGCGCCGCTAGTGGCGACGGATGTGGAGGAGCAAGAGTCGCTCTTGGATTCAGGTATTCGAGGAAAGGCGAAGACAGTCCTGCAGGTAATATAGGATGGTTGGGTAGGAACTTGAGCGCATCTGGATTCGGCGTATTCTCCGTCTGTATAAAGATACTCCTACTCCCACTGACCGCCAGCGGCTTCACCATCGTAGAAGGCTGATGTAAAGGCTGTAACATCGGTCTCGTCCTCGCATTCGAAGCCGCCATCGCTGGTAATCGGGTAC
Source organism: Phialocephala subalpina (assembly GCA_900073065.1). NCBI lineage: Eukaryota > Fungi > Ascomycota > Leotiomycetes > Helotiales > Mollisiaceae > Phialocephala > Phialocephala subalpina. The sequence continues at coordinate 2,469,807 of FJOG01000003.1, forward strand.
TTTGATGTACACATCTCGCTGCGCTGTAATGGACTGGCACGGCTGGTTTCGCAGGTCGAACCTTAGTGAATAACGGCACTGTTGCGCGAGCTATCTTTCTTGATGCCATGGTGGAATAATTGACACTTGCAGAGAAATATCTTGAAGTGTCGAGGTTGATTCAGATAAGTTTTCGGAAGGCGAAGTTGCTTCTCCAATGTTTTTGTAATCAAGCACTATGACGCCAATCTCTAGTGTAGCTTTAAGCTCCGATTTGCCGACATCTTCCTCAAAGAAAAGAACGCGATGCTTTCGAGATTTCTGGGAGGCTTCTTTCAGCCTCCAGAAATGTCTATTTCAGAAGTTATAAACAATGGCGATGATACAAAAGCCCCCCAGCAAATCACGGTCGAGGTTCAGAAGGCAAAGATGGCAGACATAGAAAGTGGCAAGTCACCAGCAGCATTCGACAAAGAAGCTCCCGAATCCGCAGAACAGAGCTCAGAGATCGAAGTGAAGGCACCCCAGAAGAAACTTTGTGGAGTCTGCAACGAGAATGATGGGAAATACAAATGTAGCCGTTGTTATCTTCCCTAGTGAGTCCACCGCAGATCCAACAAGCTCCAACTAACATCTCCAGTTGTTCAGTAACCTGTTCAAAACAGCACAAAATAAACCATCCACCCGACGAGCCCAAGCCTGAACACGAATCAAACCCCATCAAACCAGAAACCAGCGATCATGGGCGAGCAGGTACCATTGCAGGAAAAGCTTTCAAAGGCCTCTTCGCTGCATTGGACGATTCCGAAGAACTACGGTTGCTATTCAAGCTCTACCCCAACCTCCCAATGGTCCTGGATCAAATCCATACGGCTACACTTCCGCCATTAGATGAATACACAGTTAGCGGCTTACCTACAAAAGCTCGGAAGGGCAATGAACAGCCGTGGAGCTCTGATCGTGGTCTTCAGAAAGGTGTTGAAGCTTTGAAACAGGCGAGGAATTCTGATGGGAAGGATGGGGAGGGGTTGAGGGAATATGGGAGGCTGGTGTTGCAGATTTTGGCGGGAGAGGAGGGTATGACTACGGAGCAGATCATACAGAAGGAGTTGGCAGAGGAGAATGCTAGGATTATTGAGCAGCTACTCAATGGCGACATCGGCTGAAATGAGGGAGTTGTTCTATCACAAGGACTCGAAGACCAGGGCGTTTGTATCAAGGATTGGGAATATCTGGTGAGAAAACCTGCTCTGTGATGTCTGCTCACAAGCTGACATCTACCCAGTGACCATATGACACGGAATGTACGGAGTCATATCAAGATATGATTGGTAGAAGACGTTCACCAATAGGAAGGATAGAAAGTCAGACTTCTTCAAAGTCTATTGGGAAAGAGGACACAAGATACCCAGCGCCGATGATGCACCAACTCCATAAGCAAACATGAATTCGTTTCAGCCATCAGCTTGGATGACGCTTGAATCTCGCCAAAAAGCTCCCCTTAACCTTCCCTCCTTCCGGCGGTGACGATCCAAATCCGGCTATCCCCTCATCCCTCCGTGTCTTCTCCTTCTTACCCATTAACATCCAGCTCGACTCCATCCTCCTCAAGAACGGACTCGCTTTTTCCTTCTTCCGTCTGTTCTCCATCTCGTCATCTCGTTGTGCCCAGTCGTTTCGATGGTCGTTAACTATATCATGCGGTGCTGGCTTCGGCTTCAGTTTCTGTTGTGGAGGCGATGACCCTTCCTCGTCCCAGAACATATCTCCTGTACTCAATGGCCGTGGAGCACCCTTCTTATGAGTCCCAATTAGATGCGCAAACTCGCCAGTGAAAGTCCTCTGAGGTGGCTTGTAAAGATCCCTCTCCTCATCCGCCTCGGCAGCCACCTCCATCTCTTGAGTCCACTGAAACTGGTTCCTGCTCCTCAATAGATGGTTTTCTAGAACCGCCTGATCCGTAGCTATCGTTTTCTGAAGTAGAGTAAGAGGTTGAGAAGGTCTATTCTCATCAACGCTCACTCGTGCTAGATGGGCCTTGACGACTGGTTCGGCCAGCTTGTGCATCTTTCGGTCCTTTCCAATGGGGGTAGTGGTTCTCTCCATGTCCCTAGCTGCCACAGCTGGGACATGATGATACACATTTTGAGCATGCAACGCAGCAGCCAAAGCTTCGGCTTCAGCTGCTTTTGCAGCTCGTGCTTGACGGCGTTGCTGGGCTTTAATCTTTTGCTTGACGAGGTGAGCTTGTAGTTTCCGACTGAGCTCATCAGGGTCCTGTGAACGAATTAATGCTGTAGATGGTTGAAAACCTTGAGGGGACTCGGAGTACAATTCCGGGGACAAAATGATGAACGGGTAGCTCCCATACAAAGTAACAGTGATTTATGGAAATAAGAACGTACGAAGGGCTCCCCTTGCTTCACTCGCCGTCTGGGAGCACCATTGGTCTTGGGATCGTGAAGCGGGTGTGTCATTGAGCGAGTTGGTTTAATCTATATTTTGTCAGGAATTTGAACATTGGGTTGAACATTCCATGCGACAGGAGTTCGGGAGTACTTTTGAACTTACACCAGGACGTTCCACAACGGGCAACGAAGTTTTGGTCGCCATTATCGAGCAGCCAAGCTTACTTATCTCCTGGGGACGAGATATGGGAATCGCGGGAATGGTGTGCAAAATTGTTTCAGACCTAGGTTAGAGCGTGTATTGGGTGATACAATTCAGGATCACAACATTAAGACAGAGGTATCGACCCGTCCGGCAAATGTGTACTTGGAATTGGGAGCTAGGAAGCAACACGATTCGCGAGCAAAGCACTGAGGGGGTGCACAAGGAAGAAGTAGGAGGTTTGGCAACGAAAGAAAAAGCCAAAGAGTCAGGGTCTGCCCATAACGTTGGTGGCTTGCATCCGAAGCGGACTTGTGATCTCATGGTTCGAGCCAGCCGGACGAAGTCTACGGCGGTAAGTCTCAAATGGAAGCAATGGTCCGTCCGAATGCAGCATAGTATGCGTATTCATCAAGTCGGCAAGTACAGGAGGCTGGTCACACTCCCCTGACGGGCCTGACCTGATCATCGTGACCCCAGATTCTCAGCACCTTTTATTGACACATACCGACTGCAGCCGAGGAGGGCGTGGAATGTTTCACCCATTCTTGGGCGTGCGATCAGCTTGGAGTAGTAGCGAGGTCGTGAGAATATTGCGAGCGGCAGTGGACTTGATCCAGACTCGAGCTCTTCAACTAGACGGAACGCCATGCCTAATCCAGTACATGCCACCAGGAACAAAACTGCGAGATCATCGCCCGAGATGCTCAAGTGAGATGGTTGTTCTGATTGCAGCTAATCTTCCGGAGGATAACTACCAATTCGAGCACGGTTCTGCTTGGACTCGTGCTGCATGAGTCCAAGTCCTGCAGTTTGATGTGGGGAAACCTTGCATTTTGCCACCTTTTTGCCTGTTCACGCGACATGCTTTTTCATGCTACAGTATGAATTCTACTGTATGAGGTGCCAAGGCTGCTTCACCGTCTTGCATCCTGGAGCAACTTCTCGTTACTTGTTCCACGGGGGTAACCTTACACAGGAGTCGCACAAAACGGCAGTAAAGTGCACGGCTCCGAATGTCCGTAAACAACGGACAGGTCCTCCGCCCAGGAGTCTTGCTGTTTTGTTTCCTAGATTGTCATGTTCGAGATTTCCTACCTGCCTTTGATGTTTTGTTGCGGCGTGTGGCTGCATGAGCTTTGGACCCGGATTGGGCAAGACGTTGTCCCCCAAATCAAAAGTTAATCAAAGCAGTAATCTTATGCAACCACAACCGTTCATCTGCTCAGATGAAAGACATAATAATCAAGCCGGTCTATCATTGAGATTTGGTTTCAACCAGATGACGACGAGGTAAGGTACCAGTACTACTTCCGCGCGAGATAACCGAAGAAATGATCTCAGCGGGACAGCGGGCTGCGTCCAGTTCTCTCGTAGAAAAAGCAACGCCTTCATCGTGGACGGCGACTGCTCATGGCCTCCGAGGACTTCACGTGTCCTGATGACCCGTTATGGAGAATGCAATCCCAGCTGCGTTCAGCTCAAGCTCCAATCAAACCATCTAGAATTCTAGAGCCTCAGGGTCAGAGATGATGGCATACTGCATGGCATCGGATTCGCCGGACCATCCCGTCTCATGCCCGTCTAGTTTTTACAGCCGTTGAAGAATTCAAACTCAATTGTCAGCTCTAGCACGCAGCCTTACGAGATACAGGCTTATCGTTGGTAGCCTTGTTGTGACGTTGTTCAGCAGGCAGAGTCTAGGTGGTCGGTGGAGTACTTCGTACGTACGAGGGGAACGAGCTCGCAGCTGAAGGTTCTGGTGATTGTGTGACTTGGTATCACGATACTTGACCTCGAGGAAATCGTAAGATCGAAATGATGTGAAGCTTGGAGATGCACTGATCATCACTGATCATCATAGCTTTATCAGATAGTGGTGGATACGTTGATATCGGATGGGCAGCCGACGGTTCCTTGCAACTGTCGGTTGACTTTGGCGTGAGGTCCCTGAATTGACCAGTTGCAAGATAGGAGCGAGATAGGAGCAAGTCGTGGATTGACAAAATTGTGGTTCGTAAGAGTGAAGATTCGCAAGTTGGTTGCACCGGCTTTGCAACGGCGGCTAGAACGCTTTGGAGTCCATCTGATGATATGCTTTGCCAGGGATGCTTGTGTTGATTAAGAGCGTGCCGCTTCTCAGAGAGACTTCGCTGTTGGCAGAGTGCTTGTTTCCTTTCGACAGCCGCTTGGCATAAAGCTTCGTGAGAGGAATTGGGATGAATGATGTCGACTTGCTGCTCATTGCCAGCTCCATTCCTGCACTCGCACTCGCACTCGCACTCGCACTCGCGCCTCGTCCCTCAACCAGTGATGGACTTCACGTGTGACAGCCGGCTGGAAAGTGACAGTGCGGGATAATTAATTCCTTTTGGGAGACTGAAGCGTTTCGGTTTGAAGATTCGTAGGCGTGTGTGTTCCCCTGCTCCCTCTTGCCATGCTCTCTTCACCCACCTCCATGCATCACAGATGTTACATCCTGGCGACGTCTTCGAAATGGGCCTCGAGCACTCCCCGTTGGTAGCGAATGAAAGGGAGCTGCTGGAGCACGACGCGGAAGGAGTGTGTTTGTTCCCGAAAAGGGCCAATCCTAGCACACGCGGATGCCCCGCCAAATGGTTTGTGATGGCCCTGCTCGCTGTACATCTCCACAGCACTCGACCTCCACTGGGACATCCTCTCCCACAAAAGCACCACTGGTATCGATGCGTCCATTCAATCAATCACACCGAATCCTTCGTTATGCCACCTGGTTATAACTCCGATAGCTGAATTGCTCTTGCGTGAATCAACGGTGGCATGCTCTTCCAACCACACTTGCTGCAATAATCGCGATACTGTACTGCTGGGACTGCCACAGCATGGTTTTGCTCAGAACGAGCTGCGAGTTACCGACTGCCAGGGTCTTGACCACCCTTTGAGCTGTGTGCAGGCATTTTGCCTCATCCATATCAAATGGATGGACTGAGTGTTCTTCCGCAGCGCAAAACTCCATCGTCGACTCCGCGAGACGCCCCTTCCTCCTCGTCGAATTTTGTCACGAAAGCTGCGGCAACTTCGACTTCCTCCACGCCGCGCAGCGCTCGACCGACCTTTGTGTCCCGGACGAGTTCAGCTCCCCACGTTTTATCGCTGGAAGATGAGGCGTACAGCCAGCGCTCCTCGGTGGCATCCATAAAGGACGATCCGTTCTTCCGAAATTATCAATCTCCTCACTCCGTCTCTCTGGCAAGAGAACTGAAATCTGCGACGTATCTTGCACGTATGGAGGGGGACGAAGATGGCCCTCTGCGGGGTGGAAGGACAGTTGAGAACTCAGTGAACCTGCCCGTGCGAGGTCCCTCCCCAAGCAAGAAAGTCCATTAGACTAACAAGTTTTCTACAGCCTCAATCCAGAAGCGGGATGTCTGATATCAACATTGCGGTTATTGGGAGTGCGGGTGTGGGGAAAAGTACTTTGATACAACGCGCTCTTGGATTGCGGACACTCCCAACATCAATTGCCTCGAGTCTTCGAATGTCTGTGGACAACGTGGTTTACACCGTTAGCCTGATTGAACTTGACCTCGAGTCTTTCGATATAAATCCAGACCGCCGAATTCAATGGCCGAAGCAGATCAATGGGCACATAGTTCCTCGCATGGATGGGGCTCTGCTGCTATACGATGTCATGAATAGAGAGAGTATTCAGGAATTACCTCAGACCTTGAGTGAGTCTTTAAGAAAATACCTATATACAAGGATCACGAACTAAAAATGCGTAGATGGACTGGTCAATTCTTCCTTGCCTACTATACTAGTTTCTTGCAAATGCGACAACCCAGAAAATACACGTCAAATCGACGTGGAGAGTATGGAGCAAGCTTGCATGTCATGCGTCGAAGCTGTGAAGACTGCAGCGAATGTCCCTGAAACAGCGAGACTTTGTCTTTCTTCCATGCTTCGAGCTGTCATGACGAATCGAAATGGTAAGTTGGAATTTCCATGTGAAATTGTTTGAGCCTCTTTCACGTTCATCTCTTCTCCGCATTTTATCTCTTCTTGGCAACGATCTTCTCCATACATCTGATGTTTCTGTTCTCGAAGTCTTATTGCATTTCCCATATTTAAAGACAAAGACTGACATTTCTTGTTAGCGATGCTCTCTTCCGCCGAAAGTTCTGGCGCTCGACGTCGAGCTACTTCGTCTGCGAATCTAGAAACACCATTAGATCCCTCGAGACCACTTAGTCAACATTCCAAGCATAGTCGTGCAAGCTCGGACTATTCCCTGCTCCGAGGATTTCCCTCGCCACCCCCTGTGTCTACCAGAGGCCAGCCTCCCTTGTCCCGGGGCAATGGGCGAACCAACCTGCATCACCAAATTATACTTCCTGATCCACACGACGCGCCGCCACTTTCGTCGCATCCGGCGTTTCGACATGACAGCTTCCACACCTCGTCTGATGCGACCCATCAATTGACAGCGGGCCTCAAATCTCGTTCTCCTCTACCATCGCCTGGTACTGGGAGAGCAGTCGACAATTCTTTCCTTGACATGGAAGAATCAGATGCAGAATCAGCGTACCGGTATTCGGACGACATTCCTATCCTGCAGCGAAATGATGACAGCTTCTTCGACAAGCCCGCGAAAGTGGCTGGTGTGACTTTCGATGAGCTGGTGGACCGATTGTTAGGGCAGAATATGTCGAGAGCAGACAACAATTTCTCGGATATCTTCCTTTGCCTATATAGGAAATTTGCGGCTCCTGCTGAGCTTTTTGCTGCAATTGATGACCGACTCAATCGCGTTGCCGACGACAAGAACACGCATTATTTGACGCGAACGGCGACCCAACTGCGCATCATAACTGTTGTCGCGAAATGGGTCACGACTTATCCAGGAGATTTTGCGAGCGCTTCAACGAGCGCCAAGTTGGAAAGCTTCATCAATACCCTTTCCGGTGAACCGGTTTTTGCAGCAGCCGCGCTAGAGATGAGGACACAGCTGCAGTCACGGGTTTTCGAAGACGATGATACGGGATGGGCTCGTACTGATGCCGATGTAGAGCACGAGGAGAGGGCGTCGACTGACGATTCAATCCCCCCCTCGCCGGCTAGAAGGAGGACTGAGTCGAGCCAAACAGAATTTGACGAGGAGATGGCAAACTTGCACGTAGAATATGAGGAGGGCTCAGACATGGTCCGGAAGGAGTCCAGAGCAGATTCTACAACTTCAACGCGACCTCTATCCCCTACACAGTCTCTCTCGCCATCTTTCCATACTGTGGAGGATTACGAGAGAGAAGCAGCGACGATGGTACCGAAAGGTACCTTACCACTTACCAAATTTCGCTATCATATATTCATGGATATATCCGACGACGACCTAGCTGATGAGATGACGAGGATCGACTGGGTCATGTTCTCATCAATCCGACTCCGTGATCTGGTCCGTCACGTCAGCTTACCCTTGGAGCAGAAAGAGAGATGCAAGAGCTTGACGAACGTCAACCGGATGATCAGCCATTTCAACCACATCGCAAGATGGGTGGCCAACATGATTCTAATGCGAGACAAAGCCAAGCACAGAGCGCTCATGTTGGAGAAATTCATGACCATCGCTTTGAAATTGCGGCAATTGAACAATTACAATGGCCTAGCTGCAGTCCTGGCTGGAATCAATGGCAGCGCCATTCACCGTCTGAGCCAAACTCGGGCTCTTGTCCCACAGGACGTCCAGAAACGATTCGCTCGCCTGGTCATCTTGATGGGCACGCAGAAATCACATTTCGCCTACCGCCTGGCCTGGGAGAATTCTTCTCTTCCTCGAATTCCTTTCATCCCTCTTCATCGCCGTGATCTTGTCTCAGCTGAAGAAGGAAGCCGAACGTTTGTTGGAGCCAACGGAGAGAGGATCAATTGGAAGAAATTCGAGGTTTTGTCTGAAGTTATCTTGCCGATTATGAAGAGTCAGGTGGTGCCATACCCGAATCTGGCGAAACATGAGATTGCGAGGGAGCTTATTCTGGATTGTAGGATGCCAGTGGATGATGAGGTTGGTTTTCCTCACTTGTTTGCCCTTGATCTCATATACCTGCCTATCTTGTTCTATTCTCAAATACTTGGAGCGCTTGACATTGACTAATATCAAACAGGAGGTCTATCAACGGAGTCTATCACTGGAAAGCAGTTCATCCGGGCCCCTCGAAATCGGGAAGAAGAAATTCCCTTGGTTCCAGAAATAATCAAGAGAAGGAAGGTCAAAGGTAATTATAGGCTCAATATTCAACACGGCGAACATAGCGAGGGAAGGCAGGAGAAAACTTGGATACCAGGTGTTGGGAACTTGTGTCTATTGTTGAAGTGGTCATGGTATGATGCTTGGCGCTGGGGAGTTTTCTGCTGTTGGGAAGAAGACTTTTGATGGCGATTGCGACATACCCACTTGAATTAAGATCTTGTGACGATAGATGAGATGATATGACACTGAAGGATAACATGACTATTCCATGTCTCGTCTGATTCCTTCTTGCTCACATATTGTCCGTTAGGATTGTGTGTTGGTGATGGGTGTTGATGAGCTGTTGACTTCGAATCTTAGTGTGAATGTACGTCCTTTGGCCAGGGATAGAGGTGCTAGCGGTGAAAAGAGATCCAAGTCCAAAGTCAGATCTCAAGCCGGTCATTTTGAACTGCAAATCAGGCTGTTTAGACTAAATGTATGATCAACATTCTAACATCTGCCTAGTTTACAGAAATCTACAAGACGTGGGACATTATTCTCGAATCCCACAATGTATTCGGAGTGGGGTATATCAACAATCACAACGGCGCCGCAAGACTCTTCCTCCTCCTGATCTTAACCACCTTCTTCGCCCCTTTCATCGACTTCCTCGGCCTCCCTTTCGTCTTATTCGCTCCAGGCTTCTCCGCAACATTCAACCAAGCATTCATCGGGCGTCTAGAAGAGACAAACTTCCCATTCGGAGTAAAGACCTCCACTGCTGGCCAGCTCGGATCAATCTCATACTCCGCTCTCTGCTCCAACTCCCATTCATCTTCTCCAGTCTCTCTTGGGTCAATCTCGCCTGGATTCTTTCGGACTTGAGCTACGAGTTCAATCCAGCCAAGACCTTCTATCAAGATATCTGTCGCCATAACTTTGAAGGGTAATCTTTCGGGTCTGATACCCGCTGCTTCAGGTCGAGTGATAGGTCCAGCACGCTGCTTCGTAACGTCCCATTTCAGGTGAAAGGTTCCTGCTGATTTGATTTTCTCTGCTGTTTCTGGCAATGAGATATTTTGGACATATTCGGAGCCTTTATGCAGTTGTGTATAGATAGCTTTCTCTGTCGATGTGCGATGTGAAGAGATGGGCGTGAAAGAGTAGGCTAATACAATCACATCTGGGGTTGTGGGAGTAATGCGGATGAATCCTCCCAACAGGAGGGATTGTCCTGGCTTGATCACTTGCTGAGTTGGTTTTACGCGGGAACGCATAACGAGTTCTGCTCGGTGTTCGGGTTGGACATAAAGCTCGAGGTCGCCGCGTGATAGGCCTGGAAGGTCAATCAGCTCTCCTTTGCCGTTTCCGAAGGAGAGTCGTATTGGGGAAGCGGTTGTACCAGGGAGAGCAGAGACAAGCGGCATGGCTGGGTAGTCAACCTCAGGTGGAGCGGGAGGGAGCAGCGATGAGGTGTCCAGAGAGTCCGCATCCGTTGAGTCGTACTCATCCTTCTTGTACAGAACTTTGTCCTCTAAAGCGTCTTCTAGAGTAGGCATAGGAAGTACTTCTCCAGTCTCGGATTTTAATGCTCCGTTCTTTGAATCCTCCTTCTCGGCGATATCCAACTTCTTGATCTTATCGAGAATCTCAGCAGCTGTCGGAGGAGCAAGCTTCTTGCCAAGAAGTTTGTCCTTCTCTCTTTTTCCTTTAGGAAAGATGTAATGGAAGAGCTTACTCTTCCCAACGTTGACTTTGCCAACCATCCAGCCCCCTCCGCCACGGCGCCAGATCTCCTCCTTCAATTCGTTTGTCCACCACGGCTCTTTTGCGCTCACACATCTGAGATTGCCAAGTCGAACATCTTTCGCTGTTCTTCCTAGTGCATCTCGAAGCACGGCTCTCAGATATGGCATCATGGAGTCGACCTGGGACTTTTTGGGTGCCAACAAGTCCGACCTCGTAATAATAAAGCTGACTTCTGTCTTTCGACCATGATAGAAGCGTCCCGTTTTCGACCGCCTGTTTCGTGATCTCAAGGGCGTAAGATGTAGTAGCTTATGTAGGCCTGGGACTAGTGACATGGGAAAGTCTGCCGCATCGAGAACATGATACACATGATTGTACTTGTAAGGAGATTCAAAAATTGTATCCTGGATAGTTTCAACGGAGGGATGATGTATAGAAATCCCAGTGCTGTGATGAAGGATCTTGTGGCATCTATCGCAGACGGGAGGTTCAACAGCAGTCTCTGCACCAGAGTCAATATTGCTATAGTACAGTTTCCAGAAAACGTACCTGGTTTCACGAAGTCGTTTGTACTTATTCCTAGCGACGATGTATCCGCCTGTTTCAATGCTTCCTTGACAAGTTCATCTTCTGCAGACTCATGTTGACCCGATGTTGCCTCGAGATATCTCCTAACAGTGTTCCTCCCGAGTGTAAAGTATCCAGCACCAGTCTCGTCAACTGTCTGAGAAAGAGCTCCACATCCAACACATTGCTGCGGCAGCCTTCGGAGAGCATAATTTGGGTCTGCCACTGGATTCTTGGTCGAAGTGATCGCATGTGACGTGACAAGTCTCCTCTGGGAGGCCAAAGGCTTCAGGGAACTGTTATGGGAGCATTGTAGCGGGTTGAAAAATGTTGCCCGTACGAGTCCAGGACATAGGAAGACAGGAAGCTCTGTCACCGGTGTACCAATCCGTTTCACAAGTTTTGAAGCAACTCTCGCGCTTTTCGACATTTTCGCATTCTGACAATAGGAGTTCCAAAGCTGTCGCGCGACTTTCAGACATTCAAAATATTTTGACAGGGGACAAAGTTTAGCGCCAAAGCTTAAATAATTTGTCCATCTGAAGCCGACAACTCCTCTGCTTCGACGACAACAGTCCAGCACATATTTAAGATGGTCAGCATAGTGCGGCGGATGAGAAAGCTTAGAGCTGTAAGTAGTTGTGCTATTTGATCTGCTACTGGAATCTGCTGCTAATGTGTGCCTCTATAGAAGGTATACCAGTCCGCCACGAACGATCGAGAAAAGCACTCAATTGACCATCTCGCAGTTGCTCGCCGTAAGGCTAGGACCAGGAGCAGCCATTTTACCTCCTGAGGTTACTCGGATACATATGGACTTCGCTAGGGCTGTGGAAGACGGACATTGGGGACCTAGGTACGCCTCCTCGAACCTCATTCAGAAGCTTTTACTAAGGTTCTCGTAGGAAATTCTGGCGAAACTGTCTACCCCGATTAAAATACCACAATCCCGCCGTTGTCATGACCGTAAACCGAACGGAGGATCAATTAGGACCCGCCGTCATGACTGTACATTTCACGAACACTGCCGCAGCAAAGAGCACCGAACCCGAGATATCCTCTACCACCACAAAACAGATATCTACAGGACCTGTTCCAGAATCGAAAGCAGGTCCAATTACAGTCAAAACGGAGACCATAAACATGAAGCACAGGGTGGATTCGGAGATTTTGGATCAGTTATTGAAGCTCACTAAAGCGAAGGTGGTGCAGCCAACTCCTGAAGAAACGAGGGAGATTCGAGACATTGAAGAGCAGAATGTCAAGAGTGCGAGGGATGCTGCTTTGATGCAAGCAGAAAATAAGAAGAGGAGACGAGAGGAGGAGATTCTCAGACAAGCCAGAGGTTCGATGGATACGAATTGATTTGTCCAAGGTCAGGAGATTTATACATTGCATGGGAAGGCGTTGATTGTACAAAAGAGAGGCATCTGTGGGAGCGTTGTAAAACAGCTGTACACTTGGTTGTAAACATCGTATTTGGAATGTTGACACATATCCGAAGGTATAAAGCCGTGTCATTGACTCTATATGGACATCACTCTATCATCTCTTCTCGGCAGAAGGTCTCATGAATTCCTCCCCATTCCATGCTGTGATGAACTAGCCTAGCACGCTCGGCCATGCATGCTAAGCTGCTAGAAGAACGCCACCAGGGTATCCATCACTTCAATCCAAATCCTTCGCTCTCATACACCGCGCGCCAAAGCATCCATTCCAACTTTTCCTTCGAAGAATAGCGCCACAAAGACAACATATTGAAACACGTTCGTGCCACTGGAAACCGAGGCCCGTCTTCACCAAGACACGACAACTTGATTACCAAGTTTGTTGCTCCCATGGCTGGGATTCGGTCACTGCCAGTAATGAAGCTCAGCAATTTCCGCTGGTCGCTTGGCTTCGCGGCCTGGAAGGATTGCCAGAACCAATGGATGACCGGTTCGGTCTCTGCGGGATCAGGAACACCCCAATTCTCGCACACAGACACGGCGCGAAGAGATGCAATGTCGAGTGGTTCATCTGAGCCTCTGATGAGAAGTTCAATCTCCTCGGGTCTGAAGAGAGATAGTGCATTGCTACCGCAAACCGTGAAAAACCCTCTCTTGAAGGGTTCGAATTGTCTAGTCACAGCTGTGTCCAGGAGGTACCGTACGTATAGGTCAACGAATTCTCGCCTATTAGCGTTCGTGACTGGCCGTTTCTCTCCGTCTGGACACAGTGGAACCTGCATTGTCTGTCCATACCGATCGACATCAGCTACAAAATCCCGACAAAAGGTACCCTCTACATCTCCGTCGAACTCAAGGAGTTGTCGAAGACCATTGGCCAGAGCCGGTTTGAGTTCTGCCAAATCTTCCAAGGAATATGTCATCGACGGCTTAGCATGCGAGGTAGCTGCTGGCGCGGCGGGAGGCCCAGCGGCAAGAAGTTTCCGAAAAGCGAAGGGAGGAAATGCAACGTCCAGGATTGTCGAGTTGTATATCGCCAGCCCGAGGACGACACCAACGAGAAAGAATTGATCGGTTGTCTCGAAACTGTTTGGGTTGAAGTAACAGAATCCGGAGTCTTCATCATACGTGAACATTCCTACAAATTTTCAGCAGTTGTTTCTTTAGTTGTCATGCGACCTTACCGTGTTCAGGATTGAAGACATCTCGGACCAGCAACAAGAACCATTCTTTTCGAAGCCCTCCAGCATCTATTCCTTCCTCTCCCTTGAATTCTATGCGCAGTCCTTTCTTGATCTCTTCACCGCCAGTTCCAACAACCTCACTGACGCTTTTCAGACTATCCTCAACAAGACATTCCCTTCGGATTTTCAGGACGAGATACTGATTCACATTTTTTCGGGTCATAATGCTGTCGAAAAACGCCTCTCTCGCCTTGACTTCCATTTGACGACGGGCATCATGCTCCATTATCTGGATCTTTGCCCAGATACTGAGAAAGAATGGGTACTGACAAAAAGCGAATTTACCCCTTCGGGATTCCCAGGCCTCAAAGTCAGCGATTAAATCCGAGTAGTCGAGAAGTGTGTTGTAGAAATCGCTTGTTGGCAGGATTTGCCCATGGTGATATGCTCTCTCGCGGGCTGCAAGACCGGCACTATGACCTTGTTCTGTAGGATTTGGTCTAATTTCTCCTCTTTTGGACAAACCACTGTTGTTCGCAGAGAAGAGGAGAGCCATAACTCTTGCTGCAGCTTTTATCTGCCAGTCATCGTTGTAGATCACTGGTTTATGTTTCCGATCAGATTTCTTAGCGGTTTGAGCAGAAGTACCTAGGGCAGCATGTAAGGCAGCGGGAGTATTTCGACCTGGCCCTCCTATGCTAGGTACTAGACCTGCAGTTGGGTCCTGCTCAACCTCACGCCGTTTACCATGCTGTCGTGTGAGCCTGTATGTGACAAAGCTTCCAATGAGATCCGTCGTCCTCTGGAATTGAGGATCGGAATATCTCGCAAACCAGGACACAAGGTGATGGTGACACTCGTTAGAGACATTGGATAACAGACCTAATATTCGTTTGATGATGCCCGAATGTTGCCCTGCGCTGCTCTTGTTCGCATCAAGTGTGGTTGGGGACCGAGATTGCACTGTCAGATTTCGTCCGTTCAGACTATCAACTCTGTCAGGAGTCCTTTTCTCCTTTGACCGAGATCGAGATCTACTACGCTCTTTGCTGACTGAGGTAGCCTGTGTCGGATACAATGATGGGTTTGCGAGGATAATCAGAAGAAAGCGAATCTCGTTTGGTTCACTCAAAGGACGCCCAGGCCTTTTGAGAAGACTCTCAGTAGCCTTCAACAAGACTCTCTGTGCATGAACTAGCGACTCCATCACCTGATGTTCGATTACATCCAAGTCTGCGTCTGATGGTTTTCGGAAGTGCGAACCGTCAGCGTCTGAAAGGAGGCCATTTAGTTGCTCTTCCCATGACTTTCCCGCATTCATAACTGTGGTATACCATTCGTTGACTTCTGTCCAATCGATTCGAGGAGACTTTACGGTGACAAGCTCTGCGTTCTCACTACCGAACCGACGATGCGTTCGTGACCTCTCGGGACTCCGTACATCAGACCGTTCACCTGTCCACCAAGAGCCATTTTCTGCAAAATCACCCAGCAACAGCGTCTTAGCATCCATCTCAGACATCTGAGTATCTTGTCGAGCTTGTCGGTCAGTGGGAGGGTTTTGATTGGTCCGCCTATTGCCCTCACTCGCCGCTCTCGGAGCCATATTTGGCCTCACGGTACTAAAAGATGTGTTGATGCATTCGAATGATCCAAATGAAGCAACGATATAGTCTTCTAGAGGTTTTAGGATACTCCTCGGGGCGATTGCTCGGTGTTGATGATGAATCTCTTCACTCTCTGCGTAACCCCGCCGTCCTGGATTCAGTCCAGTCGTATCCATTGAGGGATTGGATCGGTCTCGTCTGTCTCGCTGCTCCATGTGTTCCATAAGAAAACTTCCAGGCGAAGACCTAGAATATGGAGCGAGATTGGCTCTGCTCATTTGATGAATCAACCCATGTTCATGTAAGTGGTGTGAATCGTTTGACGGGCGTTCAGAAAATTGTATGGCACGGGTCCTCGACGTTGCTCGAGGCAGAACCTCCTCGCTCAGATGCTGTTCAGATGGTTCGCCCCATCTCTCTGACCGTGACCTCGTGCCTGTCGGTGAGCAAGGGGGTGAATGAACAGGGCTAGAGGTAGAGCCATCGTTATGCTTCAGATGATCGATAAGATATGCAGTTATACACTGGTCAATGATTTGTCTGGTCCGTTCCACAGACAATGGCACAGCTATTCGGGCATCAGCATAGTGAAGATATGGAGCATAGAGGGTCTGCCTACGTCTATGGGTGACCCCGGCACCGGGACGAACGCCAGACTTCGCAATAGGTGCCCTATGTCCATCTCCACGTCTTGCCTCCAGGATTATAGGTACCAAATCATTGATTGTCAGGCATACTGTGCATCGGAAGACTTTCAAATCTTTCGGCCATCGTACGATAGAGTCGCAAGTCATACATTTCCCTGTCATCAAGTCCTTCTCTGCCACCTTCTGCTTAGGGGTTTGCACGCTTGGTGACACTGTATCATCGTCTGTAGAGTCGAACCCTGGAGCTACCGCAGACTCCCCACTACGCTTCTTCTTCCCTAAAAATAGTGACGGGAAAGGGTGGCTCATGGAGCGTCCATGGCTAGGAGTTCGCACAGGTTTCGAAGAGCTTGAGGCGCCAAAGCTAGCATGAGGTGGATGAGGAAGACTTGGGATGCCATAGGCGTTTTCGAGTATGTCCGTTTCAGTCAATCTAGAGCGCGCTCGTGCTGGAGAAATCGTACTGTTGTTGACTGGATTGGGACCTTGCTCATTGCGGGAGCTCCCTGAAAGTAGCCGGCTTGACCAAGGAGGCATTGCTCAGCTGTCTTCTGAAGGCTACTCTTTGCAAGCAGCAAGTATGGTATAGGCGGGTCATCGAATCGGTTCGAGCAGTGGCGGTCTCGTATGAAGGGTTTCGGGCGACTGGTCTGCCACAGTTTGAATTTCTGCCAGTTGCCAGTGGTGAGTACTTACCTTCACAAAGTAAGAATTGAACAGGAAGGGGCGACGCAAACACAACTCACAACTTTGGCCTAGATACGCAGAAAGTCAACCTCTAGAAAGCCATCATCACAGGGTACCTCCTCGAAGCTCGAATTATTACCCAGCGAGCGCATAATGCAATCCATTTTGTCCCCAGTTTCATCGAAGCGGCTAGCCAAGAGGGGTGATTTTCATTGTTGAATACGAGCTGCGACAGAACCGAGAATTTCTTATCTGATGATCAAGTTAAAGTTATGCATCCCTGAAAGTAAACCTTGCAAGTGAGTTAATTCGCACGATCACGCTGGCAGATTTTGTTTTGATGGTTTCATGTCTTCAATTCATCAGCTTATGCTAACCAGCAACTGGTGCTGTACTGCTTTTGTAAGGCCATGAAACAATGGCGTATACGATCCACCGCCCCAACTCGAAGAAGCACAAGCCACAAATAACTCCCGCCAAGACATCTATCTGTATCGCTGAAGGTTGAGGGTGTTGTGTCTCTTCCAGGTCTTTCTGCGACCAGCAGTTGTCTTGTTGTATCCGTGACCCTTGCCCAAACCACGAGACTTCTTGCCAGTAGCGGTGAGACCACGAGATTCACGGTGCTTGTGGACAGGATTGACAATCCAGTTGATGCGGGGGTCGCGGCGGATGGCCTTGTGTTGAGGGTCAACGAGGATAACCTCGAAGTACTTGTAGGTGGAGTCCTGGTTGATCCAGTACGAGTTGAGAACTCGCAAGTTGGCGCAGCGACGTCCGACACGCTCCTCAGCAGTCGACTTGAGGGATCGTTGGTACTTCAATTGGTTAACACCTTGGTTGGTGGGCTTGCCTGAATTGAAAGAATAATCAGCAGATGTCCAGAGATCTCTCAGAATGTATCCTCATACCATATGTAGCACCCTTGGGGACTGGACGCTTGCGGCCTCCACGGCGGACTCGGACACGGTATATGACATATCCTTGCTTGGCCTTGTAACCCAGACGGCGAGCCTTGTCAGGTCGGGATGGGCGAGAAGCACGGTGGACGACGTTCAGTTGTCGAAGCTATATTATGCACTCTCAGCTAATGTTCAACGAGTGTATAGCAAGGCGCATCAAAAGATGGCCACAATCAACCTCCACGTCCACAATATTCCAATATGTCCGGAGAGCAAATTCGAAATATTGGTTCGTTTCGAGGTCGTGCGAGGTCGTAAAAGGGTCGAATTATCTTACCTCCCAGCAGCGGACACGGAGAAGGAAGCGCAGCACATCGGACTGCTTCTTCTTCTGCAATTCTTCAACATACTTCAACGCTCCCCTAGATCAAAACAACGTTAGAAATGAAGTTCCCGAAGAGTAGTTGGTGATGGGGTGGATTTTGAGGGTATACAGAGATCTGGTGGCGCAGTAGACTTGAATTCTGACTGGAACACGGCAAAAAAGTGCCCCAATATGCTGGCAGACGCAGACCTGAATGGAGACCAAAGCATCGGCTTGATTGACTTACATGGTTGCGGTATTGTCGGAGTTGTCGAGTTTGTCGTTGAAGTTTGAAAATCGAGAAATCTCGAAATGCTTTGAGTGGTGTGCGAGAACTTTTCTAAATGGGCTTAGCGTTGGGGCTAAGCGATGTCCACTATTTCTAGAGACCTAAGGCATCACGGCCAATTTCATATCTCAATGTCCCAAGAGACCTGAGACATTATATCTTCAATCTTAATGTGATGTTCCTTCTCGATCTTAGCCTCGGAGAATACTCTCAGGGTGATATCTCACCACATCACCCTTTGCACGGTTTCTAAAATCGCAGTTGCGCTCGAGGCCGTTAACATCGATTATCTCAACGCTTAGTTATTTTCACCACAAAACTTGGGGATATGAGATAGAAACTGAGGCCAATGTCCCGGAGATATTGATTTCTCTAAACCTTAGCCCTCCAGTGAGGAATCTAGAAGATGACAGCCGTGCACCTCGATGACATGCATGGAACATAGGGGCTTCATATCATGACATCACCTGCCAGGACGAGAATTGCAAGGAGCTGTATTACCATATCAAGTATTCTGTGTATCTTCCTGTCAAAATGTCCAAATACATTTCAATACTCTGGTCTCAGATTACTTCATGCTACTTCGAATTGTTAATTCCTCGCTTTTATCTAGGAGTGTTGTACAAACAGCAACCAGATCATCGTATCTTCGGCATTGTCCTAGCTGTAGCAGAACAATGGCCGATTTCAGGCCTAATAATGGTGTCTCTCGACACGACATGGTATACTTCCCCCAGATGACCACGGCGTTGCCATCGTCATCCGGGGAGTTCCGGAAAGTGCTGTTTACTGGTCTCTATTCACAAGTAGTGCTTATGACCATTCCTGTTGGGTGAGTCTCTGAATGTCCAAAGTTTCATGGGAGACTCAAAGGTGGAGTAGATGCTGACCAGCATGTTCGAACAGAGGAGACATCGGGGATGAAGTGCATACGGTCGACCAAGCGTTGACGTTCACGAGTGGCCAGGGCAAGGCTACAATCAATGGAAAGGATCAAGACGTGAAGGCTGGAGATCTGATGGTGGTGCCTGCTGGAACGCAGCATCAATTCATAAATACCGGACCTACGCCATTGGTGAGTGCCCTTGGTCTTGAGGGACATTTCAACGCGCGGGAAGTATGGGCTAATTGCGATGTTCGACAGATCCTATATACAATCTATTCCCCAGCAGAGCACAAGCCTACCACCGTCCACCACACCAAAGAGCAAGGCGACAAGGAGGAGGAGGATGGAATTGACGAAGCGCCAGGATGGAGTCAGAAGAGCAAGAAAGAGAACGAGGATGCCGGGTTGGTCAAGGAAAGCGGGAAGTATTGACCATTGTATGGAATATTCCTGATTCATCTTTATTCATTTCAATTTGGCATCTCGCCAGCCTTGATGTGATAGCTTAATTCAATTTCCCACGATGTCTCAATGATTGATGTGTTGGATCTTGATATCATTGGTTAAGTGTTTCTTTGTTCTCTTGCATATTGCATAGTCTGTGCTTCAATGGTTTTCGGCATTTGGGTGTTGTACTCCCTTTGTCCCTGCTCCGTGGGCTCCCCGCGCGGCTGCGCCTTTGTTCGGAAATACTCTCGGATGTTGCCTTTCTATTTCAAATCGCCTTTTAGAGTCCTCATCGACAACTCTTTGCAAGATCAATCAAATTTATCACGTTTTCAAATGTCTAGAGGATAGCGGAATTTTCAGATGAAGAGCTGCAGTCTGGCACATCTTCGCTCGAACATGTACAAATCGCTCTCACTATTTCATACTCATGGCTTCACAACCCTCGGGAATTCCATACCCGAGGCCAATTTGACAAAACTCAAGCCGAAGATGTATGCAGAAGCAGAGGCAAAAGGATTGGATTCGCGCGACTTTCATCCAAGGCACGGTTCAGACCAACTTCTCGTTGCCGCCTCCACTGGTGAGGACTTCCTCTTCAAGTCCGTCCGGGCCAACAAACCTGCAGTAGCCGTTCTTGAGCATCTGAATGGACCAAACCCCCAAATTCGCCTCTACCAATGTTGCTCTTCCATCGGCAGATACTGAGGCAAGATAAGCGGTGGATTGTGATGCTTTTGCAGAGCTACACAATTCCCAATTAGTATACAGGTCTTTCTCCACCTCGATGACGTCGGTGAATATAATGGTGTTAGCGAGTTGCGGCCAGGAAGCCACAAAGTTGGGGACACGAGCGATTATGTTCCTAATGGTAGAGGTTGGATCAAACATATTGCCTTCTATAAGCGTGCGAAGACAGCGCTGCTTATTCAGCCTTTCATCCCAAAGGGAAGTATCTGCCTCAGAGATATAAGAATGTGGCATACTGGGATGCCGAACACCTCTCAAGATCCGAGAATAATGCTGGGTTTCATGTACTATCCAAGATGGTTCATGAGCCAGATGAATGTGACACTACCCGAGGATTGCCGGGAGATCCTAGAGAGTTGGGGTCACGTTAATGCTCTTCGTTCAACCAAATTCTTGAAAGGCAGAGTGGATTCTCTGTCACCAAGTTTTAGGAAGTATTAGAACTTGAACTTTACGCAAGATCAAGAGCAATCTGTCTGTGAGGTCAGAGCTAGAATTGATGTGTATCATGGCCGGGTGCCTCATCCGCCGATTCCTATCACGGAGAAGGATTATTGGACGAGAACCAGGACGTTATCTCGATAGAGAAAGGAAATGGAGACAGAGGAGGAAAGAATTTTGATTGTGAAATTGAACGTTTCCGACCCGTCAACCACTCCACCTGGAAGTCCTCCTCTCCCACCGACCCTGATAGATAGCGAAGAGATGGGAATTGTTTATAACTAGAATATGAGATTGAAACTGATTCCTTTGCTCAATTATGATTTGACGCCGGGAAATCACAGGTTCATATGCAAATTACAAATTAAGTAACATAGAGTACCACATGCCATTGTCCTACACTAGAGGCACATCTAAACTTCCAGAAGTTGAAGGAAGACCAAGGATGCTTATTCCTTCCGGTGTCCGCAGTTATATTCTGTGAATTTGTCCCGAGTTCATAGTACATTGATGAAGCGTTTCTATGGAGGACGATATGCCTAGGTATTCGACCCTGTGAAAGCCTCATGGACGAGGAAGGGGTAGCTACTAAATCTGACGACCCGCGAGATACTTGCTAATGTTCGATATTGACGCGCTCAGGAGTTGTCCGATGCTGAGCCGCGCCGACGACGCTCGACGTTGAGCCGTTGACGACCTGTCCAATGCTGAGTGATGGCGATGATCTTCAATGATGACGGTGGCACACTGATGTCCGATGCTGAGTCGTTGACTAACTATGTTCGATGCTGCGCCGCTGACGAGCTAGTCGATGCTGAAGCGTGGATGAGATGGTCGATGTTGACGCGCTTCGTCCTGTTCGATGTTAAGTTGCTGAAGAACTGTTCGATGCTCTAAACCGCTGCTGAATGTTTAAAGAAGATGGTATCAAAGTTGAGAATATAAAACTAGAAGTGAGAAGATAAGAGTGAACTGAGAATATGTACCGTAACAGGGTGATAAGATGAGATTGCAGGTGAGAGAGTAAGGAAGTGTGAAGGAAGAGCGTATCGCAATATAAAGTTGAGATGAGAACCATAGAGCAAGAGGCCACGAGACGAGGTCGTAAGTGAAATGTGACGGAACTGAATAAGACTCCAATTTGAAAGTGAATGAATGAAGGAAGAAGTGAATCCGGAGGCGTTAATACTACCCCAGATTTCGGATCAACGTTCTTCCGGCATCTTCCAACTTGGGCACTCATTCGAGACCGAGAACGAGAATCAGTCAAGCTTCAGACTTCAGGCTTCTTCACCAACGCCTTGAAGACGATGCAGAGTTTCCCACGTCTATTCTCAGGCGTAGCTCGCAAAGATGCAGCTTGGGTATGCTCCTCCTGTGCGAAAGGAGTAGGTCGAAGTTCAGCAACACCGTTTTTCCAATCTTCGATCATCCGTACGATATCGAATACCTCGAAACCCAGACAGAATGTCGCACCCACCATGGAGGAATTGCGGGCACCATTCAAGAAGAGAAATGCCTCGACAATGTACTATGCATTCAGTATTATTATGGGCACAGTGGCATTGTCCTACGGCTCCGTGCCATTTTATAAAATGGTCAATTTCTCGCAACACCCGGCCACACGCACCAATGCTAATGATCTACTAGATCTGCCAGACGACGGGATGGGGTGGACAGCCGATTAAAGCACAAGGCCATGGTGGCGTAGAAGGCGACCCATCCGCCCGCCTCCAACCTGTCACAGGAGAAAAACGAATCCGCATTACCTTCAATGGCTCCGTATCCGATGTCCTACCTTGGAAGTTCACCCCTCAGCAGCGAGAAGTACGGGTCCTGCCAGGAGAGACAGCATTGGCGTTCTACACAGCTACGAACAGGTCGAAGGACGATATCATTGGGGTGGCGACATATAGCGTTACGCCCGCCCAGGTCGCACCATATTTCAGCAAGATTCAATGTTTCTGTTTTGAGGAACAGAGATTGAATGCTGGAGAGACTGTCGATATGCCGGTCTTCTTCTATATTGATCCGGATTTTGTGAACGATCCGAATATGAAGGGCATTGAGCAGGTTACTTTGAGCTACACGTTTTTCAGTGAGTCTATTGAATTATTGGTGCAGGAGAGACATGAGCTGACTTGAAGCAGAAGCGAGATATGACAAGGACGGGCATTTGAAACCCTATGCTTGATGATTTTGATTGTACAATAAAGTAGGCACAGGCATATGCATTGGATGGCGTTGGGCTGGCAAGCCTGGTTGTATACACTTTGTTCAAACAGCCATTCTGCTCCCTCATGAATTTAAAGTCCAGTACGTGCATAGACTATTGTTCTTTGATAGTAAGTCCCTTGCACATCGATCTCATACCAACTCAACTTATATCAAAGTTTCACCAAGACTTACAGGCCGAAGATCATTGTCTGTGCGGGGTAAGGCATTCCAGCAACGTGTTATTGTTCGACAAGCCCGGGGACAATCGGCTCTCCTGTTCTCTCACCTTCACAGATCCAAAAGGTGTTCGACCTTAAGCTCCAAAGCTGAGCAAAAGGTCACAAGGCTGCGTTTCTTTCCTCAGAGGGGTATCCATGCCCTCCACGTCTATAAAAACTCCCCACTGAAGACGTTCAAATACCCATTCCATTCCTGGCCAGATCATCTACTACGGAGACGAGCAGATCATCGGTACACTCAACGGCTCAATTCCAAGCATGCCGGATCGCATAAAGCTCACAGAGGTCTGCAACCGGGCGACTGCCTTCCACCTCTGACAGCAGAGCTCGGAGTAAGACTCCATAATCTCCGCCTTGTTTAGATTACCAGTGATTCTTGACAATAACTGTCGGATTCTGCTACTTGACAACAGGTGCTCAGTTGATGGTGACTGTCCAGCTGGGTGATGGCTGTCTACTACTGGGACTTGGGAAGAAAGAACAGCTTATCTCTATAAGTTAGGCGGCAATGCAGACTCCATATTCGCCCAGCCAGATATTGTGGCAGTTCAGTCGGAACTCACGATAAAGATGTTTGTTACATCTCTCCGAGTACTGGGAGCGCGTTGGCAAGGTCACATTATTCAGAGCAGCATAAAACATTTCCCTTGTCAATCCCATCGCGACTCCAAAGGCTCATGTGGCTAAATCAACTCGTGATCCGATGCGATGTCTCATGTGACAAGTGACTTCCTCCCGCGACCCGCCGCTCACGATAACAAAGCAGGTTATCAGCATCGAGTTCTTAATTATATATTTCTCTCATTTCCCTTGTTCGACTCATTCTAGACATCTGTATATAAATCTTGAAGTCATGCGGTGGAGATTTTCTCCCAGAAGGTCCAAGCATCATCCTGACCGTCATTGTCAGCCTTGTTATACCAGACAAAGCCCCAGTCCGGGGCCCGTCAGGCTACCACTAGAACTACCATTCATTGTTCTCGAACCACATAGTAAAGAAAAGCCACCTCACGAACACTCAAGTAAATTCACCTTTTTCCATGAGTGTTCATAAATAAGTGTGCATGACGTGTCTCAAACTTACTCGTTCCTAGACATCGACGCAACAAATACAACCATGTCGCAATGTCTACAACTCAGCCTTTCAGACCTTGAAAACACAATGTCGTTCACTTCGTCTACTACGGCAGCGCTACAAGCTATTACGAAAGAGATCAGTATGAAGGACGCATCGCAGAATACGCTCATGGATGACATATCGGTCTCGGTGTCATTTTCGCAATCACGGGAAGAGACTGAAATGCAAGAAGATGAGGTCGAGGAAGTCAAAGATGAGACATGGAAGCAGTTCATGAGAGTTACACCCTTCCTGGGCCTGCCTCCTGAGATCCATCTCAAGATTATAAAGCTTCTCAACCCGATCGATGCTACCTGTCTCAGCCTAGTCAGGTATGTGCTCATTCTTCGTACTTCGCTCCCATAATTAGAGTTGACTCACCCATAATCTCCACCTCCTTCCCGTTTCCCGTTTCCCATTCCCTACACGCCACCCACTTCTGAAATAACTGAACCCGAGCTCACTTATCCCCAGTAAATACATTTACCGCCTCTCACCCCCCTACCTAAACTCATACCCCCTCGACATCGGCTCACCCTCCTCTGCTCACCCTTGCCCCAAAATCGAAGGCTGCAGACACTGTGTCCCAGTCCTCTATCACCCCGCTCACTGCGAACTTCATTACCATCTTCGACCCTCTGTTCCAAAGGAGCTGAATTACTGTTCTGGGAGATGTCAGAAGTTCACTCTTCATGAGCAAGAGGGGTACTCGGATTCAAAGGAGATTTGTGGTGAGTGTGGGACTAGTTATAGGCGGAGGTATGAGCGGGGAAGACGCATGTTAGATCAGTTGAGGCCTGGTGAGAAGCAGATTCGGTTGAATAAGGTATGTGTTTCGTTCCACTGTCTTTTTCTTTTTTGTTCATTCCTTCTCTGCCGTTGATTACCATGGACTAGATCCATAACCCCGACATTGAGAAGTTGGATGACTCCCGCTGAACAGGAAATTACGAACATTCGCTGACTAGTTTATTAGTGGTATAATTCTGCGGGCACGACATAAGTCACATGCCACATCTGAAGGCTTTGACTTACTGGTACGCTTCGTCAAGCATGTTTACTTTTAGCGCGGTGTTCTGGATGTTCATTTTAGCTTTTGACTTTCTGCGATGATGTTGGATTTGAGCAATAATAACGACTAACGACCATATGCATACGCATTAGATGGGGGCGTTTCGGGCAGTGCTGACTTCCATAGGCCTCGTCAGCTTGGGAACTGGTGGGGTCATGGACGGAGTTATGGATACAAGGAGAGCGGCCTAGATGCGCTGAGTTATGCATTGCTTTTCATTCTTGTACATTGGATACGAACCCAATGATTTATTACTCCACGCTGGAAATTTCCCGATTGCATCTGGTCTTCCAGACTTGGTATCATACATACATCGTGAAGCTAAGTCTCCGTCTCAACATCTGGTTGACGACGTTTCAGACTGGCTTGCCAATCGTCCTCTTAACCACGAACTTCGTTTCGTCTTTTGCAAACTGGAGATTCCGCATTGGCTTCCATTGCATCAAACCTTTCTGCTTCCTGTGCAGACCCTTCTGATTATCTCTGTACTGCTCGATCGAGTTCTTCGAATGCGCAGACTTCAGCACATTCTCCGCGCCATCACCGTTGGTTTTTTCATCCGCGAACTCGTTGTCATTCTCAGCATCATGGATTCCCAAATCGCTCGACGAATCGGACTCGTCCTCTTCTTCGTTATCGGAGGCTTCAGGCATATCCTCTGTCAATCGAGACTCTCCATTGGCAGCGGAGCTGGTACCATTAGCAGATGACTTCTTATAGCCACCCTGTCCAGCATACTGAGCTGGATCCTGCCCAAAGGCTCCGCTCCAATCCGTACCACCTTTCGACAGCCATTTCTTCTTCTCCTTCTCATCAGCCTGAGACAACACGTCTCGTCCTTGAGTCAGGGACTGATCATGGAGTTCCTGAACCGCAGGCGGCATCCCTTTCGTGACGATAGTCTCGTGGACTCCTTCAGAATGGCAAGCCTCCCACGTCTCTTGAGTCTCTTGAGTCTCGCGAGAATCATTATCCGTGATGAATTTCGAGCGAGCTTCATCCGTGCCAGCTTTGAACCGTCCTCGGAACCGTAGGCGTCCTATGTCCTCGATCGCAATGTCTGGAATATCCTTGAAATTATCTTCCGTGATGTAGTTTTGTGTTAATCTCACTCCTTTATCCGTCTTCGATCGGAATACTGATGCCCTCCTCTTTGTTATCCTCGAGATGATGCAGCCAGATTATCGCATAAGCATCTGCGGATCTCTTACTCGCGGTATGGAACTCGAAGACGATGGGAGAGCGGTATCGATATCTGACAGGAAGTCAGACATTGTGCTCCTTTGCCACATCCCAGTACATGCCATCACCTTCGTCCGTTTTCTTGCATTGCGTGCGACCTGTTCGCATCTTCAGGTTAGCGGTAGAGTTATAGCCAATAGATGGGATCTGGTCGGATGTGAATTCGAAAGTTCCTACGTCCCAACCGAGCTGTTGTGGCGGAAGACGGGTCTCGACGCTTCGCCAGAGGATCGAGATTCGGATTCGTCCGAAACCGATACCGCCGTCCAGTGGATACCATCTTGTTACCTGGGAGCTGGTTTGGAGGATATCGGAGAGCTTGAGAAGTACGACACCTAGGATGGGATCGTGTTGTCTCATTCGCTGATCTCGGACTGTGACTGTGATGATGGCAGATCGCCAGTCGTGCATGAAGCGTTCGGTTCCTGCGTTGAAGATGGGCTTGCTGCTAACGACTTTCGTTCTTGTTCGGTATACCTAGAAAAGTCAGTGCGGGTGTCCCAGGTGGTGTGGGATATTGATGGGAGGCGCCAGTTCCTCTTCAAGCGACGTGGTTCAACTTACCAACTTGTCATTGAACAAGATAGTGCAATAACCACTTGGAAGGTCCTTATGCTCTTCCTCCTTGTTCTCGCTAGCTGGTGCAGCAGGCTCATATTTTCTACCCTTTCGCTTACCATTACTTTCTTTCATGTTATGAAGTTCGATGTGGACAATTTGATGAACAATAACGCTACAAATACCGCTGGGCCATAATGGATCGGGTGGTGTGTGGACAACAGCATCCTCAGTTGCGTTGCCCAATGTTCCCTTGTCGTTTTGAAATGCTGCATGGTCCTTGAGCTGGTCTGGGAGATTAACATCCTTCCCGTGGATTCTGAGTGCTGGTCTGAACTGTGAGTTTCCGAAGTATCCAACTTCCCAGTGCAGCTCTCCAGGCATGCTCGAGTTCTCATCCATGCCTCGAAGTTTCAAATTTTGGGGGTACATCTTGCCAGGATGTTGAATCATCTTCTGCATCGAAAGCTCGACCTTGCCAACAACATCATCCGAAGTAGAACGATCCGAGTACCAAAGTTCCATCGAAAGTTGTTCATCGACCTTGATCAGACCCGGCGTCACGAGAAGAGCACAAGTCTCTTCCCAGACTAGATTGAGGTTATCTTGAATGACACGAGTATAATACATCGGTTTGCCGTATTTGGAGAAACTGACTGTGATGTATGGATCACTGCCGCCTCCTTTGCTTCCACGACGATCTTGCTTGCTGAGTCCAGAGGCTCGGTGGATTCTAATCCATAGGATGCCGATGGCTTCCGTTTCCTTTTGGATCTTGTCGCCTTGGAGCAGCTTACCCATATCAAGGGTCATCGACTTCGGTGCTACATATTCATTCGCAGCGCGCCTCAAGTTCGGTTAGCAGGAGGGACATTTTCAGAATGGGAGTTACTTACCGATCGCATAGTTGACGAAATTGGAGATGAGAGGAAGATTGAAGAAGTTGATTCCGGTTTGAATCATAGGAACACAGCCAGCTTGAACCTTGGGCAGTCCCATAAGTGTGAAGGTTAATGCTTTCAGGAAAGGGGGCTCATGCGACATTTGAAGCCCCAAGCGAACGGTCCTGACCAGCCCCTGAAGCTCGACGAAAATTGGAATTGGTCTAGACAATTGTCAGCCAAATTCGATTCTGATAGCCTAGGGCAATGAGGTATGCGTACACTTCAAAAAAGTCCCTTGACACCGAGATAGAAAAACCAGCTGCATGTGCATGTTCTTTGCCTTTTCGGAAGTATTACCACTAGAAGGCTTAGCATGGTATGAGAACGAGCATTCCAGGTTGTAGTAATCTCCTCCCTCCTCGTCAGCAGCCAGTTCCTGGGGATCTTTGTTCTGCTCGTTTTGCATGTGAATATCGTCCTTCAACTCTTGCACATGCCCGTCTGGAAGAGCACGCAAGCTGAGAATTCGGAATGAGTTGTTTCTTTGATTGATCTCAGCGACTTGGACATCCTCGATAACTCCTGGAACTGAAGCTTGCATGACATCCTCCACTGTATCTGCCACGCTAATAAACATTTCTGGGTCAATGGGGCCTCACATCACCCCAAGAAAAGTGTTCATCCAATCTACAGATTCTGGGATGAGGTCTGCAGTAGCCTGGTATCGTTAGCCAAGAGTCATATACTAAATAGTACCAGAACATACGTGTTGTCCACGAGTTTTCTCACTCTCCCACTCGAGTTCTCGGCCAGAGCGAACCACCCCCTTCATCCAAAGGAACACCCCCGAAGCAACGCACATGGCTAGAGGAATAAGGCCGTAGAGAGCGCATCCAAACATATTTCCAAGAACCACAATAGCTACGACAATGCCTGCTGCCAATATTGTTGCCTTCTTCTCTAAAGCCTCGTACAGTGGCCCGTAGCTTATCGATGGCGTAGGGTGAAAGAGGATGTTTGCCTTTTCTCCATGAATAGGAACATCGGACGTGCTGCCAGGCTCGACTGGGTCCGGAGGTGCTGTAATGTCTTGATTTCTCCTGTACTCTACCCCGGACTGGGTGGGCTCTGTCTTTGCTGTTGTTTCCTTTCCAAGGTTCGCGTTTGGTACGGACAACTTAAATCAATCAGCCTCCCATCTAAAAACACGCATGCCCCCCTACCTGTGGATAGTCCACAGCCTTCATAAAATCCTTGTTGACATCCTCAATGGTGACTTGCTTCCCCGTTACCGGATCCGTGACAAGTTTCCTGCTTTCAGGTGCCTTCGACTTCTGAGCATTTACATGATCGACTGCCTCGCCGCCACTCTTGCCTTGCATCTGCTCATTGATCTTCTTGTTTCGTTCCTTTTTGTCCACATCGAGACTTTCGACGAACCTTTGGATATTCGGGATAGGATTCGCGCCGGAATAATGGCCTCCGGGACCTTTCTTGTCCAAATTAGAAGCCATTTTGAAACTTTGAGGTTGCGTTCCAGTAAATCGAAGCTCTTGGGGGGGCAGTATCCAGGTCGGTCAACGCTGATAATCAGAGCTTCGACCAGAATGAACGGTGTTGAAACTGCTCGAACCTGCAGCTTGCTCCAAACAGAATAGAAAACATTCAGACAGAGAACAAAATGGACAAATGTAAGTTACGAAGAAGAGCTGAACTGAAGTTCATTTCAAGCTTGAACAGGCCAAGCACACATGTGATGTCATCGCTAAAGCTTTATACAGCGAGCCGCGTGTGTGGCTAGAGATCAGTGGCGCAAATGGCCATCTTCAAGGACAATCCCCCACCAGCTTGTTGTGCATTAGAATATTTCGAAGCTGTAGAGGCCATTGAGTAACAATGCATGATAATGATGAAAGATAGAAGGTAAGGACGTCGAGAAAGAGTTCGACCCCTATTCTGCAATCCCTGCGATCTGCTTTGGGAAGCGAGTTACCCCTGTCGCTACAATAGTGGGGTAGCATCGACCTACATCCCCACGTGTTGAATGCTTACACACGTCTCTAAGTAACGTTTCTTTGGCTAACCGTATGCCAACATTGCAGTTCAAGATCTCTTCGTTATGTCTCCTCAAATCTCTCGTTACTAACTTACTCTTGTCAATCAATTTCTGCACAATATCAACCCCTCGTTTACCCCGCACCTTATCGTAGATTGCTCTACAGTACCTGGATCATTGAGTGTAGGCTTTCCCAATACCGGAAGATTGAGAGCTATAGCTAAATTATTCCAGTACCTATATACATTCAAGTGTCACTATGGCAGCCCAATTCATCAACTGCCGCCAATGCATAGGCGGCAAGCTCATCTCCTCACCTCTCACAATCAACGCTGAGGGACTGATTATCCCCAACAATCCACTCCCACCCAATACCACCACAATCGACCTTAAAAACGCCATCATCTCCCCAGGTTTCATCGAGCTCCAAATAAACGGCGCCCTAGGCTTCCACTTCGCCCACACCAAACCACCATCTGACTACTCCGCCGGCGTCTCAAAACTAGCCCACTACCTCCCCAGCACCGGCGTAACAGGATTCTTTCCCACCGTTCCCACCGTCTCCTCTTCCGTATTTAAACAAGTCCTCCCATTTCTCGCTCCAAGAGAGGAAGAAGGTGCAGCTAGTGTGTTAGGAGCTCATGTCGAAGGACCGTTTTTAGCACCTAGTAAGAAGGGGGCGCATGATGCGTCTAATATGTTCATCCCATCGGCCGCTTCGTTGGAGGACGTTTATGGAGAAGAGAGTTTGAAAGAAAGTATACGAGTTTGTACATTGGCTCCCGAATTACCAGGGGCCTTGGAGCACATCAAGAAATTGAGAGAGTACGGTGTGAGTGTTTCGATGGGCCACTCTGCGGCGAATTTTGGGCAGGGAGTTGAGGGGATAAAAGCTGGTGCGAATTTGATTACGCATACGTTTAATGCGATGAATCCGTTGCATCATCGGGAACCCGGACTGCCTGGTACATTCCCCTCTTCCTCAATCCAAAATTGTCCATTTTCATTTCAGATATCAAATGCTGAACTCGATCACAGGACTCCTCTCCTCCCCCTCTCCTCCCTACTTCTCCCTAATAGCTGACTCCATCCACCTACACCCCAACATCGTCTCCCTCGCCTACCGCTCCTCGCCCACGCACTGCATTCTCATTACCGACTCCATCGAACTCTCCGGCCTTCCCGACGGCATCTACCCAGGCCACGCCCAAATCCCGCACCAACAACTGAAAACCGGAAACAAAGTTACAATTCTAAACACAGATACTTTGATCGGGACTTGTATAGGTCTCGACGAGTGTATTAGGAATCTGATGGCGTGGGCGGGGATTGGGGTTGAAGAAGCTGTTATGTGTGTTACGGAGAATGTGGCGGAGGCGGTGGGGTTGAGAGATCGCGCGAAGTTGGAGGTGGGGAGGAGGGGGGATTTTGTTGTTTTAAGTGAAAGTGGGGAGGTGGTGAGCACGTGGATGTTGGGAACGAGGGTTTGGGGTGAGGAATGAGCGGAGGGAGGGATGCGACGGCGAGAGAGGGTGGGCGGAGAAGAAGGCGGAGAATAGGGAGAATGTGGGTGATTGAATGTCTAACTTTCGTGTTAGAAGTATGGGCGCCGTCGACGAGGCGATATTATTGGTGCCGAGTTCGGTGATCGAGTTCAGTACGACATTAGACTGAGAAGATAGGAGGCAAGTGCCAGCGAAAGATTTTTGCATTTTGTTAATAAAGCTATGTCCAATCATAGCTATCCCAGCTCCTTATGAGCAATTTCTGCCATCATTGGAAAGTATGCAATCCCACCGTATCAGCAAAGTGTATCCGCTCCATATCAATGCAATGTCCCTACTCCACATACCGATGCTAAACAATATTCGTACAAGTTGATTACATCAACCGTCTTCGATCATAAATCGAAGAGGGCGACGATCTCAAAGAGCGGGGATCTTCAAATATCCTTCAAGCCTCCAATAATAGCCATCAAAGCAATAATTGCTACAGTAGTCAGTACCAAAGTTCCAATCAAGCAGAGGAATGGAAACTTACCAGCAGCCGCAGTCACAATATAAAGAGCCAAAGTCCAAGCAGTGACAACATCACCTCGTCCATTCATGTACCAGAAACCGATAGCGAGAGACAAAAGTAGTGGGACAGCAACAACGATACTCAATCGATAGCTCGACCAATCATAGATCAGCTGTAATGAGTACCGTCCTTCCAGAGGATTGTTCTTGCCATCATTGAGGTTCTTATGAACCCAACCTTGCCAAGCACGAGCAACATCATCGTCATAGTGGCGATATGATGCTCGATATGCGAGGTACATCTGGCATAGAACTGCTTCTTGGGATGCGTTGAGAATTAGAGGAATGTGGGCACCTCTCGAAATATCACACTGGGACTGGTCAGCTGGTGAATTTTGAAAGGGTGTGCGATGCTTACTTTGTAAAGTCCAAATCCTCTCAAGCCCCGCAAAGACAAGAATCTCCGATATCCTCTGACATTCCGCTCGCCTTTCCTCATCATCTTGAATAACTCCTCTGGTCTCTCGAATTGCAAGATTCGCTCGTTTGGATCACTAGCTGTTCGAACAAACCATCCGATCACGATGTACGGCTTCTGCTCAGGCATGATGATCTCGACCTGTCGTTTGATATGGTCTCTAGTTGCCTCGATGCGGTCTTCGAAGACAGGACAATGACTATGAGAAGAACGGCTGTGTCTGTTTCTGGAGCCTGAGCCAGAGTGATCCGGGTGTCTGGATTCGCTCAAACTATCTCGGATGCGTTGGATGACACCGAGCTTGATATCTGAGGTTTGGCTGGTCGCGCTGACGAAGCTGGCTCGAGGACCTTGCTTTGCCGGAGGAGTTGGGATATCCAGCTGGAGCTCCGACGATGTTTGAGTCTCGTCATTGATCATGGTGTTCCGAGCAGGCTGTAGATTCTCTTGTTGGTTCGCTGGCGTGGGTTGTCGACCACGTGTAGGAGATTCTTGCATGGCCATTCTGACGCTCCTCTTTTCTCGAAGTCGAAACAGGACCTTCTCGGTAGCTTTCTTCAAGATCCTGCGTCGTCTTGCCATAAGGTAGAGGAGCCACAGTCGAGGTTCATCCATTCTCTTCAGCCAGTCAATTCTCGCCTTCCAGATGGCCCTCTGACGATACATTCGGATATTCCACCATTTGACAGCGTGAACCAAATCTTCCAGCCTCCTCTGCTCTCTACCGAAGTCATCGAACATAGCCTTGAAATCATCGTAGTTGTAGTTTTCTGGTTCGTCAGTCTGGAGCAACTTCAAGAAAAGTCGAGCTTCGGTTCCAGTTAAACCAACTCTTCTTGCGCATCTTTCATCAGCCCAGAAGACGTTGCCATTGTTGGACTTGATAATCGGAGGAATATCGTCAAGCTCAATTACCTCGAGTGATCTCCTCAATGGCTGCGCACCTCTTGTAGAGGTTCTGCCTGATCTCGGGAGAAGAGGATCAGCGGGGTTCTCATAGTCAAGCGAAACCTTGTCGTATTGATTCTCGATATCAGTTGAGGACTGCATCTTGAAATCGCACCCTCGTTGGGCTAGAACATGGGTACTGAGACAGATGGTGATGTTGAGAGCGCTGGCATTTGTTAGCAAATCTTGGACGGGAGACGTTACTTATTTACTCACAAGCCTCACCGACGCGGATTCTCCACCGTGTCTTTGCCAAGACTTATTCTCGTAATTCCTCTTCAGCTTCGGACCTTGAGAAGTAAAGGCTGCAGTGAAATGGGGCCGCGAAGGAGGCTGCAGGTGACTATTGAAGCCTTGGCAGGCAGTCACAGTTGGGGGCTGAATGCTTACTCAATAATCGAGGGTGAAGTGAAGCATGAGGCAATTGGATATGTTTATAGAAGAATCGGATGAAAGAGCTTTAGCCTTGTCGGTGTGTGACTCTGTCCGCGTGAGGCTCGTCATTGTCTGCTCGTGGTTGGGTCATCTGAACGCTGTCAACCGAAGAGGGAAGCGACATTCGCCTGCATCTGTGCAGCTTCACAAGGCAACAAAAGGTTGCAAATAAGGACAAAAGTGACACAAGCGTGACCATCTTGAAGTTTTATTTTTTTAATTTTTTAATTTTTTTTTGGAATGGATATTTCAGTTGCATTTAATCAATGTGCTTCTGAGCGAATTGTTTGTGCCCTGAATTTACAGGGGTTAAGTACGAGTGAACCCAACAGCTGGTGCAGCACTGAAACTCAGCGATGAAGCCCTGAAGCGAGCTTTTTGTGCCCGCGAATCAATACCGCCGAAATCTCTTACAGGTACTCGTTCTCCAGCATCGGACTGCTTGCAATTCCAATAGTTGGAAAGGAGCCATCGAATGAAACGTCGCGAGCAATGGATTAGAAGTGTTCACTCTTGAGTCGATTTAGGGGCATTCAGGCTAAGCGAACCTGACAGCAGGCCATTAAATTCATTTCCTTGCCATTGCCTCAGATGGCATCAAGGTACGAAGGGTAGGTTTTAAAGTATTGAGCCATTGTCCGAGCTTTCCTCTCCCAAATACTTGATTTTGGTAGGGAAAATCACGTACGTGCATGGCTCATTACTTTAAAACCTACCCCTCGTAGACATGAACATTATAGGAACTCCTAAAATACCCTGTGGTATAATTTGCTCGCCCACGACCGAGACGAATAAACATTTTCATCCCTCGCCGCCTTTTCCTCTTCAATTTTACTGAATTCGTCTGCCAAGTTGATTTCCTCGAGAGGGATAATGCTCGACTTGTAGAAGAAAAACCGGAAGAAGATGTAAAGACCTGAAATGCTTTGATTAGCCTCTCAAAGTCCCGCAACATGTTGGGACATTGACTTACTTGCAAATATAGGAATGTTAATGTAGTTGCTTAAGAAGCCAGTAGCAGTGAAACCTCCAGGGAAGAAGATATCAAACCCTAAAAAAAGGGGTCAACTTTTGAATTAATATTAGACAATGAGCTCGTACCAGAGAAGAATATGATAACAATAAGAGAAAACATCGTGGTCCAAGATAAGTAGGGTTGGAAGGGACTTTGGTATCGAAGCTCTAAAACCTATTAGTTGCTATTGAATTTCTGGCCAGCGTCAATACTCACTATCTCGAGAATATCCTTGAACTTGCATGGCCCAATAAAACCTCAAATAAGTCCACTCGATAACAACCCAGCTGGTGAGGCCAGACACAGTCGTGATATTCACAAACCATCCAAAGACAATCGAAGAGTTGGTCCCGACACTCAAGTACACCAGCGGCGTGAGGAGTAATGAAGCTGCCACCGCCAGGTAAGGTGTTCCGAAGCGGTTACATTTCTGAAAGAATTTCGGGGCTTGGCCATCTTGACTGAGTCCATATAGGATTCGAGAAGCGAGGAATATACAGGCGGAGCCTGAGCTGAATGCTGAGGTACAGACTACGGCATTGATGATTGAGGGGAGGACTTTGATTCCTGCTCTTTGGAAAGCGATTACAAAGGGTGACTGTTGAGCCGTTCCAGTTGAGTTTTGCAGAAG
Organism: Phialocephala subalpina; assembly: GCA_900073065.1. Taxonomy (NCBI): domain Eukaryota; kingdom Fungi; phylum Ascomycota; class Leotiomycetes; order Helotiales; family Mollisiaceae; genus Phialocephala; species Phialocephala subalpina. Next base: position 2,505,479 of record FJOG01000003.1, read on the forward strand.
TTTGTCATCGTACCGCCTTGCTTTGGTCAGAATATCGGTTTAAAAGAGATAAGAAGAGATGTACATACACAATCAATCCAACCACAAAAATACTCAGGACATAGAAGAGCAAAACTCGATAGAATGTCTTCTTGGTAGCTTGAGGGATGATCTTTCTTGGGTTGGCAGTCTCAGCTCCGGCAAGAGTGGTCACCTGAATATTGCCATAACTAAAAGCAGCTGAGATGAGGATACTCCAGATTGCCAGGAACCTCCCGGTAGTGCCCCCTACAAGATACTCATTGAAAGCTCCGGGGTCTCTCCAGTATCTGAACCCGATTCTGTCATAGTCTGGACCGCCGCCTAGATCAACGACAATCCCAGCGATGATCAGGCCTATGATCAAGGCTATCTTGATGCAAGCGAAGATGACTTCTGACTTTCTACCAGTCAATAAGTTCTCAGAGAAGAAGGGACATTCATACCTCTCCATAGATACGAACACCACAGAAATTGATGATCGTGATTACTACAATGAATATACTCAGCCAGACAGCAGGGTTGATGTCATCTCTCCAGAATTGGATGACAGTAGCAGCCGCACTAAGCTCGGCTGGACAAGTAATTGCAAGTGAGTACCCTTCATCTGTTCAGCAGTAGCTCTTCAGCAGGAACACGAGACTGACAGAAGTTCCATCCAATAGCAGCACCCATAGCAGGATCAATGAACTTTGTAGCATGGCGAACAAATCCACCTGTCAAAGGCATGAAAGCTGAGAGCTCCCCAGAAGTGAAGGACACTCCAGATGTGATTGCACCCATGAATATATAACCTAGAAGAGCACCTACTGGACCTGCTCTTGCTATGGCTTTCCCTGAGGCAAGAAACAGTCCGGTTCCCTAGACGTCTCATGTGAGTGTCTTGAGCTGCAGAACGAGATCGGCTGATAGCGAAAACTCACGATCATCCCTGCGATTGCAATCATGTTGATATGCCGACCTTTGAGGTCCCTCCTGATCCCCTTTGCCGCCTCATGGTGCGACCCTTTCTCAACGTCACATTTTGGCGTTTCTACTGTGGGTGTCTTCGATATAGCATCGTCGGCAGCCATGATTGTCGTGATTGGCGATACAGGACTTTGGTGAAGGAGCCTGCGCTGCCTCTCTTTCAAGTACTACCGAACCCAGCACAAGAAAGTTTATCATTCAGTGATACCAACCTTCCATTTATGTATCATGTTTAAAGCTTCGACAATAATTCTCGCTCTCTCCTCTGTAACGCCGTTATCTCTCAATCTCTCTGTGCTATCTCTTGAAGCAAAAGTGGGGTGGTACGACAAAGTGAAAGATCGCCGGCCGGCGTCCTAGGATATCATATGCGAGGGAGAGACCGTGCTGAGTAATAAAAATGATTTCTTGTAGCTCGATTGACATTTTCGGTACGATAATGCCCGTTTCCATTCTATCGTTGAGCAATCTTCCCATTTGAGGAATTGTTTCGTTATGAGACAATAGCATCTTTGGAAACGAGCCACACAACGGCTCTAGACTGCCAACATGTCGGAAACGATCCAGACTGGAAGTGCAGACAAAATCAAACAGCCTGCAAAAGCTGCGCATATTAACATGATGGTGGATACCGTCATTGCAAATATGACTCCAGAAGCCCTCCGTTCAATCATGAGAGGCATCCTGGTTGCCGACACAACTTTCCCCGCTGTCTTTCTTGAACAATCAAAACAACATCTCGAGAAGACAAAATCAACAACCAACACCAGCCAGCTGTTCACCCCAAAGGCATCTTCAGCGCCACCACAGCCAACTCCAGGTTTTGACGGGACGAGAAAAAGAGCTTGGTGCTTGATGGGATGTGGCCTTGGATTCGAAAGAGGCGACAGCGACAGGAAGGAGGGAGAGACTTGAAATGTTGGACGCATTGGAGAAGTGTCAGGCGAAGGCTGAAGCTGCAGGAATATATTTCTGCTTTGAGAGAGGTCTTGCATGTTTGGAGTAAGATCTCAAAATGCAAATTCAACAGCATCAAATCGCAGAACTCCAAGATATCAAAAACAACAGGCCATGAAACTTGAACCGTCGAAATAGTTGTATTGCAACCCCAGAAAGACCCCAAGCAGTGCAACTCATCCACGTGACAGGATTTCAAAATCACCGGTCGGCGTCTCAACCTCTTTACCTACCAATGCTTGCAATACATAGATACGAGAATACGGTGTAGTATTCCACGTCCCAAACCAGCTCACTCAAGCCGCTTTAAGACTTTCCTGGAACTCAAAGGAACGACCACACTCACGTAGCTTCAGCATTTTCAATCTCCCAACCTTGCCAGGACACTCCAGAGGACGAGCGGGGCGGGGCGGAGATACTGGAGGACTCGGTTTCGGCCATTCCTCGATGAAAGTGATTCGGGAATCTCCAGGCGAGGCTGGGAGATTGAAAACTCACGCGGCGGCTCAAAGTCAATTCCATCAAGTTGTCGTCGCAACTTTAAAAGTGCCGTGTCCCTGAGAGATTGGGCACCAGCAACGATATTCAAGCCATGCGCCTTCGTAAGTGCTGGTATTGCAAATTGTTACCGTAGCAGTCCAACTCGTGATCTCCAGTGCACTCAGGCACAGAAAGTTGTGTATGGAAGGCCTCCTCTCCACGCTTAGTCGCTCAGAAAAAGGAGGTGAACCTGCTATTAGCGAAGAGAAATGGAAGCGATGCCAAAGAAAAGAAAAAGGGGGGAGGGGAGGGGAGGATCCGCAGAGGATAGTCGAAGCTGTGACGCATGATTTGAAAGGCACATAGATTCCCTCTACTCTTCAAAGCTATGGAAACGCTCATGCGCTGGCATTGCAAATGCAGGCATGACAGCACCGCACTCACTGCATTTCTCCTGGCCTTCATCTGCGTCCTCATCGTCTTCCCATATGCCTTGCTCTTCGACCGACGTCTGCGTAGGCTGTATAGCATCCTCCGAGCCATTCATAATGCTATCCAAAACCTCATTTCCAGCACTTGGATCTGTTTGTTCAGTACTATGCGACTCGTTCTCTTCGGCTACCGGTAGTGGGTCTGGCGGGATATCTTTGTCCTCGACTTTCCACTCCTTCAGGACTTCCTCCTGTCTCTTGAACATTCGTCCGATGTCTCGTCCGCCACCTTTCCCATCTTCACTTGCCGTTTCGACCATATTCGTTACACCGATGTTGACCAAGCTCAAGTTCCAACCTCGAGGAGATGGATGAAGTTTTCGGAACATGGGGACCAAAGTTTCTTGGACAAGCTTCTCGATAATAGACTCGAATTCCTCCCTGAGGCTGAAGACGAAACCTGGCAAGGGTCCAGACCTAGATATCCTGTTGAAAGGGCGACTCCTAGTACCATCGGCATTCAAAGGTGGGCGTGGTCTCGTAGATAGACGAACAGTCTTGGGATGAGCAATCCATCGTTTGCCGATCACTGAATCGGGATCATCGTCATGCTCTAAGAGATCTGTATGCATCCTTTTGAGGAGACTTGTAGCAAGAATCCGAAGCTCCTTTAGGACTTGAGGCATGGTATCCAGACGAATGTAGGAGTCCTCAATGCTAATTTGAGTTGGCACTTTCTTGGCTTGTTGGACGTCCGTGTCATCAACACCGTTCATCAGATTCCATGCCTTACCTCCGATGCCTCTCTCGGCTCCAGGACCACCTAGGATCTTCTCGAGGAGTTCGGGCCCCATTCCAGCAAAGAGACGAACATCTCTGACAGTAACGGACTCTTTCGTGCCGCCGTAGATAAGGCCGGTCTCAAAATCTGCAGGTCGTGAAAGTACATGGTTACGAATCCGCTGTGACATTTTGAAGCCAATTCCGGGAACCTTGCCAACGTCATGGCTATCAATAAACGTCGTAACATTGCTTTCCATACCGCTCTGAACATCTCGTTCGGAAATAGCATACGGTGGGAGAAGGGTAGTCTGGTCTTTCGGCTTATTCAGGTTGCCAACAAGTTTGCTGAGAATCTTGTTGGATGAGATCCCTACTGTGGATGTATAGCCTTTCTGTTCCTCGAGAGCCCACCTAAGATGTTGTGCCAGATGAGAGCCTAATGTAAGCCGAGTCATGAGGTTATTTTCGGCATCTTGATTCGGGTTGGCCGACGTAATCGGCGTCCCAAATACTTGTCCGGCTATTTTTGTCGCATTAAAAGAGAAGCCGGTGGTCGGATCGTCTCGCTGCAATTGGAAGAACGAGTGCTCAAGATCATGAGGGTTGAGCAGACTGATGTTGAAGTCCACAATGTCCGTCAGATCCATCCACACCTCGTCAAAGCCCAACCTCTCTACCTTTCCGCTCCAGGTAAATGCAGCCAAGAAGTTATATAAAGCTTTCGAGGCATCACGAAAACGTCCCAGCTCTTCTCCAAGAACGATTACTACATCAGGTACGATTTTCTTGGCTTCGTTTATGAGTTGTAGTTTGTGGAGGCCTCGGCGTCTGGCTTCGTACTGCGGGAAATCTCGGAGTTAGTATTACTTCTTTCAGATAAGTTTCATGAGGGATAGGGCTGAATGAAGAGGAGGAAGTATGTTTCGGGAGATGAACTATGTCTCACGCATCCTGAAGCAATCCAAATAGAGAAGAATTAATTTGGAGAATACCCACGTTACACGTAACAATTATTTGTTTCTTGTCCAAATTAGAGATGGTATGAGGGCTGATGATGGATTATGAATGTTGTTACCTGTTGCACAGCCTGAAGGAGTCAGCATAAGTCCAACTGAAGGTCTCGTGTTCACTGACCAGCGGTACTGATTTCAGACTTGGGTTCTCATTCTCAAAGACCGAGGCGTAAAAGCAGTCGTAGTCCTAATCTTATCAGCCGTGGACGGGCTGATTGTGGCATTGAAGCACTGACAAAATGTATAATGAGCCTGTCGTCGCGTCTCTTCTGCGGCTTCGCGCCCAGCATCATGGAGGAGGGGGCTAAACCAAGATTCGCAATTGTTCTGACGTCGCATCCTCTCCGCAGGCAGATGATTCAGTGCCGAGAACACTCAGCGTGGGAGATGATGCGTTGGAAACAACCAGACTGAGTCGAAAGGCATGAAACAAAGTTGCGAGTACGAATCCGGTCACGATGATGCAGCCTCGTTCACACAACCTAAAAATACTTGGATGCCTCAGGATGGGAGATTTAAGCTCGGAAGCTAAACCTAGTGAAGATCTAGCGAATTTCAGGGTCCGGATCATCGCGAGGTCTGGAATTCGGCAACCGACTTTTCCTCCTCAACACTCCCACTCCTCCACCAGAACACCACCGACAGCCTCATCCTCTCCATCCATGGATATCCGCCGTTGCATTGATTCTGGTTGTACTTCCCTATTTATTTTCTGCTCCTTTTGTTCCGCTGTCTCTTCCTCCAAGATGTCCTTCGTGCTCCCAATACGCCTTTCGTCTCATCGTGTCCCAGCGGGCAGGGTCTCACCTCACTCATCACGCCTCTTCCCGCCGCTTCCCAAGGTCGTCCAGATCAGCTACGAATCATTCTCAGATCTGTCCGCCACATGATCGTCCCGATGTCGACGAGTTTCTGTGGCTCTTTTCTTAGGTTTCGGCGTCTGCGAGTGGCCCAACAGTTCCGAGGGCGTCAAAAAATAGTCGCCTACCCCCATCCTCGTCCAGCCCTTTGCCGCACGGTCTCAGTGTGTTTGCGGTCTGCAGCAGGGGCTCGAGCAGGTCCCGAAATAGGATTGGCCTAATTATGGATGCGGCGTGCAGATGCTTCTAACCAGAACAGACCCCTCGCTGACCTCTGCCAATCATCCTGGTGTGACTGAACGGGTCCCGCTCGCATAGGGCCAACGAGGGGCCAACGAGGGGCCAACCACCAGCAGACCTACCCCAGCGCTTCTACCACCAACAGAATCGTAAATACCTCGATGCAGGCATTTTGCTCTCTTTTTCTTGCTCTCTCCCGTCCACTCTGATTGCGGTTTCTCGATATAACCCATCACACCGCGCTTGAGAAGCCTAAATTGTTTCCGGCGCCCGCATTATCATCTCATCACCTGCATTAGATCATTTTTGGCAATTCCCCCACCAGTGCCACAAGGCTACCCGCTACCGTCGATCAAAAGCTTCATCATACATAAGCGGACGCTGGTCTCTTAATTGTCCCCTCCATTACTCTATATTGTCTTATCCATTGTACTACTTCACCTCTTGCTATTGTCGAGTAGTTCATCCGGGGTCGAGACACAATCGGAACACACCGAATACCCTCGGACCTTGACAACGACAAGGTAAAACACCTGCCAGATCTCTGGATCTTGGCTTGGCCTTCGATGATGCTTGCTCCTGTTAGGACGTGCCCATCAGTCATCATGTCGTTCAATTCATCACAATCATCGCCTCCTAAGAGACCACGGCTCTCTCTTCAGATCAAGACGCCAGCCACACCACAAGTTCTGGGGAAGTCCGTCACAGCATTGAAGGCAGATATCGACCCTTCATCTCCCACAGCATTCAACACATTATCGAATGCCTATGCCGCAGCCATCGAGAACTCGTCACCGAAGACAGCAAGACCATTATCAGACAGCAAGTCAGGAAAGCCTACCTTCTTACGGCTAGAGACATCGAATGTCAGCAGCGCAGATAAGGAATATGTTCATCCATCACAACGAACACAAACACCAGGACCCTTCTCAATCACCTACCCAGACACACCTACCTCGGCATACTCACATACACCCATCACGACACAACCAGAAACCGAAGGTTTACTAAAACCCACGTCAGCCGCGAACTCCTTCACATTCACACCACCACAATCAGCTGGCTCCGATCAATCAGCACCACGAGTCTTCACATTCGCCGCAAACGATGGCGCCCAAGCTTCGCCGAGAACACCACGAACACCAAGAAGACGGATGACAATCGGTAGTCAATACCAAGCAGCACCCTACACACACCCGCGCTCCCTCCACAGTATCCTCCGCAACTCACCACTCCCTCCACGCACTTCCGCAACACCAGCAACTCCAAGTCGCATGTCCTTGCGTCTCGCGAGCCGCGCAGCAAAGAAAGTTGGCTATAACGACCCTTTAACACAAACCATCACCACAAACAAATATGTAAAATCGCATATTGACCTCCTCGCTGAGGAATCCCCATACTCAGCAACAGATCCTGAAGCTGAGAAGCTGGGAACGTTGGACCTGACGATGGCATACACTGGCGACGAGACGAGAGATGGTGGGCAGACGCCTGGGCCGTTTGAAGAGATGCGGAGACGGATGGCGGAAAGTGGGCTCGAGACTCCAGGAGCAAAGAAGCGGAAGCGGAGAGAGAAGAAGCGGAAGTGGGAATGGACAATTTCCAGCGCTGAGGGAGAGGAGGAAGAAGAGGGTAGAGAAGCAATGGGGAGAACACCTCTCACAGCAGTGTCTTCTACGCCTATAACGGCGGTCAGGAGAGGGGCGTCTGTATCTGAGGGAGATATGTCAGAGTCAGAGCCAGAAGAGCGCTATATGCCATCTGTCTCTGAGGATTCTGAGATGTCAGATGATAGGGAGGAGTGGGGTGGATCTGTGAGGTCGGAACCGGAAAGAGGGCTGGACGATGAAGATGCAAGGCCAAGAACGGCGCAGAGTCTGTAAATGACGATTCAATGGTTGTATATATACACCGGATGCAACAGGACGGGATTCCCGCAATAAAAGTTTGAGGACTACCTCACAGCAAGCTCTTTTCTCCCCGCTTCAAAACGATGACGTGTGAGACATGATGCTACACTCTCAACTGTTGTTGTTTAGGAGCAGCAATTGATGCATCAAGCTCCTTCAACATCACCCATGAAAATGAAAGACGAAGGACAAGAAAGTTGGGACATGGAGGCGGGAGAGAAGAAGAGAGCATGACCTCGGCGGGCTTCTCTTACGGAGCTACGACAATGAGGAGCGGAATCCCACTCGCAGCTGAACCAGCAACATCATCTCCTAGTGCCTCCCCTCACCAATCGGGATAACTTCTATCTCGACCAGCAAACCACCGTTTTCAATTCAGGATATATGAAACCCGAAGACTCGAGAAAGCTCCAAGGTGACATTTTAGAAGATCTCCATTGTCGGTCGGCCCTAGTCACCTCATTCCTCCCATCCCAGCCAACCTGGTCATTCGCCCAGGCCTCTCGACTTACTTCCGCTCCTTCGTGAGGATTTAGCCGTATCAATCAAGGAGGCACAGGAATGGCGGGCGAGGAGCAGGGAGGAGCAAGGAAGGGAGAGGAGGACAGGGGAGGAGAATGGAGGAGAGGGGAGGAGGAGGAAGAAGACGTATCGGAAAAGGAAGCCGGAACTTGGAAGACAGTGGCAGTGAAGAAGTGGAGCACGGCAGTCATATTCCCATTGTACGACAGCATGTCAAAGATTCTGCGCAACAGCTCAGGAAATTGACGGAAGTGAACAACACCCGCCTCCGCCACCGGCAGTGCCATCATTCGCGAATACTCCATTCCTACCGAGCAATGAACTTGCCTCGAAGTCTTAGTCTATCTTGGGACCATCGTCGTCGCGAGCTGGATTTATATAGAAACTCGGCTCCTGTTCCTTTTCTCCTAAGTTATAGAGCATTTGTATCAATGCCCCTCTTTTTGTCAATATCCCTTTTTTTTTCAACTCCCTATACCAACTGCTGCGCGGGAGTCTGAGATGGGGCGGTGGAGGACGTAGAAGCTTTGCCCTCTTTAAATAATCAGGCAATCAAAACACGTGCTCCTCCACTCGTCTCTCGAATCAGTATTACCGCTATCCGAAGACGGACATTGTAATCGCAAACTGGTAGCAAAACTATGACCTTTGTAGAGAACATTCATACCAAGCGAAACAGACAGACAATTCGGGTTCGACCGACTAGAAACAATTGTCCAGTTTCGAGACTGGCAATCTTGATGACGGGTGTCAAGTTGGCACTCAACTTTCGATAGAGGTTGACAAAGGTGATGAAGGCAGGATCATGTTTCCAGCCGCCACTTTTGGTACTTCGGTGCTGATATACAGTTTCCACATGCAAATTGAGTTCTTGCAAGAAGCAGTATACCGGATTGAGTGCAATATATCGAACGTGATCAATTTCTCCATTTGTGTCATGAAGTTGTCGTCAATGTTCATGTTGAACGTGGCATTATGGCACATTGATTTAATGTTGATAGTTGATGTAATTCGTGTCTCGTACTCAGCGCATCTAGTTCTCTAGCTTTTAACATTCCGATCTTAACCCGAAAGGAAACAGCATAGTATTCAGCGTGAAGGTTTAGTCGAAGACAATCGCGGCCTTGATGGCAGACTTGTTCTTCATAGCCTCCAAGCACTCACCCCACTGCTCAAGCTTGTAGGTCTTGTTGACAATACCTGCAACCTTGACCTTTCCTGAGTCAAGATAATCAAGAGCAGCAGCTAGAAAATGTAAATTTCAGCTATCCCTCGTCTGGAATATGGGGGAGGTCACTTACGGAACATGTAAGTCTCGGAGAATGATCCTATGATGGTGATCTCATCGCCGAAGATCTTGGATGGTGGCCAAGAGACCTTAGCCGAGGATGAGTAGACTCCGTATACGCTAGAAATACCAGCAAGTCAGGCAATTTAGATGGTCATGTTTCAGAGTCCACTTACACAAGCTTTCCACCGCGGCGGACGTAGTTGATCGCATCCTCAAGAATCTTTGGTGATCCAGTAGCCTCGACGACAATGCTAAAAACCATATTGTTAGCCACTCGAAACCAAAAGATGCTCAGCTTTGAAGGATTGAACGTACTCGAAGCCGTATGGGTTATCAGCCTTGAGCTTCTCGAATTGGGCTTCGGGGTTCTCTCGTGAAAGTTCGATATAGACCTGTCTCGCTTAGCTCAGGGGCTCAACAACACGGCAAGTATCAACATACATCGGCGGCATCAAGCTTCTTAGCCAGGTCCATCTTCAGGCCCTTAGGAGCAGCGACAACGACGTGGCAACCACCATTCTGGGATCCATTAGCTAAAGTTCAATCGAGTCTGCTAGTGGGGGTCACATACTTGTCTCAGCATTTGAGAGAGCACCAAACCAGTAGGTCCAGCTCCGAACATAAGGACGGATGAGCCGAGCTTGGGAGAAATCTTGTCAAGGCCGTGGGCAGCACATGAGGCTGGCTCGAGGAGAGTGGCATCGACATCAGAGAGGTTGTGGAGTTTGAAGACTTTCCCGGCAGGATAGGCGCAGTACTCGGCAAAGCCACCATCTATCATTCGTTAGGAAAACACGAGAAAGGCTGGTGCTGTGGGATCTTACCCATGGTGACACCGTGTGCCTCGAAGTGTTCGCAAAGCAAGAGCTGGCCACGACGGCAGTAGAAGCATTCGTTGCATAGTTCGGAGTTGCTAGCGAGGAGTTAATCGAGATTGTGGATCCGAGAAAGGAGCACATACTCTGCGCAGACACGCTCGCCAACCTTGAAGCCCTTGACATCCTTTCCAATAGCGGCAACGACACCAACAGTCTCATGACCTGAAATCGAGTCAGAATTTGCATCTGTAACAGAAAAACAAGGATCCACAGGACGAAGAAGCCAGTGTAACGAATAGAGCAACTTTTCTGAAGCTTTTAGCCTCTGAACAGGAAATGAGCGAAGTCGCAAGTTCATGTAACTTCATGACCCTTTGCAAGGTTGTGAGCTTCGCTCGCAAGCAGTCTCATGAAATACGATGCCCACTGTGTGCTCAAATAGCCAGCCCATGCCCGGACTGCATCATGTGCTTTCAGACTGTATCTCTCTTGCTGAATTGATGGGCATCGAAAATGAAGGGAGGATTGTGGCTCGCTATGGGGCATGGGACCGAATAAGTGACGTACCGGGAATGAGTGGGAACTAGAGCACGATTATTTAGCATGTTATTCATCAGGGGGGCGTTAGCTTGACAGGATGTGGAAAATCGCCCATCAAGGTATGCGGTCATGCCATATATAGCCAATCATAGACCAAGGAAGAAGTGCATGGGAAGGGAGGGGTCGTTGGGCATATATAAGAGCTGCTGCTAACCTTTGCAATGAATTCTCCTTCATGAATGTGCAAGTCGGTTCCTATTTTCCTCGTTCAGCATATTGACGCCTCCGATACGAGGTTTGAGCATGACCCACCGCAGACACCACAGGCCTTGACTTTCTGTTACAAAAAGTCAGTATCGGATTTCCCAAGTCGATAACAATGGCCGAAAGTTCTCGCAGATTGATGGACCAGGACAAGGATGAATAACAATAAGAGGGAGTACGTACAATGAGGACGTCGTTGTCCCTCATCTTTGGGAGAGGAACAGTAACAACACTGTACTCCTCCGGCTTGGTGTACCTATTGGCAACATCAGCTGTAGCTCCATTCAGACCGAATATTCCCAATTGATCGTTCTCTTGGCGAAGTCGAGAAGGATTCGCTCCTGCTCGCACACCGCAGATCTGCTGTGTCAAGGAAAGCGGGGTATTTTACTTCAAAGCCTTCATTTCTGTTGAATCTCGAAGTCAGCACCCAACGCTCAACAAGTTTGGGGGGCTGAACCATGGTCCAGGAGCAAGGGGGCATTGATGTGAGGTGAGTCTAGTTTACACAGACCCAAAGCACAGAATGAGAAGAAGAGAGCTCCTCTGAGCTCACGTTACTTACCCTTGGGGAGAGACATCTTGCTGGTGTTTTGTTTGGTGGCCAACGGTGTGAGTTTGGTTATTCGGTAAGTGTGTTGAGATTTTGCAGAAAGGAAGCAAAAGGAACAGATTTGTTGACAAGAGGGAAGCTTAGAGGTTTAAGTAATACCCCTCTGCGTGGGACAGCTCGGTCTTATCTTCCCTGTTCTGTTGTGGAAGGAACGATCACCCCGCTACGGTAGAGCGAGGGGTTACTGCCCCACCAAACGAGGCAAGACAACCTCCAGATCTACTGGTCCACGAACGCATACGAAAAGCCCACGGTGCATCAAACTTCTGATAGAGCTTCAATTGGATCTTTACCCCAGTTTTCGTGTCTCAAAGACTTTACGGAGCGAGCATTCTGCTTCCGGTCGTGGAGCTGCAGGGACATTTCTCGTGTCACCGACATTTAAATAGTGTCGCCGGACCCAATGGATGAGCCCAGACACGCCACGATAGCATACAAAGTCACCTGCCCTTCCAATGAGGCGTTCAAACGGATAGGGATCTCTACACTTTGCTTTTCTTGTTGCCTGGGTTTCCACGAAACCTTCCTTTTGCAAGCCATTCTTCTCTTGGCGGGAGATGCCCGCTGTTTGTCGTGTCATCTCAAACTCTGCTCGTTCATGGGACGTAGGAAAGCCGGTGAAAATTTGGGGGTTTGGGGGGGCTTATTCCCATGTGTTTTGAGAGCTGGCCCATGAAAAAATGTGATGTTGAAGCGGAAGATAAAGCGAGAAGAGGTCAGATGCACCTGAAACCCCAGCTCCCCAGATTCGCATCACGGTACTTCGTGATTCGCGGATCCATAAGTATCGTCAAATAGACGAATGAAATTGGAGAATCACACGCAGTTTGAGATCAGATCGTAACACAGATGTATATATATACGGCGCGAATCACTTTTCACTTCAGTGGTGAATGAATAATGAAGAGACTGCAAGTTTCATGGAAGAAGCTTGATATGCTACCTGACAGTTTGAAGTGTCAACTTCCACCTACGACCTATGCTCACCCGTTAGGGATCCCCCGGCGATTGCTATCACCATTCGACCAAACGCGCTACTGTCCAGCCGACCACTCAATGTAGAATTTGTAAAGGTATTTCTGTCGGATGCAAAGCAAGCAGAACGAAATGCCAAATTAAGAAGGAGGAGCAGCTCCACCACGTCCACGTCCGAATCCACCACGGCTATCCTGATGTTAGCATTTTATCTTAAACAATTGTAGCAGAGGTTCTCACAATTGAGGAGCGAACTCTCCAGATGGTGCACCCTCCTTGCCCTCGCCAGCATCACGTCTGCGGTAACCTCCCTCACGGTCACCACGATCTCTGTCACCACCACGTCCGCCACGTCCACCGAAAGGCTTGCGCTCACGCTCACCATCACCACCCATCATACCACGAGGAGGAGCATGAGATCGCTGTTGCTTGATGTGCGTAGCAGGGACAATCTCAGCCGGGAGGTGGAGCCATTCGCGGAGGTAGTCGAGACCCTCTGGGGTGAGAGTGTAGTAGTAGTATTGCCAGCTGAATTGGGTCTTGACATAGCCGCGGGAGGTGAGAGATTGGCAGGCTTTGACGACGTAGAGGTTCTTGGTGTCAATGTCGTTGTGCTTTGGGAGGTTGTAGTCCTTCTTTGCGACGAGCACACCCTCACGGAAGAGGTACTCGTGGATCTTCTTACGGTCTGCCTTGGGAATAAGCCTGTAGAGAATCAGCATATGCGAAATACTTCGCGGTGGGATTGGCAAACATTTTGGCGGTTGTCGAATCGAATCGTTCTGGTTGTGATAGAAGATGAGGAAAGTTCGCGATATTTTTGAGATTGGTTTTGGTGTGGACTTGGTGGGCCGTAAGCGAGAGCGCGCAAGCCACTTCTTGAATGTGTGGCTGGTGACTCTAGATGCGAAGTTGGACTAGCCTATTCAGCCACTCGAGATCTGAACTTCGAGACTTCTTCGATTCCAGATCCTCACCAGAGTCATACAACCCTACTTCGCAACCACAGCAGCCCCACACTACTATTTACAATGGCGCCATCCACGATAAACGTCCTCCTCACCTCATTCCCAGGTCTTAACCTGCCCTCTACCCTTGCTCTTCCACTCCCCGCCGAGACCTCTATTTCGCAACTTCAAGAGTGCATTTATGAACGCCTCCCAGCACACAACAACCGCCTGATACTCACAACTATCTCCAACAAGCAGTTACCGACCACGTCTACATCGCCTATATCTGGCCTACTTACCAGCCCTCAAGATGACTTCCTGTCTCTCAGACTCGTACTCCCGCTCTGCGGTGGTAAAGGAGGCTTTGGATCCCAACTTAGAGCAGCAGGTGGTCGCATGTCATCAAAGCGCAAGCGAAACCAGGGCGAAGACAATGGATCCAGCAGAAATTTGGATGGTCGCAGACTGAGGACTGTCAATGAAGCAAAAGCCCTAGCCGAATATCTTGCCATCAAGCCGGAGATGGCCAAGAAGGAAAAGGAAGAACGACGAAAGCGTTGGGAGCAGGTCGTGGAATTGGCAGAACGAAGAGAAGAAGAACTCCGGTCTGGAAGCAAGGGCAAGGTTGATGGACAATGGGTTGAAGATAAGGAAGAGGCGAATGAGAGGACGAGAGGCGCTGTTCTGGCTGCAATGAAGTCCGGCAACTATAAGGACAATCTCCTGGCCACATCACATGGTACTGGTTCAGGATCTAGCGAGGAGGACGAGGAAATGGCTGGCACAAGCTCCAAAGGCACCACACCACCCTCGGAGCCAGAAGTCAAGCCTAAGCCAAAGTCCAAGCCGCAGTCGTTCTTTGGCTTCGACGAGGATGACGAGTTCATGAGCAGTGATGAGGACGAGGATGAGGACGAGGATGCGAAGGTGGATGTTCCAGAGGCAATAGAAGAAGAAGAAGAAGTTGTCAAAGAGCCAACCCCTCCATCAGCACCTGCGAAGGGAAAGGGCAAAGCTAAAGTTACAAAAGCAAAGCCACCAACAAAGGGAAAAGGAAAGGGAAAGGCTAAAGCATGAGAGATTGAATGTCCTTCATGTGTGGTACAATAGCGAGGCGTTACGGAGTCTGGGGAGTTGTTTTAGCGGTCATAACATAAGTACAACGAATGAAGTCCGGCTCACAAGTCTATTGTCTTCTTGTAAATCATCTGTTCTCAATGCTCTGTGACACTTGGTATGTTCAAAATCTCTCCCAACCACTAATTCAACCTAAGCCTCCAAGACCCACTCTTGACCAATTAGGTCATCAACCAGCCAGTACCTTCCTCATAGACGTCTCAACTCGTACACACGTTTACCTTCGCCCTCCACCATCTCTCCACTCTTGATCCCATTCCCGACCGACTCAGACAACATGCTACCGCCCGCCTTCCTTCTCCTCTGCCGGTCCCGGCCAAAACCTACCTTGAACCTCCTGCCACCAAAATCAGTTCATGTTTACAAACCATACTTCAGATCATTTTCTACAACTCCATTTAGACTCCTCAAGACTACGGATATGACGGATAATCAATTTGCTGCTGTGAAGATCGATAGGGAGAGGTTATGGAGAGACTTGCATACCACGTGTGAGTGGGGTAAAGGGGAGAGATGGGGACCGTAAGTGTTAGAGACTCCTTTAACTTCGATTTTGTGTTATATTTATGTGTTTTTGTGTTCAGTCGGTCTAAAAGTCGGAGCGTGGACTTGGATATTGGGCATTGTATGATGAGTTGCGATTGCTTCTCGACTCGCTTGACTCCTATAGCTTACGATGTCTTTCCCGAGCTAGGAAAGTTGACCTAAATATCTTATTGTGTCTGCTCCGTGATGGTTTCACTTAGCTCCATTCTAGGGCAGCTCGCTAAACTTGTGCTAGGGAAGAAACAGACGTTGGCATGGCTCGTCTGACGCTCAGTGATGCCGACAAGCAAGCTCGAGATTGGTTTGTAGAGACCACCAAGTCATTGGGATGTGAAGTTACGATTGATGCTATGGGTAAGTTCATATGCTACTTCCCCCTTCTTTTGATGGCTTAGACTTAGATGTGTAGGAAACATATTTGCAATTCGTCCCGGAAAGAAGAATGGTCCTCCTACCTTCGCTGGTTCCCACTTTGACACACAGGTTAGTGGGTGATATTCTTTAAGTGTTTGGCTTAGACACAGCTACTGATGACCTCCTAGCCAACTGGTGGAAGATATGATGGTATTCTAGGAGTTCATGCAGGCATCGAAGCCCTGAAGACCATGAACGACAACAAGATCGAGACAGAATATCCAACAGGAGTCATCAACTGGACCAACGAGGAAGGCGCTCGATTTCCAATCTCCATGGTCTCTTCCGGCGTATGGGCAGGAGCGTTTCCCCTCGAGCAAGCCTACAATCTCGTCGAACTAGGTGGTGGCAAAGCTACTCAAAAGTCCGAACTGGAGCGAATAGGATACATCGGTCCCACGGAAGCAAGCTACAAAGTCAATCCCATTGGTGCTCATTTCGAGCTCCATATTGAACAAGGTCCAATATTGGAGAACTCAGGTGGGAAGATTGGAGCTGTGGAAGGTGTCCAAGCCTATAAATGGTTTACCATCACCGTGAAAGGACGAGACTGTCACACCGGAACGACTGACTTCAAGAATCGATCAGATGCTATGCTCACGGCTGCCAAATTGATACTGCATAGTCATAACAAAGCTTCCGAACTCGACTGTTTAGCTTCTACAGGTATCTTGAACTTGAAGCCCGGCTCGACAAATACCGTGCCTGGATTTGTCCAATTCTCCTTGGACATTAGATGCAAGGAAGACGCAACATTGGCACGTCTTGAGAAAGCTCTGAAGAAAGACTTCTTTAAGATTGCAAATGGTGAGGAAACTGGGGGACTTAATGCCCTGGGGACAAAGGGAAGAGGCTGTACAGTACAGTGGCATCTTGACACTGATTCTCCAGCCACCAAATTCCATGACGACTGCATCAATTGTGTTGAAGCCAGTGCAGCGGACATGCTGGGCGACGAGCCGAATTCTGGAACGCTGGTACAGAGAATGACTTCTGGTGCTGGACATGACAGCGTCTATACTTCGAGACGAGTCCCAACATCGATGATCTTCGTGCCTTGCAGAGATGGTGTCAGCCATAATCCGGAGGAGTACTGCAGTCCGGAAGATTGCGGTAATGGAGCCCAGGTGCTTCTGGGGGCCATATTGCGATATGACCGACTGAGAGCAGAGAAAGTAGCAGCATAGTCGAGTATGATGATCCCATGTACAAAGCCAACACAATAGCACAATTGGCACAAACAATTCAAAAGCATCCATCTATCAATTCGTCTCAATGACTTGTATGGTACACAGCCCGTATGAAACTGCTCCTCTCCGTCATCCGATACACCTCCCATTTTGTGACATCTGAGTTCCTCTATTGATCGAGACGTGTGGGAAAGGTTCCGTTCTCTATTTCGATCGTGAGCTTCGCCCTCACTTCAATTATATCCTCGGATACTGACCACGTTGATCGTCCCATCTCTCGCACCAAGCACTTGGGCACAATGATCGATAGGCCAAGAAGAACTGCATACCCATCAGAAAATATCCCTTATGCATCCAATTGAGCTCGGCATACTTGACGGCATGGAGCGAAGTCCTCGCCCTTAGCTAGGATGCACTTGTGGTAATCGACATAGTTTTGCCAGCAGTGCTTGGTCTGGTTCTGGTTCGGGAAGCGGGCGTCGAAGCCTGTGATTTCGAAGGTCAATAAAGCTGTATCGAGCTATAGGAGGGGTTAAATGTACCAGCTAAGGTAAAAGTTAGCAATCAGGCCATTCCAATCGGGAGGTGGGGAATTGAGGAGCTGCGAGCTTACCAGTCACGAACTTGAAGGGCTTGGTCTCGCGGTCTCCGTCAGACATCTTTGCGATTGAGATTCGAGGTGTTATGGGGAAGGAGTCGGTGTCTTGTGGAGAGATCAATTGGGAAAGAAGGTGAGGTCGTTCGACTCGTTCCCATATTTCGGCTAACCCTGTCGAGGTTTTAGCCCGGAAACGCAGGTCCATCAGACCATTTCAAGCTATCACTCTCTCCCTGAATCAACAGAAGCTCTCCCCTCCAGTCTAGATCAGTAGGCTACACAATCACAATGCGTCAAAGCATCGCTCTCAGAATGCGGCCTACTGGTGCCTTCAGGATGCAACCCACGAGGAGGTTTATGGCTATGCCGGTAAGTCCTGAATCTGCTCCGAAAGTACCCAGAAACTGACCATACGTTCACAGAAGGAGGAGCAGAGCGGTACGTAACAAAGGCCCGATACATTTTCACGAAAGGCGAAGCTTCTTCGACGCATGGGTGACCCAATTGACGCGGTGGAGGAGCATAGAGATCATCGAGACTGACGTTTTCCACAATAGCTCACACCATCTCACAGCGACTACGCAACCTCCGAAAAGTTCCACCTGAGTTGATCCCCCTCGGTACGCACGATCATACACCATTACCACAACATATTTGTTAATGCTCAGCAGGAATTGTTGTTGGTGTTGCTGTCGGATTTGCTGGTTACTCCTTGGCCCGAAAGCTCATCGTCGACAAGCAAATGCGCCTCACCCGCCAAAACCGAAAAGAATAGATGGTGGATCGAGCAAGGTTGTTTGGATGGACGGTCAAGGCAAGAATTCCTACTTGAAGTGCTGCATGGAGGGCTAAAGGGGGAGGGACATGTATAAAGTGAACACGGAAATTGGCACTAATTCATGAGCCTTGGTCATTCTCTATAACCGACAAATGCTGCTGGTATCATGATTTCCTTGGGTGAACTCCTGACTTTTGCCAGCCTCCTGAACGCCTCCATAATGCACGACAGCGTAATAGACAAGAGCTTCTGCTTATGCTGGCTTTGGCCCAGCTACATCCAGTCCCTCCAAGCCTTGCATAGGATCATCAGGCCTGTCTTCTGGACCTGATTTCGCTCTCTCAGCAGCCATCTTGTCCTCTTCACTGACTGCATTCTCCGCAAGCCAGCCCTCCTAAAGTATCATATTAGCTATTGCCTCATCCGAAATTGTAGAGCCAGATAGGGGTTATGAAATAAGGCTTTACGCACCTGCTCCCATAGAGCCGTCTTGCTTCCTAGTCCCTCATTGACATTCTTTGGAGGTTTTGCAGCATTGACCTTGAGTACTTTGCCATATAGCTCTGAGCCATCCATATTGTCAATGGCAGCTTTCGTATCCTCCGGATCTTCAAATTCCACATAGCCAAAGCCACGGTGAGGCTCAGTTGAATTCGGTCCATCTGGCTTTCTAGACAATGTCAGCATAATGCACCTTGCGCTTTGAGCTTGGGAAACTTACGGGAGAGTTATCTCACACTCTCCGAAGGGTAGAAATGCAGCGTGAACATCTGCCGCTGTAGCCATGTGTGACAGCCCACCTACATAGACAGTTGCTTTCCATCTAGCTTGGTCCGTCATCTTGAAATAATATGTGTGTTGGAAAGCTCCTACTGGGGTGAAAGAAAAGTTGATGCCTCTTGAAATGGTGTAAAAATCACGTGCGGGTCATCTTCGCGAAGTGCGCTCTCCATCTGGGGAAATCTGTCCACGAAACTGGAACGTAAGTCAAAGTCCCACCACGTTGCAGGACATTGGGACTTTCGCATTCAATTTTCAATTGCGTGTCCTCTCACTTCTCTATCACTCTTACATTCAACCACTTTCTTGTGCAGAGAAGGCCACAAGATAGCTTCGAACACATAGCATTCTGGGAATAATACCTCCAACAAGATGGTGAGGTTACGAGAAATCCCACGAACGGCAACGTTTGCCTTCTCGCCTGGTTCAGGTCTACCACTGGTGGTTACCGGAACTCGAGCCGGGGCAGTTGACGCAGACTTCTCGGACGAGACCAAGTTGGAGCTTTGGGATTTAAAGCTTGACGACCTTGAACAAGGCGTGGAGCTTCAACCCATTGCTAGTATTAGTACAGACTCAAGGTGTGCATCTGCCATGCTTCACTATTGAAGCCCCACAGCTGATCTCTCTTCTCAGATTCCACGACATTGCATGGGCGCCTGCGAATGCGGATCATCCCCGAGGCATAATTGCTGGAGCTTTGGAGAATGGATCATTAGACTTGTGGGATGCGGAAAAACTTATCAATGGAGATGGAGATGCTTTCATATCACGGACGACAAAACATACTGGAGCTATCAAGTCACTTCAATTCAATCCACTGAAGCCTCAAATCCTGGCTACGGCTGGCGCAAAAGGGGAGCTGTTCATCTACGATATCAACGACATTGGAAATCCTTTCAGGCTGGGTACGGCAGCTGCACGATCTGACGACCTTGAATGTGTAGCATGGAACAGGAAGGTTCCTCACATTTTGGCGACAGGTGGTAGTGGGGGGTTTGTTACTGTTTGGGACCTCAAAACTAAGAAGGCATCCCTCACTTTGAACAACAATCGAAAGGCTGTTGGGGCAATTGCCTGGGATCCTAATAATGCTACGAAGCTATTGACAGCTACGCCTGACGATTCGACACCTGTCATTCTTCTATGGGATCTGCGAAACTCGAACGCTCCAGAACGAACTCTGCAAGGCCACGATCAAGGCATCCTCTCCCTTTCATGGTGTCAGCAAGACAGCGACCTTTTGTTATCGTGTGGAAAGGACAATAGGACCCTCGTCTGGAACCCACAAACGGGAGAGAAACTAGGAGAGTTTCCAGAGGTCACCAATTGGACATTCCAGACTAGGTTTAATCCTCACAACCCCGCACTCTCTGCTACGGCCTCGTTCGATGGCAAGATTTCCATTCAAACACTACAAAATACGAATCCTGCCGCTACGCAGACTCCTGTCCAAGGCCCAGTCGACGGCGAGGATTTCTTCACGAAAGCGCAGACCCAGCCACAAGGTGCCTCATTCTCGTTGAAGAAGACTCCGAAGTGGTTAGAGCGACCTGTAGGCGCTTCATTCGGATTTGGTGGCAAGTTGGTAAGCTTTGGCCTACTACCTACAGCAGCAGGACAGCACCGGTCATCCAAGATCCGAATCTCGAATTTCTCGGTTGACTCTGACGTTGGTTCCGCCACGGAGTCGTTTGAGAAGGCACTTCAGGCTGGTGATATCAACAGCATTTGTGAGACTCATATCTCACAAGCCAAGACCGAGGAAGAGAAGGCCGACTGGAAGGTCATTCAGACATTAATCACTGACAATCCTCGGAAAGGAGCTACTGAGTACTTGGGTTTCACGGACGAGGTTGACGAGGTCACCAATGGTGTCAAGGATCTTGATCTGGATGAATCAAAGGACGAAGATGTCACGGAAGAAACGAACGGATCGACAAAGAAGAACAGCAGGCTCTCGACCCTTTTTGCTGACGGTGCCGATGGAGAGGACTTCCTATCCAGCCTTGCAGCCACGAAAGGTGCCAAGACCGATAACCCTTTCCATTTGTTTGATGATGCAGACTCTGCCTCCGAAAAGCAAATCACGAAGGCATTGATGCTGGGTCAATTTGAGGAGGCTATGACGATTTGCCTCAAAGAAGACCGCATGGCTGATGCTCTCATTATTGCCAACTGTGGAAGTGCCCAGTTGTTTGAGAAGGCGCAATCCGCGTATTTGTCTCGCAAAATAGAGGGCCCAAATTATCTCCGACTCCTGGCTTCCGTGATTGGGAAGAATCTCTGGGATGTAGTTTACAATGCGGATCTTTCGAACTGGAAGGAGACAATGGCTACCCTATGCAGCTACGCGGATCCAGACGAGTTCCCAGATCTCTGCGAGGCCTTGGGAGACCGAATCATGGAGACTGGCTCTTTGAAGGATGCCTCCTTTTGCTACCTGGTGGGATCGAAGCTCGAGAAGGTCATTACTATCTGGATCACGGAACTCAATGAAGCAGAGAAGGCCGGTATTGAGGATCCGAGTGGCGATTCGTCTTTCTCTGTTCACGCACGTACTCTGCAAAACTTCATCGAGAAGGTCACTGTTTTCCGGGACGTAACCAAATTCCAGGACACGGAACAGAGTTTGACTTCGGACTGGAAGCTTGCGCCATTGTATGAAAAGTATACGGAGTATGCGGATATCGTTGCAGCTCATGGTCATCTTTCTGTTGCTGAGAGATACCTTGATCTTCTACCAACGAAGTATCCGGCAGCAGAGGTTGCACGGAACCGTGTTAAGCTTGCTTCAAGAAAAGCTGCCCCAGTCGCTCAACAAGCATCTACCACTAGGACTGCGTCACGCAATCAACCCGTGCATGGCTACCAACCGCTTGTTACTCCGGCTACTGCTCCATCACGAACAGCTGCCAGTACCTATGCGCCACCAGGCGTGACTCCAGCACCCGTGCAAACTCCTGTGTCAAATCCCTATGCACCCCCGAGCAATCCTTATGCTCCTCAAGGCTATCAGCAGCAACAACAACAGCAAGGCTACGGAGGATATGGGCAACCCACACCTGGATACAACCAACAACCTTCGTCTTTCGTTCCTCCCCCACCAAGAAATACTACACCATCTATAGCACCACCATCTCGAGCGAAGAACATGGAGCAGTGGAATGATACGCCTATGGTGACGAAGGTAGCTCCTGCCAAGCGAACCTCTTCAGTCCCCCCTATCACGTCCCCGTTCCCAAACCAACAAAATCTTTCCATGCCGCCACCAGCTCTGCCATATGGTGCCAGAGCTACACCAACACCACCGCCCCCACCACCAAAGGGTCCCGCCCATCAGCGAGTAACATCTCCTCTTGCTAGCGCCCCTCCGCGACCATCTTCAGCAGCAAACCAATACGCTCCTCAGCCAGGTTCCCCAGCAGCTTCATATGGTCACCCTGTCCCGCCTCCAACAATTCCTCGTGGTCAATCACCTTACAATCCTCCTCCAGGAGCACCGCCCTCGAACAGATACGCTCCGTCACCAGCGTCGCAGCAGTACTCTCAGCCACAAGCCCAGCTAGGCCACATTGCCCCGCCTCCAACTGGGAACAGACCACCGCCCCCTTCCAATCCATACGCTCCTCAGCCTAGTGCAACCCAAAACTCATATGCACCAACTCAATCTCCATACCAGACTAACACGCCACCACCATCATTCCAATCAGGACCTCCTCCAATGTCCCAAGGACCGCCTCAAGGACCACCTCAAGGGTCTCGTCCACCTACAGGTCCACCACCACGATCCACGCCTCCTGCTGCAGCCGCTGCTCCCCCGAGAGCAAAGTACCCAGCTGGTGACCGATCTCACATCCCAGGAAATGCTCAGAGAATGGTCGATATCTTCACTAATGACATGCAGCGAGTAGCTTCAAAGGCACCTGTCTCGTTTGCTGCGCAAGTCAAGGACACTCAGAAGCGATTGAGCATCCTGTTCGATCACTTGAACAACGAGGAGCTTGTCAAGCCGGATACAATCGGAAGTTTGAGTGAGCTTGCAGAAGCGCTTGCATCGAAGAACTACGACGTAGCTGCAAGACTGCAAGTGGATATCCAACGTGAGAAGACTGAAGAGTGCGGTAACTGGATGGTAAGCTTGAAAAAATTCCGAATATCTATACATAACTAATGTTTCCAAGGTCGGTGTGAAGCGATTGATTAGCATGAGCAAAGTTACTCCTTAGATGGGAATTGGGTTGGAACGGCATCGACAGGGGTCGAGAGGTATTTGAGTGTAAAATAAAGAACAAAACATTGCTAAAGCATGTCATTGAAGCTGACACTCACGCCCTGTATGATGACTTGTGATATCCACTCGATGGTGACTCAAAAGCCCCAACTGCTGGGAGAATGTGACACGGCAGATCAAGGAACAAAATGCGCGAAACGCAGTAAATACATGCTGTGACCCAAACCACCATTGAGCTTTCTCTCATCTCACAATAATTCTAGAAGCTAAAGGTAAACAACCTTTATATCTTCTTGTGAGCATACCTCGAGCAGGATAAGCATGAGCATGACTCCAAAACTTCTAGATGCTTTCTTCGGGTAATGCCGACCTTTTTCCCGCGGAGATCTGGCACGTGAGAGACTATCGATTATCCAATGACGTTGCTGTGGTTGCGAGATCGGATCTTAGCCTTTCCCCATATCGAAAATTTCAAGCGAAGTGAACCCATGCAGACGGGTCGCCTCTAAACCCAGGCAAGCTGCTTTTTCCTCCTGCTCCCCTCAATTCAAAATTCGAGTCATAGCCAAAACTCGAAACCGATCAACTTTGCTGTCTGCTAAGGTACAAATACCTGCCCTTCCTCTTGCTTTTTCCACTCCTTCAATCATCCTCAAAAACTTTTCCCTCTGACAAACACCAGTCCAGAACATACCTCTTTCACAATGTGCCCCTCTTGCGAACCCGAAGCTGCCTCTAATGGCAATGGCCATGCTAATGGAACCTCTAATGGAACCAATGGCTCATCAAACGGTGGTAAGAGCTTCAATTTTTCCATTGTCTTGCTCGAAAGTTACGGTGACTGATCTCAATCCAAGACCACCCAGGCTTCACCGCCATACAAACCAAAGCAAACCCCCACCCTACCCGACACAACCCATACCAACCAGTTGGCGACTTCCTGAGCAATGTCTCCAGCTTCAAGATTATCGAGAGTACTCTGCGTGAGGGTGAACAATTCGCCAATGCCTTCTTCGATACCGAGAAGAAGATTGAGATCGCCAAGGCGTTGGACGACTTTGGTGTGGACTATGTGAGTCACATACCTTCGATGGATACCATACACGTACTGATATGATGGGGTAAAGATCGAATTGACCTCTCCTGCTGCTTCTGAGCAATCGAGGCTCGATTGTGAGGCAATCTGCAAGTTGGGTTTGAAGGCTAAGGTTGGTGTAACCTCACCTCGGCTCATCCGCAATGGCTAAATCGAAGCAGATTCTTACACACATTCGATGCAATATGGACGATGCCCGAATCGCTGTGCAAACTGGTGTCGATGGAGTGTAAGTTGGATACCTCGGATTTCCAGTATAGTTGCTAAAATGCCTCAGTGACGTCGTTATTGGCACCTCCTCCTATTTGATGGAACACTCCCACGGCAAGGATATGACCTACATTACAAACACTGCCATCGAGGTTATCAACTATGTCAAGTCACACAATATTGAGATCCGGTTCTCCAGCGAGGACTCCTTCCGATCATCCCTCGTCGATCTCCTCTCGATTTACTCTACCGTCGACAAGATTGGTGTCAACCGAGTCGGAATTGCGGACACCGTCGGATGTGCTTCCCCAAGACAAGTTTACGACTTGATCAGAACTCTGAGAGGTGTTGTAAGCTGTGATATTGAGACCCATTTCCACAACGGTAAATTCCCAGGCCTTCTTCAAGTAAAAATCTAACAATCTCACCAGACACCGGATGTGCTATTGCCAATGCATACTGTGCTCTGGAAGCTGGTGCCACTCACATTGATACCTCAGTTTTGGGTATTGGTGAGCGAAACGGTATCACTCCTCTTGGTGGTTTGATGGCCCGCATGATTGTTGCCGACAGAGAGTATGTTATGGGCAAGTACAAGCTCGACAAGCTCAAGGACATTGAAGAGTTGGTTGCTCAAGCCGTTGAGGTCAACATTCCGTTCAACAACCCAATCACGTAAAAACCCCCCTTTCTTTAACATCTCCTGCACTTCTGTGATGGCCAAATCAGCTTGATGACCTGTCCACCCCTGGGTCAATTTGAAATGAGTAATTTGCTAACATCCTCATGTTTAGTGGTTTCTGTGCCTTCACCCACAAGGCTGGTATCCATGCCAAGGCGATCCTAAACAATCCATCCACATACGAAATCATCAACCCCGCTGATTTCGGCATGTCGAGATATGTCCACTTCGCTTCTCGTCTAACCGGCTGGAACGCTATCAAATCAAGAGCAGCACAACTGAACATCGAAATGACTGACGACCAATACAAGGAATGCACCGCCAAGATCAAGGCCCTTGCCGACATCAGACCAATCGCCATCGACGACGCCGACTCAATCATCCGTGCTTTCCACCGCAGCATCAAGCTAGGCAAGGAGGTTGACCTTCTGCCCAACATGACCAGCGCCGAGAAAGCCCTCTTGGCTCAAAAGGAAAAGGAGATCGATATACCCGAGAAGAGAGCTCTTGGCGATGCCGCCGGCGTACCAACCAAGAAGGCACGAAACGGAGTTAGCGCATAGATACCAATACTTCAGGGCGGGTCTGGATACAAAATTTCTTTGCGTGTGTGGGAGGAGCATCTTTGGGGTTATGAAGTTAACTGATTTGACTATCACAAAAGTCTAAAAGCTGCATCTCACTGCTAGATCCAAATGGGGGTTGTGGATGGCGTTCTTTCTGATTTCTAACTGCGCGCTGTGTATGATCACGGCCGATGGGAACTTGGAACAATAAAAATCAAGACATTTCAAGCCATGCGTTGAATTTTCATGTTGCGTGAATTTGTTCAATATCAATGTCCAAGGAGTCTGGGGACAGTCGAAAGTAAACATTTTTGTCGTTGATCACGATGGAATGATGAGAACTTGGAAGCCATAAAATTCAAGACATTTCAAACCATGCGTTGATTTTTCTGTAAATACGGTGAATCGTTCCACTTATGTTCAGATACCAATGTCCCAGAAGTCTAGGGGCATTCGGGAGTCACCATCTTGTCGATAGAAAAGGTTCGGCGGATAGGTGTCTACTTCAGCTCCACGTCAAGAGGGTGGGCCTTTCGCGTCACCTTTCTCGTTGCTCCAAATCCACCATTTTTGAGTCCGGAATTCCTTGGAGTGCTGCCACCAAAGGCCATTCTCTCGAACCCGTTCTTCGGTATAGATTAAGATCTAAGGCGGATTGCGTTTGTTGATGAAGTGATGCCATTTGTCGAACAGAGTCTGTGGTGTTTCTTGATTGTTCGGTGGTGAGAATGCAGAGGGATATGATCTTGCTTGAGTTGTCGACCGAAGTGTTTTCCCACCGCCGGGGCTCATCTTGGCACCTTCTGAGGCTCACCCGCAACTATAAGGCGACGAATCCAAGAGACTGGGTCTTTGCGTTGATCAATCTAGCATCAGATACCACCGAGCTGGACGGGATTGAGACTTTTATTAATTATGATAAAGATGAGATGGGCCTTTTCAAGTCATCGACGAAGTATTTCTTGAGTGTTCACAGTCTTCCATTAGTCTGCGTTCGAGTTCTTAGATGCGTTTTCTGGTGATATTCGACCTACCCTTTTTCATGCTAGACCCAATTTCTCCCAAATTCGGCAAGAGCGCACCGCGCACCTAATCATTCTCACCAAATGCATGATATCTCTAGCCCGCGGTCTAACAGAGATAATAACTATTGGCCCATAGGTATACTCGGCCGGGAGAGAGAGAAAGACGTAGATAGAGGAGAGGAGAAGGACTAAAATATAATGAATATTTGTGTTTTTATACAGAGACTATGTAAGCAATGCTTGCCCTCGCGTTGGAGAAACTT